>JAVGVS010000004.1:7086028-7491028 GCA_032718565.1 Distichodus sexfasciatus
TATATATATATATATATAGAGAGAGAGAGAGAGAAAGAGAGAGAGAGGGTGAGATTTATATAAAAGGAGAAAGACAGAGAGAGAAAAAGAGAGAGGAGGAAGCGGTGAGGTTTATATAGATGGAGAGAGAGAGAGAGAAAGAGGGGGTGAGATTTATATAAAAGGAGAAAGAGAAAGAGAGAGAGAGAGAGAGAGAGAGAGAGAGAGAGAGGAGGAGGAGGAGGGGGTGAGGTTTATATAGATGGAGAGAGAGACAGAGAGAGAGATAGATGTGACGACCCAAATTGAAAGAGAGAATGTCAGAGCAGAGATGAGGAAACCTCAGGGATAAAACGATGGTAAAAGGCTGAAAGTGGAATTTTTGAACGTTGTGTTTCACACCAGCAGACACACACACACACAGCAGGCAGGAGCAGAGCAAATTCCATAAAGCCTTAATGAGGAGAGAGCGAGTGTGAACTGCACCATACGGATGAGTGCAGAACACCCATAACCTGACAGAACACATTTAAAACACACACAAACACACAGAGCATGTAAATATAGAACACACACACACTCAGACAGAAATAACTAACATTACACACACTTACACCAAACACATTCTGACACAGAGAACATATGTAGGGAACACACATGCATATATAAATACACACACACACACACACACTCATCTGACAGAACACACGCAGAATATAAACATATCACACTTCCCTCTCTCTCACTCACACACACACGCACACCCCTCCCCCTTAACTAGCAGACTCGCCAAAATCTGCTCCATGTTCTCTATACAGACAGCACAACCTTCCACAGAGTAATAACGCTAATAAAGGAAAAAATCAACAGAAGGATGTTTACGAGGGCTGGGCGATATGACCAAAATCTCATATCCGGATAATGACATACAGTACTGTGCAAAAGTTTTAGGCAGGTGTGAAAAAATGCTGTCAACAAAGAATGCTTTCAAAAATGGAAGTGTTAATCATTTATTTTCATCAAACAACAAAATGCAGTGAATGAACAAAAGAGAAATCTAAATCAAATCAATATTTGGTGTGATCACCCTTTGCCTTCAAAACAGCATCAATTCTTCTAGGTACACTTGCACACAGTTTTTGAAGGAACTCGGCTGGTAGGTTGTTCCAAACATCTTGGAGAACTAACCACAGATCTATAATCCTACAAAATAATATAATGACTATAATCCTACAAAATCCCTGACTTTGTGCAAGTGTACCTATAAGAATTGATGCTGGTTTGAAGGCAAAAGGTAGTAACACCAAATATTGATTTGATTTAGATTTTTCTTTTGTTCGCAATAAATTTTTATTGTGCTGAAATCTTTGTGATTTCTCTGAAAATAAGCAGCTTAGCATTTTTTAAGAGATGGTCTGAGGCATGGTTGAAATTCTTGTTGTAAAAGGTGTATTTATCAATACCATGTTCATTCATTCATTTTCTGAACCGCTGAATCCCAATCAGGGTTGCAGGGGACCAGAGCCTATTCCGAGAACTTACGGGATAGGCTCCCGCACACGGGACAGCGCGCACACTCACATTCACACATTACAAGGCCAATTTAGAGTCGCCAATTTACCTATAGTGCATGCTTTTGGACGGAAACCGGAGCACCTGGAGGAAACCCACGCAAGCTCCACAAAGAAGGTCCCTAGAGCCATCCCCGGGATTCGAACATAGTAGTGGCTAAACTGTTAATGGAGTAAAGTCCCTTACAAAAACATTAGGCTTCTGGCTAACAGCTGCCGTTAAGCTTTGGCAATGTGGCAGCAAACTTGCAGCAAGGTCATATTTTCACATGCAACTTAGGTTTGTGGTGGACTTTGGGGAAAACATATGAACCTATCAAATTTGCCACTAGAGCTGCAGCTACCCATTCTTTTACATTTACCACTAGTGGTAATTTGTCATTGTTGCCAGATGTGGCACTGATGGCTTTCTGTCTAAAATGTTAATATGGCTACCAGTGGCTAAATGATAACAGGGCAAGTGGCAACAGTCAATATTTTGGCCAAAATGTTAATATGGAATCTAAAATGTCAAGTGGTACTTCTACCTAAATCTAGTGGGGCAAGTAGCATAGATACCTTTGTCCTTGAAATGCTAATATCTCTAAAATGTCTGAAATCAAATGGGGTAAGTGGCAGAGAGACAGGGTATCTGCACATTTTTGATATGCAAATTCAATGACTTTTAAGACCTTTTCAAGAAGAAAAATTAAGACCATCACAGCGGCAAAAAACACAACAGCCTAGAATTTAGTTGATTTCAAAAAGGCACATACATATTTATTGGAGCAACAGCTCTAACATAAAACTGCCTTCTAATTATAAAATATTATGGCTGTGTGGAAACAGGCACAGAAAGTGAAATACTCTAAAAGTGTAAAGAACCCAAATATTTTTGTTTCCACCGATTCACTGTTGATGTGTTAGAAGTCACAGTTCAGTAGCCTTCTTTTCAACATCTGCATTTAAGATCACCAACTGCTCTTTCTTTAAGCTGCCTTTGTTCACGCTTGAGATAAGCTTCCTTTTAATGTATGGAGCGAGTCCAAATCGCGCAAGATAAGCGGTTTTGTCCCTACCACAAGTAAATGTTTAGGCACACTGCGAGTCAGGGAACATCGCCCTAAAGATGGTGTGAATGTCATCATTAGACATATAGGAGTGATGTCGGCTAACCATTTGCAAAGCCCATGGCACTTCTGCTTTCAGTGTGTCGGTTGAGGAGAATGTACTGAAGGCATTACTTGACGTAGGATCCGGAGACACTGCCAAAGCGGGTGTAGGCCTATCTGTAGAGGTTGTATTTGCAGAACTGGCGAACAACTGAATGGGGACAGCTGTTGTCCGACTGTCAACAAAACGCTTGTGCTTCTCTCCCCTGATATGCGAGTCGATGGCTTTAGAGCCCATTGTTGCCAGTTTGATGACTTTTTTAGAATAATCACATTGCGCTTCGTAGACATTAGTCGTCTTTTTCAAACAGCCACGGTACTACTCATCCTCCAACCATCTCTCACTGAATTTGCATTTACCCATTATACTCGCGCTTTTAAGGGAAACCAGTCTCCCTGCTACGCACCAGCTACAAACATTCAACACTATTTCTTCTATTTCTATGGCATGCATATAGGCCGATGGGGTACACACTGCCTCCTGTGCTATAGTCAGTAGCGTGCGCTGGTAAAAGGTAAAAGAAAAACGGGAACAGATATCGTTGCTTCATTTCGCCCTAGAATTAATTCAATGCCACCCCTTTTAAAATTCCAGACTTTTCAATACTTTTCAAGGCCTTAAAAACATTTAAAAAATTTAAGACTTTTTAAAACTTTTTAAGGATCCGCTGAAATGGCTGAAATCTAATCGTGAAAATAGTACAAAATGTCCAAAATGGCAAAATGGCTTAAATCACTGAAATCCTAAGGGGCAAGTAGCACAGATAACTTTCTGACCAAAATGGTAAAATGGCTCAAATCTAATGGGGCAAGTGGTACAGCTGGCTTTCTGTCCAAAATGGTTAAATGGCTTAAAATCGCTAGTAGCACAGAGCATTATGGCCAAAATGTTAACACTGCACAAAATGGCTTAAATCTAATGGGGCAAGTGGCAGAGATGGAACTGTTGGCGAAATGTCAGTTATGGCTAAAAAGGCAAGGTGCAGAGTTGGCTTTCTACCCAAATATCAAGGATACCAACAGATAAAAATGCAAATGTAGGCATTTTAACTTGCCCCCCTTGCCTTGGTAGCCACACCAGCATTCCTAGGCTGTGTTCCTTTAACGTGTGAATGATGAGCGTGGACTGACCTCCATCCACTGTCCGTGCGATTGCATCTTGAGGAGGACGCAGGGGTCAGGTTTGGACAGTGCGTCCCTGTCTGAGATGCCCTTACAGGCCACGCGCAGCTCCACCTTGGTCAGGCAGGGGCTGCTGAAGAGACCCAGAGAGGTGGCGGCCGACTCGTAGATGTCACTCATTCTTCTCTCTGAAAGTGGGGGATGCTGGAGGAGGAGGAGAAGAAAGGGTTAGTCTGATCCAAAACGTCAAACGCCAACACGAGGCTACCAGATACAGTGCAACCAGCACTGTCTCGTCTCGTCACACTCCACTTACTGCCTGTTTGGGCTGCTAAAATCAGGAAAATGTTTCAGAAGTATTATGGCCAAAACAGAGAGATTCAGGGGGAGCTTCTACCCACAGGCCATAAGAATCCTTAGGTAAATTTAAGTGTTTTTTTGTTATTGTGAACACATCACAGCACAATGTATCACAACAAAGCCTGACCTCGGCATTTGACTTTGTGCCCTCATTTGGTTGTTCCTTTGGTTGATATCTTGGGTAATAAAAGGAATTGCAAGAAAACTAAAAGAGCTAAGCTCTGCTATCATATACGCATGAAATCTCCCCAGAAGTTAAGCACTCGTGTGTGTTCTAGATGTGACTTATTCTTTCCTGGATTTTCTCATGCCAGTTTCCTCTTCAGCGAAACTCAGAGACTCAGAGTGTACGCAGTATAAGTGTGCTTGAGAGTGAAAGACAGTGTAGGACCAGTTAGATATTTCACTTTAACTGCCAATACCGATTTGGATATCTGAAGTTTAAAAATTAAGTGTCCTCTGTGTCCTGTTAAATCTGGAGCTGTGCTGTCCTTATCAAAGTTTACAGTGATTTAAACGGATTTGTCGGCATAAACAGTACTTCATACCAAACAGCATCACCAACCAGTCCGTGGAGTTGGAGTTGTAGTGTTGCCCTCTGGTAGACAAATTATTCAATGACCACATTCATATCATGGCTCATATCATTTAAGAGATACTGTTTTATTTCATATGAACACTGTTTTATTTAATGATTCATATCATTTAAGAGATACTATTTTATTTAATAGACTATCTGTACAGAATTTTTCATATTGAAACTGTTATAGACCTTTTACACATTCAGTGTAAGGCCACGTCCACACGTACACGGGTATTTCTGAAAATTGAGTTTTTTCTATGCGTTTTGGCCTTTCGTCCACATGTAAGCAGTGTTTTGGGTCAGTGAAAACTGCTGCCTGCGTGTGTTCATGTTGTAGCTGCTCTCAAACCTCCCCTTCAGTTAAATATGATTCATCATTTTCTCCACTGGCATCATTAGCAACGATGCTATTTATTGTTAACAGATTATTAACCAGCTATCAGTCACTTTTCTCACAAACTCGCACTGCGATCCCAATCAATCATCATCATCTGCACGGCACACGCTGCACATAAAACCTAATTTCAACACCCTCGCGCCCCATCGATCAGAAAGCAGGGCTGAAATCTGCCCATGTGCATCGGGCTCTCATAAATAAAACAGCGTGCTAAACTTAACGCCAGGCATGGCGCTTTAACTCGCTTTTACTCGCTTTAAAAACGTCTCGGTCGGTGGTAAAGACACTAAACTTCCCACTCTGACACCTTTAATATCACAAACATCATCCACCGATCTTTCGATTGCCCGATAAACCAGGAGGATGAATTAGGAGAGGGACATTATGGCCTAATTCATTTCCTGCACATCAGTCTCCAGGATGAGTTTCCAGAGGAACTCTTGCAGACTCTTTTACTCTCGTCTATTATTGCTCGGAATTGTTATGTCACAAGCAATAAAAAAATAATCCCCAGAAGGATGGATGAGATGAGATCACATTTCATGGTGGTGACTGTGTGTTGTGCTGTGGTGTGTTCACAATGAAAAATGATCACTCACTTTCGCTTACCGATATGAGCACTGGGTACCTGATAAATACTGAGGTCAAATACTCATAAAATATTCTCTGATGATTCAAGAGCAAATACAACTTTATTGCAACATTATGACGAAACTCTAAAATTTCCGATTGGATATTCATATTAATATACAGCTTGCACCAAGCAAAGAAAATCTGAGAGCTTAAACCGAAGACAACTTGGCTTTTTGGGTTCTTGAAGACATTTCACCACTCATCTGAAAGGCTTCTTCCATTCAAACTGAATATCAGCTAGATCATTTAGAAAGAAGTTCAGTTGTCTTCAAGTTCTCATGACTGGGTTGTAAACAGGCCCAAAAAATAAAAACAAAAACCTTTCCACATTCTGTTGTGTAATGTTTTTATCAATACTCATAAAGGACCAGCAACTAGTCACTGAAGATGTTTCAGGGGTTGTACTGAAGGCAGAACATTAAGGCCTGTCTGGTTTCTCCAGCAAAAAACAAAACAGCAAGCGCTGCTGAGGGTCTACCGAAGACTTCAGCAGCACTGTCAGTTTCGACACGGACAAATTAAACACAGCAGCTCAGGGTAGTGCTGGGGTGGAGAACAGAGCGAAACCGTGAAACGAAAATGACGGCGCCACTAAAAAAACAGAGGGAGAAGTAGGAGGAGGAGAGTTTCTGCCTGCTTTGTAATGGAAGTCTCAGGAGGAAGATAAGTCCTCTGAGACCAGGCTTTAGTGTTGGAGATAATTGGGAGAGACGTGCCCCCGAGTGACAGTTCAGACTACCATGAATGAGGGAATGAGAACTATGGATCCATGCGTGCAGGTTTTGTCTTAAGAGCAAATTTACAAAAAGTCTACACTGGATTCATGATGGGTTCATAAATTGTTTGCAAGTTTGCTCTTCTAATGATGAATGTTTACATTTAAAAAGCATAATATTATACTGTATAATTGCAGAATTGAAGAAACCCAATACGCAAATGTTCTACAAACACACATTGCAATAGCATTTGCGTTCTGACACTACAACATGAGATGTATGTTTAGAATGGTGATTTAGTGGCAGGACGATCACCTCTGGACCAAGAGGTTGTGGGTTCAAATCCTACCTCCAGCACTACCATTACTAGGTCCCTGAGCAAGACCCTTAACCCCAGGTTGCTCCAGGGAAACCGTCCCTGAAATGAGGAGATCTGGATAATCTCTTAAATGCCATGTGTAAAAGTATTTCCAATTTGTTTTCCCTCTGCGATTAGCCGTCATTGTCATTATCAGCAAACAAGGCACTGAGAAAACGGCAACTCTGGCACTGCCTCCAAGTCGCTTTTCGGCTCACCAGATAAGCAGACAGCCGCTTCCCAGACTCTTTTTAAAAAAAGTCAATCCCTCAATTTCCAGCCTGACAATTTGTTATTGCCCTTCTCGGGTGCTCACCGTCGAGTGCCCGGCCTCTCCATCCTGCTTCTGATCCCTCTAATCTGTGACCATGGTATCGAGCGGACACCGCTGCACAGCGGCCAGGCTCTACCCACAAAACTCCATCAGGAAAGGCACTCTAGAAACAGTCCTCTCACTTAGCCAGAGCGCGCCTGTCAAATCCGGGGGAAGGGGACGAGGTAATAACAGGGATTCGGGTGAGGAGGCTTCTGTCTTTCCAGCCGTATGGGCGACTTACCTGGGGGGTGACGAGGTGCCATGCCTTCTCGAACCCACGTTAAAGTAAAAATAAAACACCTAGTGATGGACATGGGAGTCGTTCACAAAGCTGGAGTGATTACAGGCTGCCTGGGGAACGAATTTTGCAGACGTCAGTCACGTCAAGAGTGGTAGTTGCCATTAAACACAGGACATTAAAGGACTATAGAGAGTGATCTGCACCTAATCAGATCAGCAATTTTATATGTTAATTTCTACATCCTTTTGCACAGTCTCTTTTTCTTTCTTTAACTTAATCTGTTCATACCTTTTTTGTGAACATTTCCACAGTCTAGGAACGTATCAGTGTATTTCTTTACATGTTAAACTTGAATAACTTGTATGTGATTAAACAACAGTTCACTTTAGTTTACTGCGTTCATCAGACACCGTTATTTGGAGAGATTTAAATTTACCAGTGACAGGGACAGTCTGCCAAGAGTAATTTAGGGTTAAGGATCTTAATGGGACAGAATTTGAGCCCTAACCCTGTTTCCTAATTCAGAGTTTACTGTATCCTATTACTCCTCCCTTTAAACTTCCACTTGAACACAATAAACGAATGTCTTCAAAAAGTATCTTAAGTATAATGGCTCTAATGTCCTGTTATCAATTTTGTACCTCTTGCTTAATCTACTTATTTTAAGTGAAAGTCTTAGAGCAGTTGGTATCGTAGCGGTTAGGGGCAGTAAGCGAGCAGTAAAGGTACCACTGAGGTACTCATGAGCAAAGTACTGTCCCCAAGCACTGCTCCCCTGGCACTGCCTATGTCAGCTGCCCACTGCTCCTTCAGGGATGGGTCAAATGCAGAGGTCACATTTCATTTGTGGTGCACTGTGTGCTGTGCTGTGCTCTGTCAAGGCTTAAGCCTAGTCCTAGACTAATTTTGAGTTTGAATGGTAACTCTCCATTGGTGCTACAACTTAGTCCAAGACTAGGCTTAATCCATGAGCAAGAAACCAACCCATGAAGTCTAACCAATCAGAGAATGTGGTGGGGCATCCACAAAGTGGTGAGTTCAGACAGAGAGAGGCGCCGGCAGCTAATCCAAAGCACATTATTACAGGTAACACATTTTTACCTTTGTTTATTTTGTTGTCATATCGTCTTAAAAAGTCAGCAACAGTCAAGCCGGCAAGGCCAATAATCTGTCAATCCCGATCTAAAAGCTACTAAATATAAGACACTAAATAAGGTCTAAAATTCCCATCTGAGTGCTGACATGTTCAAGATTATATGGCAGCTGAGGGTTTGGAGGAAAGCTGCAGGATGTTGGGCAAGAAAGACTTCTCCTGCCAATTAGTCATGGAACCTGAGAAGCATTTTTTAACAAAGCAAGAAAGAGATTTTAAATTAAGTCAAAAAGGTCAAGTTTTGTCAAGCAAGCAAAATGCCTGACATTACATTTAGAGGGATAGTCTCTGTGGAGCACTTGGGATTAAAGATCTTGCTCAGGGACCCAGTGGTGGTAGTGCTGGAGGTAAGATTTGAACCCACAACCTCTTAGACATGAGTACCCTACCCACTAGATCAATGGTTATTAATAATTTTAACTTTCGCTTTTTAATTTTATTGCTAATTTTCATTTCAATATGACATTTTTTGCTTGTTCATTTAAATGTGTTTGTTTAACTGGCACGTTTTTCAAAAACTATTAATATCGATAATCATAAAAAAACATAATAATTAATAAATACTAAAAACTCTTCACTTAGCATCAATATCAGCCACCTTCAACTCTGAGCTGTGGAAGATTCTGACTCGGACAGTGATGCAGAAATAAATATATAAAGTATAAATACATAAACACCCCAAAACGTTCCAGCAAAGACGTGTGAAGGCAGGTGTCTGACTCTAATGGGCCCTGGATGAGTGCTCATCTGTCAGGTCTTTATGTGAAGGTGTGTGAGTTTCAGCAGGGGGTCTCCGCCGTGACCTTATCCTAGCTCCTCATAGTCTTTATCTCATGTCTCAGGACCCTGGCTGACTTCCTTCACCCTCCATCTCCTCCACCTCTACCTGAATGGCGCTGAGAGATCGCTCAGGTGTTCACTTATTACACGCAGGAAGTGACACGGCACACTCAGAGATCTGGCAAAATAATAAGGCCAAAATTTGTTCATCAAAAAGGCACGATGGTGGCATGGGGCAGTACTTGGGAGTCTGGGGCTGGGGGTTCTGTAACATTTAGACTTGTAAGTTGGCATGAGGTAGTATGAGATTCTTCTGGTTTGATGACCTTTAGCCAAAATGTCACAGTATCGCTACTACAGCCCCAGAATCTTTGAAATGTCCAGGTAAAAGACAACTTTTTCCATTGAACACATTCTATTATTTTTAAATGACAAGTAAGCAACATGTTGATTTTAAACTTTACTAAATAATAAAATAAATAACTTCAGTCCTCTAAATACAGCTACTAACTTTATTGATAATCTCCCTGGACCGTCGTCTTTTTTACCCGTTATTTAGTATCTACACTCCACTCCACTCCACCTTTGACAATACTGGCCCATTAAAAAGGAAGAGGATCAGAGCATAAAAAATCCCCTTAGTATAATAACCACTAATGTGTCTAAAAGCAGTATACATGGAAATCAGAATGCATACGGCATCAAATCAAACTGGTGTTATTTAACTTAGCATGGAAAGAGACTGTCAGTCACCAACTACACCATCCTTCAGCACCACTGCTCCATCCACCCAACAAAACAACAATCTGTCACCAAAAGTTTCACCAGAATAGACGCGGGAAATGATGCCACCCTTGCATTATACTGGAGTTTCTTGTCAACAAAAACAAGCTCTACGACTGTGCGGAGTGTGCTGTGTGCGGAGGTTAAGTCCTCCACCTCATTGTATCAAGTTGTACACATTTCACATTTACATTTACTGCATTTAGTAGATGCTGTTATCCAGAGCGACTTTTTCATAGGGCTAAGGGACTTGCTCAGGCACCCAATGATGGTAGTGGTAGAGATAGGATGCGAACCCGCTACCTCTTAGTCATGAGGTATGTATCCTAACCACTAAACCACCATCATCTCGTATCAACTTGTATCCTGGGTTCTCATTCCCTGTAGCTCACCGGTGACAGGCCCATATATTTACTAAGCTAGACATCTGTTCGGAGTCGGCAACAAGTCTGCGCGTTTGTTTGATCGCGTCTTTGTAGTGCTTATTGTTCAACGCTGATCAAACGTGGAGCCTGCTTGAGGGCTTTTGGCCTTGATTCAAAATCAGTCTTAAAAACCATGTAGTGTGATGAAGACCTACTTTACACCGCCCACTAGCTGAGGGATTCCTGCAGTTTGTCAGAACAAAACAGCTCATACTGCAGGAACACTACGATGGAATTTTTTTGCGGAACTTTTTCAAACTGCAGAGAACCATGAAACCAGAAAGGAGACCATGCCTAGATGCATTTTGTTAGTCCTAGATGGAAGAGATGTCCACGTCATGGTACCATGGTCACTACAAGTAACGACCTAAAAGTAGGGGTGTAAAGCTTCATCCCAATATGATATTACATAGATTCAATGGACAATAATTTAAAGGCTGTCGATATCACAAACACTGCCACAGTACGATTTTGATTCAAATCAGATAAGGAGCTACTGACATGAGACTAGCCATAGGCCTAGTATGAAGTTCTGACGGTACGATAACCTTAAGCAAGAATATCACTGTATCATGGTATTGCTAACCCTAACCCTAACCTATTAATAACTTAGTCCAAATTATGGTGCTGTAGATAACGTATTCCATACTCTAATTTCTAATGTAAAAGCACAGACTACTGCTGCTGCTACTACTAAGAATAATATTAAATAATTTTCTAATGAAAGGCGGCACGGTGGCGCGGTGCTGCCACCTCACAGCAAGAAGGTCCTGGGTTCGAGGCCTGGGACGGCCGTAAAGCCTTTCTGTGTGGAGTTTGCATGCTCTCCCCGTGTTCGCGTGGGTTTTCCTCCCACAGTCCAAAAGCATGCTATATAGGTTGATTGGCGACTCTAAATTGGCCCCGTAAGGTGTGAATGTGTGTGTGTGCGCTGCGGTGTGTTGGCTCCTGCCCAGGATTGTTCCCCACCTTGCGCCCGTAAGTTCCCGGGATAGGCTCTGGTCCCCCCCGCGACCCCAGTTGGGATTAAGCGGTTCGGATGATGAATGAATTCATTCATTCTCTAATGTTATTTAATGCTGACACACATACATACGCAGACGTATTGAGCGGCACATTTTGTTTTTACAACGTGTCCGGTTGTGTGCGCATTCTACAATGATGAACTTTTTAGCGCACAACCAAACTCTGCTGCAGAGCTGACAGCAAATGTGACTGTGTGAAAATGTAGTTCGCAATTCATAATAAATGTTATGGGCAATGGTAAGCAAACCTATAGTATTTATTTCACCAAAGCGAGCCGCGCTAACTATAGCAGCAGGATGCAAGTGTTTATTTAGAGTCTTTTACCTTGAATTTAGCAAAGAGTGAGAGGGATGGGGAGGTCACCTCCTTCTGCCATCGCGCACAGCTGGCAATCAGGCAGATAGGGAGTGGGGAAGGGGGGGTGTTAATCTACACTTCACACCACACGGGGGAGACCTTCACTTTCTATCTTTGATGAGGTGCTAAAAAAAGCTCAAAGAGCAGAGGCGCAATGACAGAAATTTTGTGCAGTTTTGAAACAGTGGCTTTATTAAACCGCGGTATAATGGTATAGTGTAACCAGCCCATGCCTATGTGAGACAAATACTTTTTTTTAAAAAAGAGACCTGCGGTTCAGTCTAAAGTTACATTACAGTTTGTACAGTATCTTATTGATGTTTTCATTTTGGAACAATGCTATAGACTTGTTGATCACTGAATCAATGTATTAAAGTAGACTGATGTATTGTTACACCCCTACAGAAAAGTGACTATGACACATTAATGAAAGACAAGAAGGGAGCTTCTACTATCAACACTAACATTAATCTTAGTCAAGAAAAACCGGTTAGAACCTCCTCATGACCAGCGTGGTCCATTAGTTATTGGCCTTTTCAGCATTTCAGACCTTCCCCTTAATTGGTGTAAATTAATGACACAGGGAATGAGTCTTCCTCCTCATTCTCCTCCTCTATTGAGACTTAGGGATGGAAAGCAGGATTTATTGCTCTCTATTTGTTAGTCGCAGAGCTAAGAGGCCAAGGCGAGCCTCCGCTAACGCTAAAGAGGCGCGAGGGATGATAAATGGGGCTTCGGGCGAGAAGCGACCTCGCTTCACATCGCGCCTTTAATCATTCCAGCGGGTCCGAGGCCTGTGCTTGTTGTGGCTTTTATTATTTTTCGATTAGAGGGAGAAAAGCATGTATAATCTCATCGTATAGCCAGGCGAAAAACTCCTCGAGAATAATCAAACGCTCCCACGATGCAGGAACGACCCCCCCAAAAAACCATCAGTTCCGGCCTCACGTGAAGAGGGGGCTTTTATTAACCTGACACAGTCGCATTCTACATGATCGATAGGACAACGCAGGCCGTTTATCATCCTAAAATCACGTCACACAAATAAACCGAGAGTGCAGTCCCCAAACGCTTGAGGGAATGTCACAAATTAAAGCTGGATCTGTAGCAGGTCCCAGGGTAAGTGTTGGGTTTCAGAGCATGGCCACTGGGAAATAAAGGGGGGGATCGAGCAGATTCTGTGGCCACACGAACGCCGGCCTGCCTCATTAAGTCTGACTGCAAAAAAAGGCACACTGCACTTTACCATATGTAGTAAGGACCAATTTCCCAGTCAAAGATTAAGCCTAGTCCTAGACTAGTTTTGAGTTTAAATGGTAAATCTCAACTGGTACTACAACTTAGTCCAAGACTAGGCTTAATCCATGAGCAAGAAACCAGCCTCAAATGTCTATATTAGGAAACATATGTTTCTACATATTTTTATTGCTTAGATTTAGTGTTTTGTAATGTTTCTTTAAATTAATCTGTTGTCAGATGCTTTATTTGATTGTAATTTTTGCCAGATGTCTTTTAAAATGAATCAGTGCATGTATGTGACAAATAAGATTGTCCCTTAATCCTTGCGATTCTTAAATCCTGAAAAATCTACAAAACGGACTATTATTTGCCACTCGTCATCCATTACAATTTTAGACAAGGACGCTATAACGAGGCCACAGGCACCTTTATAAAATTGGCTGTCTCGTCATTATTTTTTTGGTTGCGGGGGAGACAATTAGAGGGGAAATTAGGTATTGTGTAAATGACAAAAACTTTTGACGGTCACAAATGCAGAAATAATGATAGGGAATTAGGGAAAAAGATAGGACTAAGGACTAGAATACATTTCCAGGCAATGGTATACAGTATGTAAGTGAGAGTTGCATGAGGCAGGAAGCTGCTGAAGGAGGGCGCGCAGGAAATGCAGTTTGGATAAAATACCTCCCGAAAAAAGCTGTGATTCTGCAGATCTGTTGCAGAGATTTGGAGCTAAGAAAATCATTACAAGAGCAAATAACAATATTAAGTGACGCAATGGCTTTAACACGTTGAGTTTTCAGTAATGACTGTCAAATGTTTCCCCACAAATGCTCCTTTTCCTAATTTATAGCACTGCTCTGTCATGGTATTTTAGAAGGCTGGGTTATTTTTTTCTATTGTGTGCAGTTACCAAGAAAAAAATAACACAAACGTCCAAAACACTGTGACAGAGAAATGCTATAAATGGAATTTTCCTAATTTACAGCGCTGTTTGATCGTAGTATTTTGGAAAATGGGTTATTTCCTAACAGTAAAGACACTAGAGCGTAACAATACTCCAAGTAATACAGTTCAGATCCATCTGACATTTTGAGTTCATTTCCTACCACGTTTTTTGAGCATATACAGTACACATAGCTTGCCCCAGGGACATGAAGGGGGGAGGGGGAGATGCTTTATTGCTGTTGGTATTCCCTTCATTGGCAATATTAAAGCACAGTTTGGTTAGGAACATCATTTGTGCTATTGTGACAAGGCAATGTGTTGATGTGAGGCACAATATTGTCATTGGTTCAGCTTTTTTAAACTGAACACTGAATAATGCTAGTAGTGAGTGTTAAAATATACAAACCAATGAGACCTTACCATTAACACTGGGGTCAAGAGTGAGTACTCTAACACATTGGTTTTTATTATGTCTCGCACACACAAATGTTTCAGTGTTTTACCAGCAATGAACACAGACTAAAAAAGTTTGGAAGATGCTAGCAACAGTCTAAACAACAATCTAAACCACCATAACTTTGCCTAATGTCCATCAATTAAAAAAAAAAAACTTTCACTGATGCATTCAGAACTAAATGTGGAGCCATGTGATTGTTATTTTGCCCACCACACTTTAAATGCGTAGCTACAATACCTTGTGAAATGGCAATAATTGCTAACAAATATTTTCATATCAACGACACATAACAACAGTGAACAATAAAATGTCATATGACCAAATTCAACAACAATTATAAGTTTTTGCAAGCAAAAATTACAAAATAATGCTTCAAATGCCTTATTTTCACATGGACAAGCTCACCAAATTGCCATTCTTTGATCATGTCGGCAACTATTTCTGTTTAACAAATGTTGAGGTGTCAAAAGGTATGGTAGCAGTATGTGTAGCTATAATAATCACTTTGTTGCCAATTCTGAAAATAGCACTAAAAGATTTTTTTTTAATCAGTCATTTTCCCAAACTTCAGAGCTGTCTTTTTTGACATGCGTTTTATTTTTAAAAAGCAACGAAAATACGCTCAAAAAATGTTCAGTCCCATAAATAAAAGTGCTAAATATGTAAATAAAAATACTTCACTACTTTAATCCTGTTCAATGCTGCTGAGGTTCAGTCCACTTGCTTTCATGGTTCACCACCATCTGGTCAGCAGAGGAATGACCACCCTTACAT
The DNA here is from genome assembly GCA_032718565.1 of Distichodus sexfasciatus. Lineage (NCBI taxonomy): Eukaryota > Metazoa > Chordata > Actinopteri > Characiformes > Distichodontidae > Distichodus > Distichodus sexfasciatus. The sequence goes on from JAVGVS010000004.1 coordinate 7,101,398, forward strand.
ATGGCTTTCAAAGCTGATATGCCTCTTTTTATTTGCCAGGATGAGATTCTGAAGCAAAACAATGTCTAATAATCCACACCAACACCTCTGTGTTGCTCAAAGCAGAAGAATGTAGTTTATATTGACTGTGGAGTAGAACCAGATTCAGTTCACTTCAAATCAGTAATAATGTGCTATTATCTGACATTTTAGTTCTATGCTGAATACATTTGACTTTTCCTCTGTATTTACACATCACACTTTAATGAGGTTAATAAGAGATAATAAAATGCCGGAAAACAACTTTCCAGAAAGAAAGAGCCTCATCCACCAACTGTTGTTAAAAAAGAATTTGTTACTTCTTATGCAACTTTCACAAAGATTTTCAGTGTTTTCTCACTTCGGGTTTGTTCCTAGGTAAGAACAGAATCCACAACTGCTGAAGAGCCCCTTTACGCAAATTTCATTGCATGCCTGTTTGTGCAAAAACAATCACTTATTGGGTTTCTTCAATTCTACAATTGCGTTATACTATTTAAATGTCAACTTTCTCAAGAGCAAATTCTTATACAAAAAACTTAGAAAGATATTGGTGAATGGGATGCAACAATCTTTTCCCATAAGAGGTGTAATCTCAACCAGAGATGAGTATAAAGAAAATACATGGGAATTAATAAATCACTTTAGCATAATTGGATGCAATGAATTAATTGCACCCAAAATATTAGCTGTTAAACGCAGCTTTATCCTGCTTGTGCAGTTTACATTGTATAGAAGTGACTTTTGTATGCAACGATCATTATTTAAACAAAAATTCTATGTTCAGTTATTTAAACAATGATGCTGCTATTTTAAAATCCAAAAGTTGTCTTCTGAGAAAAATCGAAATGTATTCACTATTCTATTACCTATTCACAGGGGTTTACAGACCTGGTTCTTGGAATGTGATTTAAGTCCTCATGCATTATCCAACCTAATTTTGGTAGAGGATGAAAAAGTCCAGCTCACCTTTAAGGTTGAAATAATTCCGAGCACGTTTGTTGTTTCCGTTTCTTGAGGAAAATTAAAGGCGGGAAAACGCGCAAACGTCTGCGCCAGATGCGGAGTTTAACTCCATCTTCACGCTTACGCTGGTGGAGCTGGAGGAAGATGAGGATGATGAGGAGGAGGCTGTTATCACTCGGAGCCCATCCTAAGTCTGAGTGTATGTGAGTGAGTGTGTGACACTCTCCCCGCCTGAGGAAGACTCCGAGAGATTCTCTCACTGGTTCCGCTTTGACTTTTGCATCAGCACTGGAGACGCGCGAACAGCGGCAAAACCCGGCAGATGTGAAGCGCGCATACAGCGACATCTAGCGGCCAAACCTTATGGTATCAAGCACATTTACTACATATATATATATATATATATATATATGTATATATATATATATATATATATATATATATATATATATATATATATAGCAATGGGCTTTCTTCTGATTCTTCCATTTTTGCAGCTCGCGGGTAATCGGTGGACCAGGAAATCGTGCATTGACAAAAGTTCTCCTTTGCTTGGAATGCAAAGTGTGATTAAATGCGTTATTTTTTTTAACGCGTTTTTTTTTTTTTTTTTCAAATTAATTAATCGCAATTAACGCGTTAAATTTCCACCCCTAATATATATATATATATGTATATAATACTTTCCTAGTGACGTACATAAATCAACCTAAAATATTACAGTGCTGACATTTTAACACTTAGGCTCAACGGCGTTCTAAATCAACTTCCAAATCAAATTCCAAAAACATCAAAGCTGTCTCAAGTATGAGAGTTCATTCGAGCCATATCATTAGCTAATGCAGCACTACCTCCAACAGCTTTCCCCTAAGGTCAAGAATCGAACGAATTCCACTGAGGTGCAAGCACCTCTATATGAGTCTGTTGTGTTTTTTGTTTAAAAATGTCTAGCTGCTTACTGGGTTGTAATCGCTCACTTCATCAGCAAATTAACTGCACCTATAAAAGTAACAGGAAGTAGGTTTTGTAAGATTTTCCGGCGTGTAGGCCTGAAAAGTTGTGGCGTGGTATATGCAACAAAGATAAAAACAACTACCAATGAGAGTGAAGGGCGGGGCTTAATGTAATAATTTTATCTCTACTTATAAACATGGTGTGAAATATTGGCCACATATATATTAGTTATAAGAGGATTTGTTGGTACATGGTAACAGGTTCACACTTTTAGAGTCATTTTCACTCTGTAGTTTTTTCTCAACTTGATATTAGCAAGGTAGTGGTTTTACCTCTATAATCGGATTATAGTGCTAAAAAGAGACAAAAAAAACCATTTTGATTTGATATGCAATACATCAGAAAAAGATACAACGGAAAAATAAATACTTTTTTATTAGGTTAAGATCACGAAGTAAAAAGAAATTCTCAAAAAAGTCTTTATTATTTCGCAAAATTAACTCTTTCGTGACATCAAAAAACAGTTATCTCTGGGATGAAAGCGGTCTCAAAGCTCTACAAAAAATAACTCTAAAAGATGTGGAGAAAACTTTGGTTATCTTAAAATCCAGAGAAAAGAATTTCAGGATTCTGAGAAAAATATCATGAGATCAACAGAAAACAATGGTTATCGCAAGAAAAATATCTTGAGATAACGAGAAGAAAAATTATGGTGATGCATGTCCTCTGTGGACTTCAGATTGTCAGCAGATTGTGTAAACTGTTACAGGCTTCCAAATCTAAATCTTGCATGATTATTTACACCTAGACTGGCGACGGAATGTTTTTTTTTTATTATATGAACTTCAAATGCAAAATAGTCTGTTTTACATCATGGGCCCTTATATGCAGTTACACTCCAGTTGATTCTGTGCAGAATTGTGACAGTTCAAGACAAGTGATCTTGAGGACAAGTAGTGGTATTAAACATACATAAGGCTGTGTGAGGTGTTCAGATAAGTCAGATTTAGGGAGACTTGTAGTCCATTTGAGCCTTCGGCATTTAAATGGAGCACAACTGGGCCAACACACACTTTCTTATGGAATTTGAAGTACACAACAGAATCCATTAATTTTACTGTACATCCAACTACATGATTTCACACACACAGTATCAAAATGTAATTTTCAGGATTCAATTGGTTCACTTCATGCATACTTGTTGCAGGCACCAAGATGAAAAGCATAATACGTTTTGGAAAAAAATGAAGGAGTAAAAATATCTGTACATACTACTTACTCAAAACCTTTTGCTAACAGGCAACGGAAGTTGGAAAGTTTACAATGAGTCCTATAACAACTGTTTATTTAAATGTATTTAATAATACACTTCTATTTATAATCCCTTAAATAGTTTATAGTTCTATAAAAATTGGTTATGCTGGAGTCCCAGAATGAACAAAACCTACAGGCAGTGCAATAATGCTTTAGGAAAAATCGAAAGACCTAATAAATTATTTTTTGTGAAATGTTATTTTCTAATTTGTTAAGGCTTCAGTGGTTCGTCATAAAAATCCTTCCAGAAGTTTTTATTTAAAGTAATTTAAGATTAAGAAATAATTAAGATTACAATGAATAATGAATAAGACTTCCAGATTAAATAAAGCAAGATTCCTGCCAACACTGTATTTTCTAGAGACTATTTTTATCACCCTTTGTGAATTCATCAAATAAATAAATGTAAAAAAAAAGCAAGTAACTTCATGGTGTAGAATTAAGGAAACAAACACCAAATTGGCCTTATATCTCTGTACGTAATAAAACTGTACAACTGAGAGAATTTCGAGACCTAAAAACCAATATGACAAATGTACACACATTTATGTTTGACATCATGATATAGTCGTTCCTTCGATCCAGAATAAAAGATGAGTTTAATAAAAACCCTACTAGTGGTAACACACCACAGACATGAACAATTGGCAAAGTGTAAGCGGTTACTCATTTTGCACTTAATATATAATTATAGAAATGGACTTTACCATAACTGCGCACTTCATTACTCGGTTTATCCTGAGCCTCGCAGATATTCATGATTTTGTTTCAGGTTAGTCGAAAGATAAAATCAACACTATTAATTGTCAACGCCAAATCTGCATCTCTCATCGCGAAGGCAACATTCTTTTTCTACAAACAAGTCATAAAAATTCCGTGAAACAGTAAGATGATTCTTGCAAAAGGACTCTAATGAATTTTATCATTATTTACACCTCTTCCTATTTCTGCTTCATTCTTCTTGTGTCTTAAAATGAGAATTACATTTTTAAAAAAAACATACTGCTACAAATGGTAAAAATCGCACTTCAATTCATGCGCGTGAATAAATAACAGATGCTATCTGCTTTTTTATGGAGAAACAAAAATAAAAGCGTCTGCTCTGGCATGTCAGTGTTGGGGGACGTGTTATTTAAAGGTAAAGGGAATCTGTTGAAGTTCCCTCTATTCATTCAGCTTCCCTCCCATTAGCGTTCAGCTTCTAGACCCTGTCATGGGATAGCTGGGTTTCAGCTGAATCATTGCGCTTGAAAAACGGAAAACCTTTCGTCTTAACTAACAGAATTGCGTCTACCAGGAAGGCGAAGCTGGCAAGGAAACCGAATACCTGCAGGACAAAAAGAAATCAACTTTAATAAAGGCAAAACCTAAGTTTTTCTTCTTGAACAGACAAAGCCTCACAAGAAAAAAAAAACTAAATATATTTGAAATTAAGACAATAAAGAAATCAAGGATCAACTACATGGAGTTGGGAGATTAATTACTTACAATAAAATATTCTTAATTGTATTCTAGGTGTACCCATGTTTCTCATTCTAACTATTAGTAGTGTCTTTGGTCTTGGACAATTATTTCTCCATCAGCAGACCATTTCTAATTATAAAAAAATCCAACTCCATTTTCGGAAGCTGCCTTTTTATACAGCTTCGATTAGTCACTAACCACTTCTTGCAGTCTGCTAAAGACCTAGTAAGGTGAAAACCATCCTTGGTTTGGTAACATGAGAAATGTGTTAGAAAAGTGTTTGAAAGATGTGGAAAACCCCTGAATTCAGTTTTACAAGACAGGAGTTATGCAAGTTTATCTAAATAGGGTGGGACTAAAACACAGCCTGCTTACATGGAGAGGTTATGTTAAGCATAGTAGAGCTGCAACTATCAATTCTTTTTGTAATTGAGTGTTCTATCAATCTTCTTAGCAATTAATTCCAGTAATTGATTTTTTTTTTTTAATTAAAACAGCATTTGTTGTTACTTATTCTAGTGTGAGCAGAAGTTAGCAATACACGCTTTTATGTTGTTGTATTTTAGGACGCCTCTGCACTACTCATAGTTTGATGTGTAAATGCTGACATCAAGTATAAAATCAGCACATTTCCTCATGAAAACTTTTTTTTTGCTTTTAGGTCAAATAAAAGAACTGAAAGAACAATAAAAGAACATTGTTTTATTGCTGAGTTGCAGAGTTTTTATTATCTATTACTGTCTATTTATAATTTATGGTAAAAAATTCTAACACTTTTTATCCGGCGCAGTATCCTCATCAGAATATAGGAATATCATTTTTAATAAATATATTTTCTTTTATTTTTCTCTTTTCTTATTGATTACACGATAATTAATATAAATAGAAGAAAAATTAATTGAAATATCAAAAGTCGTAATTTTTGAACTAATTTACCTATAAATGAGCTGCTTTCAGAAGAGAACTACATTTCCTTATACCTCTCATGCCGCTTCTGCCAGAGTCAAAAAAGATCAATAATAAAAGCGCTTAGTGCGCTACATAGAATAAACTATGGAAAATCTATGGGAAACTTAATAAACGACTGTATTGTGAGTAGTACGCTGGTTGTTGTGGTTATTTATCAGCTAACGTGTTTTGTCTGTAATGAAGGAGACGTTTAAACTGAACCGGAGCGTTTTAGCGAGTACTGGCGCGCTAACACGGGCGCTCACAAACAGGGCGCGTGTTTACGTTGCAAAAATGTCATTTATGGGTTGTTACATATTTACTTCTGTTTTTGTGCATGGAACATCTCACAAATACTTTCACATAAAGAGGAACTGTCTTGTCTTGATCACGCCACTGAAAACGTTGTGCGTGATTAATAAGCATCCGTGTGAAACACAAGCAGCGCATGAACTTGCGAGTGCAATGTATTAAACGGGTTTCAGCCCTCAACCATTTTTTGTAATCGAATTATTCGAGTTATTGGAATAATCGTTTCAGCTCTAAAGCATAGCCCTGCCCAAATCTACTGCTCTGGCCCTGTCCACCTGCATAGGGTCAGGAGCCTACCTGCTAGTCTGGTCAAGTTCACTAAGAGAGTCTGTCATATGCCGTCATAAGTCCAAAAGCGGCCTCATTCCATTCCCTCACCACCAGCGGCTGCCGTTGAACCGCCAAGTATAAGTTTACCTATTTTGTGTTGTCATGAACTGGAAAATATGACGTGTGTGTGTTTAACCTGTTGTAAAGTTTAGCGATCAAATGGTATGCTGAGAACGCAGCCACGAGCTTAGTTCAGATGTGAATTATAGCGTATGCATCTGGCGGTAAAATGTGTTACGGACTATCTGCTCTTATCTATCAACTCGCTTTTTCCGCTTTGCCTTGCTTGCTCTAGCCTTCTCTGCTGTCTCCACTTAAATATTTTCACCACCATTATCCCGTGTTGTACTCTTCTATATTAGCTTCAGACTGTGTTACTATATTGTCACTGTCTTCATTCCTTCCAGTGAAACTTATATTGCCAAGACAAAACAAGGGAAGATTTTACATAGTTTTGCTTGCATGACTTTCGAGTGATCTTTTTTAACATGTGCATGTGTAAGTTTTACAGTCGATGTGTAAAGTTAAGTTTCTGTAGTAGTGCACGGTGCTTCAGGGCTTTGAGCCACACTACCACAGCATCCGAGCATTGAAAAGTGATTGCCAGAGCTTTTCACCACTTTTGAGACTTAATTTGACCTATGTAGCAATGTTCATATTCACTTTAAAACTGACGAGATGATTAGCGACAACTGTTTCTTTGGTATGAGGAACTTAGAGCCGATGTTATTTGACCTTACTTTCGATCTTTTACATTTCATTAACTTTATCAAATTTTGCAACAAAGTAGATTATTATATCACCACCAAAACCTTAAACGCGGCAACTACAATACCTCACAAAACAACAATGATCACAAAAATGATATTTTTACATTAACAATGAACAACTTTAATAGTTAACAATAAAATTCAATTAAAATACGACCAAATTAAACAATTATACAAAGAATGTTCAAAATGATCTAATGGATAATACCTGCATCAATGCTATGGCCTTGCTGAGCACTGGATTTGATGCACGCATATATTCATGGCGTCCCCGGAGCAGAGGCACAAGTCTCCAGCACCACTGGTCAGTGACGCTTTGATCCAGACAAATTTGCAAAGTATCGTAGCTACACGGTTATGGTGTAGTAGGCAGTATAGTAATCACAATGTTGTGAATTTTATTATGAACGCTACAGTGAAAGATTTTTGCACTGGCCATGAACATGACTGCTCGCCAACTCGTTAGCCGACAGAATGTTGGAAAAGATAAAAGATTTATTATTGTTTATCTTCTCGTGTTCGAAAGGTCGTTATCGCCTAAACACACACGAGGCGAAGGAGAAGGATCAGGAATCAAAGTTGTGTACAGAAAGTCCTGAAGGAGGGATGAAGAAAGAAGAGAGAGACAACGTGTGGACATTTAATTAAAAACAGCTCAAAGTGGTGCAACGAAATCCTATTTTTCAATTTATGAATGCAGTAGTTCATATTTATTTATAAATCACAATCACAACAACCACAGTTGACCAAAGTGATGAATAATGTACTCTGTGAGTGGTCTAGTCTAAAGGTGCAAAATCTAAATCATATGACTAACTGAGCATTTTAACAAGAATAACAATTCTAGTTTTTGGATTCTTATTTTATTTTTATATATATATATACATACACACACATATATATATATATATATATATATATATATATATATATATATATATATATATATATATATATATATATATATATATATACATATATACATATATATGTTTAATCTTTGTGATTTGAATGAATGAAGCAAACACAAAGATATGGGTTCAGTACAAGTAAGTAAAAGAACTGATCTTGTGCGTCTTACCACAGAGAGCCAGCAGCTGATGCCGACTCGCTAAAGGTTTTGGCGAGGAGGATGACAAGGAGCAGCAGAAGAGGAACGCTGTGCAGCTGATAAACTCAAAGAAGTAGAGGGGGCGCCAGGAAGAACAGTTCGTCACCACCTCCTCCAGCACAAACGCCACAAACGACAGAAGCTGAGGAGAAATAACAAACACAAAATTATACACCGCCTAGAAAAGTGGTTGTTCCAGCTTTGCCTTTGATTTTTGGGTTTTGTTAAAATACAAACAAAATATATAGAGGATATATATATGGGAAGTGACACCACTGCAGTACGGCTCTCAGTTTGGTATACTTCAGCTTATCAAAACATTTTTTGTCTCTTTTGTCAATAAATTGCTTGAACCCAAGAGCAATGACTTCATCATATTTCTAGCCTCTAATTATATATATATTTTAAAAAAATAAAAAAAATCCCTGTCTAGTCTAAATGTATATTGTATATTGTTTAATGTATTTTTACTTATTTATTGTTTATTCCATGTGCCTAGTCGTAATTTATTCTCTGTTCTACTGTTCTTTGTTTGTTTGCACTGGAAATAACCTGGAGCCACGTCGTCTCGTCTCTCTATGTATCTGTACAGTATATAGCAGAGATGACAATAAAGTTGACTTTGACTTTGACTCAAGTGACTACTTATGATTTGGACAGTTTTTATTTTCGTCCCAACCAAAAACTGGTTCAAACTGTTTAAAAGAAAAACAAGCCCCATAGACACTTTGGTTCCGCTTCACGTTTTAGCACAATGGAAGTTCTTGTGCTTCACAGTGCTTTGAGAATCACTAGTGTAGACACACACCACAAAGTGACAAAACTCACCAGTAAATGCACAATATCACACACACTCCTAAAACAGAACTTAGACATTGGTGGTTAGGATGTTCGCATCTGGACCAAGAGCAACTACCACCACTGGGTCCCTGAACAAGACCCTTAATCCCAAATTAATAAGAGCGGCTGCTACATGGATGTCGTTAGGTCTACTTGAAAATTATCCCAAGCCCCCCTAAAAATAGAGTAATTATTATACTATTTTTAAATTATATATCCATACATTTCATACAAGATATCACTGAGAGCAGATACGCACTTAACAAATAGAAGCAAGACTATGAATTGAAATTAAAAATAAGTCTAGCTATCATTATTTAATTAAAATGATGTACTGGCTGTTTAAGCTGCTATAGGTATTAGGGTGGCATTAGGACATTAGGACCCAGGCGGAAGCTACATGTCACTGCTTGTTAGCGAGTAGCAACCAGAGCCAGTTTATTATTAAAATTTCTCTGGTAGCAACGTTTATACTCAGTTCAGCAGAACAAAACTGTGAGTAGGGGGTCAATAACTGTTCATTGCTTAACTTTACTTATGTTTCGTTAAGTGAAACGAAAGTAACGTTGTTAGGTATTTTAAAACTAATTTAGACTAACTTGCCCGCATAATGCTGCTGTTATAATTGGTTATTGTGATTTTAAAAAATGTGATATACCTATTTAAGTGATAAAGTTGATAAATATTCATGCTTCTTTTGTTCTGTCACATCTTACTGGGAACTAAACTACCAGTGAATAAACTAGTGATTGTACCACATCATTATGTTATCTTCTGTCCAATGTTGGTAGTCTGTCTTCAGTTGCATAAAGAAATGGTTAATCAGTGGTAGGCAGCAATGAAAAACTTAATTTAGAAAGACACCAAGCATGAAGAAAGAGGAGTTGTGAAACTACATCTTTGGATATTATGTTTCACATTTAATATTATTAAGTGCATTGTTAGATATATTTGCTAGCATGTTTTTAATTAACACATGTAGGCTGTTAGAAAAACCTCATGGACTCATTTAGACTGTAATTTTTAAAAAAAAGAAGAAAAAAAAAGGTAGACATCCTAAAGACTAAGGAAACAAAAGGCAGGGGATCTTCCATAGAAGCCAGTGAAACAAAGTGAGTCAGATAAAAGCATAATTTCTGTGCATGAGATAATAAAATTAAAGAAGCCTGTTTAGGTTTGGTGAAAAATTTTCAGCCCTCTATACGCGCTAATTCCTTCCTATAGCCCTGGGGGCTAAGCTCCCCTTGTCTTTCAATCCTAGTGACGTCCCTAGTCTGCTATAATGCTGTAAAAAAATATCAATGGCTCAGAAAGGTATGCAAGTCCTCTACTGCACCACTAGGTGGCACTGTGTGGATTGAAGTGAAAGTGAGTGATTATTTGTCATTGCGAACACACCACATCACTAGAGTTGTACATATCTAAAATGAGGAAATCGCTTTGGTGGAAGCAGTTACCCAAACTGATAACATCAGATGTTATTATCCTGACATCTGTCCCAGACAACCACGACTCCAACTGCGTTTATGTGCGCGTGTGAACTCTGTTCTCAGAGCTGTGGTTTCGGCTGATTTCGACATAAAATCCCAAGTCCTCTTTGTCCAAGTTCATGAAAAGACAGAGTACAAGACCAAGACCTTCAAAAACTGTTGACTGAGACCGGTCTCAAGTACTGTAACACCACACAGCACACAGAGCACCACAACAAAATGTGACCTCTGCATTCGCCCCATCCGTGAAGGAGCAGTGGGCAATGGACGTGGCACCCCGGGAGCAGTGCTTGGGGACAGTAGCTTACCTATGAGTAACTCGCTGGTACCTTCACCGGTCCGGCGACCTTCTGATCATGGAGCAAACACCCTAACCCATTACACTACCAACTGACTACAGTATGCTGGCAATGCTGAGAAAATAATTTGGAAACTTGTTGAGGTGCAGACATGCTCTAAGCAAGATACAGATCAGGTTGGGTGAGGTTTAGAGTAAAAGCATCAAAAAAGGTCAACTGGTTTAAAAACAGTTTATATCTTTTTTAATTGTCTCCGGTCAAAATAGGTGGTTTATTCTAGCAGTGGGCAGAACAAGCCAAGTGACCTCTTGTCATGTTTGGGAAGAGGAATTATAGAGAAGCTGCAGTGTTAAAAGGTTTTTCGATTTGGCAGAAAGTGTGCAACTTTAATTGCTTTTGAGGAGAGAAATGCAGATTTAATTATTGTTCAGACAGTTTCACTGAAATTAACATCTTAAAATCACACCTGGGTTTTAGGTTAGAGGGGTACATGTCAGGTAGTATCAGCTACAGTGTAAAAGCTCTTAAGAGTGGCTCTAGTCAGGTAGGTCCAGCTTATGATTCAGACCCTAAAAGGACATCCAGTTTAGTCCATATTTGCAGATTGTCCCTTGTAATGGTTGGTAAGAAGTTTTGACAGATTATTTATCATTGTAAATGCAGCACAGCACACAGTGCACCACAACAAAATGTGACCTCTGTATTTGACCCATCCATGAAAGAGCAGTGGGCAGTGGGCAGCTAACATTCAGCACCTGGAGAGCAATGCTTTGGGGACAGTACCTTGCTCATGAGTACCTCATGAGGTGGTCCCTTTACTGGTCCAGGACTCAAACCGGTAACATTCAAATCACAGGGTGAATGCCCTAACCATTACACTACCAACTGCCCCTATGTACAGAAAAGGTCTGCAATTGACGATTCCCAATTTTCACCCTTTTTGATCCAAAACACAACACTACACCGGTGTCATTTTCTTGCTCATCATCCAAACCCTGTTGAGCGGAACTCTTCATGTTCTCTGCGGCGTGATACTAAAGCAAAATCTTATCTGTTTTACAGAGCCCCTAAAGTGGAGGGAAAAAAATAATTGAGTTTTGCGTACACACGAGAAGTTTAGAAAGTAATGCGTGTGCGCGTGAAAGTTTAACATTTTACAGTCCAGCAAACAAGAGGTCAAATTCAAAATTTGTTCACTCATCCAGCAAACTACAATTAAGATCCAGTCAACTACAACTACAGGTCTTCATTCCTGAAAGGCAATGAACTCAATCACCTGTAAGACCTGTTTCTGGCAGAACATGACTGTTAAACACACACACACTTGAAGAGAAAAGAGAAAAGCAATAGGCAACATTCTCACATACACTAGTCTCAGACCGTCTCTTCCAAATATCACATGTGTGTTTACACACAAACTGCAAGATTATATGAGTGAAAGGACCTGAGCTAGCCTTTCTTTACAGGAACTTGCTGAGTCAAGAGGTATTGTAAGCAAGCTAGTTTCCAACAAAAGAGGAGAAACAAAATCAGTGCTTGATAAGTTTAGCAAAGTCCAGAACTGACCATTAAAGTTTCTTATATCTCAAGGGAAAGTGGCTTTATCTTCTCTGTGCTACTATAGTTATTATTAATACCCATAGATTTAATTAATTGTTTGCAGCAGTGTGTTTAAAACTAGAGCATTTAAAGAAGGTTTTGGGAAGGTTTTTTCCCCCTGACAGCTGGAAATCTTGTTAGTAGCCAGATGGTCACTCACACACATGCAGCCAACTGACCCATTCCAAACCCCTAAAAAGTTTGGATTTCAAAGTTTGGACAGAATGGGCATATGTTAATTTCGTTAACAAAAGTCTGGGGGGGGAAATGTTCATTATTGACTTTTTTTCCTTTGACTACAGTGTTATTGAAAACCTTGGTGAAAAATGTTCAACGCCTTGCCACTCCAAAGACCACGGTGTTCATTTCATTAAAGAACTACGGCGGAGGATGTTTGTTACTGACCGTTCTTTCAACGCAAGTAAAGTTGTCTAAAATAATTATTCAAACGTAACAACTTTTCCCTAAACTAAAACTATGAAGGGCAGAAATAAGCAAAATCGGACTAAAACTATTAAGCGTTTTTAACTAACCACTCAAACTAAATCTGAAACAGCTGCCAAAACTGACACTGGAAACTAGGGCTGCAACTAACGACTATTTTGATAGTTGACTAGTCATCGGCTATTAAAACGATTCGTCGACTAATCGGATTATAAATTGCATAATTATAAAATGGCTCCGATTTAGGTACCAGCTTTTACATTTAGTATGAGGTTATTAAAATTTTGAGGTAAATAATAAAGACGAGAAAGATAGTTCACTCAAAAGCATATTTTAATAAATAAGTTTCTTCTTTGCCTTATCTAGCCTTACGATGGCTCCTGGTTTTGTGATGGCACTGAGAAAATGGTAACATACCATTATAACATTTATGAGCGAGTGACAAAGGCGTTGGTTACTTTACCGTTTTGCGTGCTTATTAAACGTATAAGACCTAACTATTAAATTATAATTATAAGGTCGATAAACTATAACTTGCGTTTAACCGACCCGTCACCATTCCTCTTCCTCTGACATCTTTGGTTTTTCTGTAGGAACTTTCTTAAGCCAATCACAAAACCAGGAGCCATCGGCCAATAGGATTCGCAGGCAGAAGCTGCCAATACCCCACCTCCAAACTGTCCAAACCTGCCCCCTTTCAAACCACGCGCGTGGAAATCTCACTCGAGCAAAAAAGCCGCTCGTCGGTAAACTACTTTGTGCGCCAGGACATTTAACACATCGAGAGGAAAAAGACATTCGAGAGAGGAAAAATACAGTTTGCGCGCAATATTATCAGAACCGCGCACTCGATTCTTAATTTTGTGCTCTCGAGTTTCACATTTGCGCTTGCAACTTTGAAATTTACGCCCGCAAAATTTTTGCAGCAAGCCATTTTGCGCGCTCTAGTTTTGGCGTTGATGTTACGCCATAGGGCCATTCTTCTAGCTGTCACTGAGTGCTATTGCGCAAGAGCGAATCTCACCAGAATGTGGTGTATTGGTGCACTCACTCCGTTTAAAAATATGTCTGGCGACAATTATCGACTTATCGACAATCAAATTCGTCTGCAACTATTTTTATTGTCGACTTTTGTCGACAACGTCGAATAATCGTTGCACCCCTACTGGAAACACACCAAAAAACCTGAGTAATGGCCCACAGGCCTTACTTCCCAATACACAGGGCACTTGAGTTTCCGTGGAACAAGAGGCAGGAAGGCAATGGTCGTGATAGGGAAGTCAAACTCTCACCACAGACAGTAAGAGACAATGCATGTCCAATATGACGTCACAATGACACAAGGACCAAATAAAGCAGCAGCTGTCACAGGAATGAATGGAGATTAAAACAGTAAAGGTTGGTAGTATAACAGTTAGGGTTAAAACGTCCTGTGATTGGGTGGTCAGCAGTTCCAGTCCCAGACCAGTAACGCTACTACTGAGGTACTCATGAGCAAGGTACCATCCCCAAGTGCTGTCCAAAAAAAAGCTGCCCACTGCTCCTTCACGGACGGGTCAAATGCCGAGGTTGGGGCAGCTAGTAGCATAATGGTTAAGGGCCTGTTAGGTGACGTCCTCATGATCAGAGGGCCACCAGTTCAAGTTCCGGACCGGTAAAGGTATCACTGAAGTACTCACAAGCAAGATATCGTGCCCAGGCACTGATCCACTGGTGCTGCCCATGTCAGCTGCCCACTGCTCCTTCACGAATGGGTCAAATGCTGAAGTCACACTTCATTGAGGTGCATTGTGTGCTGTGGTGGGATGTCTTCACAATGACAAATCACTTGCTTAAAAAGGTAAAATCTAAATTATTCACAGCAAGAATCCTGTACAAATCTACTGGTTCCTAAGTGATTGGTTTCTTGAACTGTTGAGTAAAATAACAGTAGGTCTCATTCACCGACCGTTCTTAAGAAGAAATTTGTTCTTAAAACCCACTTACGTAGTTTTCACAAAGATTCTGACATTCACCAATGATTTCTTATTTGAGGATTGTTCTTGTGTAAGAACAGAATCTACAAATACTGAAACACACTCTTGCACAAATTTTATTGCAAAACATGAGCTTTGGGGGGTTTCTTCAATTCTACAGTTCAATTCTACTAAAATTAGAGAAAAAACATGCTCTAATACAGAGACAACTGAACCCTGATGATCGCTGGAGAGAGTGAGGCATGTCACAAGGGGGAAGATGTGTACATCCCAACAGCATCCTAACGCATCGTACCGCCAGAGATGGGAAGTAATGAAATACAAATACTTTGTTTCTGTACTTTTCAGGTATCTGTACTTTACCTGACTCTATTTTGTGACAACTTTTAACTTTTACTACATACATTTTTAGCATGACTATGTGTACTTCCTACTTCCTACTCCTACTAAGCAGGCTTGTTACTCTTGTTTCGTTTAATTTAAATGATGTTTATTAGGTCATTTTGCCATGGATTTTCCCTTTTTCAGTATCAATAATCCATGACACCCAGACAACCTGACTGATTGGTTTAGGCTTAAAACGTAGTAAACATACACAGAAAAGACAATCCCACTGATGCATTCGTCTTTGCACAAGACGCACAACATCATAGACACGATAATGTGAGAGAGAGAGAGAGCGAAAGAAACTAAAACCAGGCAGCAACTCGGGAAATGACATCGCGATTGCGGCGGCAGAAAGAACCTCAGAAATTCAGTTCAGTTCAGTGTATTTATATAACGCTCTTACACCACTATAAGATTTGTTGTACAATGTTTTTAGGATAGAGGCGATCATCATGTATAATCATGGTAATGGCTAACAGAGCTTTATGTATTCGTGTTGCTTTATTTTTCTCTGTTTGCGCTCTACATAACGCTTGGATATGGAGTCCAGTCAGCTTGGCCCTAAAATAGTGGTTTTGTCCTCCGCAAGGGTAGTTTATACTTAAAGTATGTTTTAGAGCCTATACTTTTCACTTTAACTTGAGTCCTGTCAATACTTCAACTTTTACTAGAATCTTTTTAAACACATGTATCTATATTTCTACCTGAGTGAAGAATGTGTGTACTTTTGACACCTCTGCATACCACATACGTTGCTGCCAGGCAAAAACCTTTTTTTTTTTTAAAAAGATTTTGGCATATTGTTAATAATCACCGTAACATTAAATAATCTTAAATTGAACCACTGTAGCTCGGGGTCCATCTGTATTTATTTTTTTATTATGTATGTTTTTAAGTATAATAAAATGGTCTAATGAAATATTCTGAAATAGCAAGAAAAAACAATTCGCGAATAAAACACAATTCATGATTAATATAGTACACATATAACTATGTGCACAACAAATAGATCTTGAAATTACCAGTGAAATTTTGGGTAAAATATCCCATATCTCATCCTCATTAAGATGGAAGCGGAAGCCTCTCGGATTTTCCTTTATACCTGGCAGTCTAATCTGAGAGACTTGCTGGAAATTACCCATAACCACTCGGTTAGCAGGCCTAAGCAGGATCTACTGACAAACATCATCTGATAATAAAGTCATCAAACTTGTATTCACTGCCTGAGGCATTATGGATCCAGGAACTCGCGTTTGGAAAGTACCTTGAGTGTCACTCTCCTGCTTTCTTACTAAGCAGAAAAAACTGGGGTTTCTCCTGGATAAAACACAAATTTTACCTGCAGCATAATGTAAGAACATCAGGTATCAAATGACGCAGTACTAGGGCTGGACAATTAAATGCAGAGGTCACATTTCGTTGTGGTGCACTGTGTGCTGTGCTGTGGTGTGTTCACAATGACAAATAATCACTCACTTTCTAAGACATCGGTAATGTGACTAGCAAAAAAGCACCGGACAAATAATCAAAAAAATTCATCAGAACAGACACTCAGAACTAATCAACATAATCTTGCTCATGATATTTATTTCAGTTAGTTTTTAAAAAAAACTTAAACCTCATGTATTGCTAATGCTTTATTACATACTAATACTTAAGTAACTATGTGTTACTTTGTGCGTGTTTCCTTCTTTTCTTTTAAAATAAAGATATGCACACTTTCATTAAAAAAAATATTCCAGCTTTAATAGTTGAGCATATTTACAATACAAATCTTGTCAGTGAACTACAAGGATCAAAATCACCATTCATCCATCATAAGAGGTAAAATGTCCAATTAATCATGATACTGATTTGAGATCATAGTGCCCAACCCTAACATGGACTACGACATCAATGCATGTGTTTGCACAGCCAGAACAGGAAGACGGTTTATTATCATTTTAAAACATACATCATAAAATTTGACATGGGCACATACGAGAGCTCTCAACCGAAAGCTAATTTCCTGCACTCTAGAACGGCAATTTATTAGGACCAGCACATCTGAGGACGAGATGGATCTAATCATCTTGACATTCTCAGAAAACCATATTAACCATGAGGGCTTTTTTTTCCACCATTTGGCTCATCTCTATGGCCAACATACTTAGAGGGTCAAAAAGAACTCCGTGATTGAATTTAGCGTGTCTGCTCTAATTGCATTTAGGGTGTAAAAGACGCACGATGCTGCCAACACCTGACACCACTTAAAACGGTCACATGAAGAGAACCGCACAGCGTTTCAAGGAAGGCGGGGGAAGTCAGACAGGGGTGTAATGATACTGGTTTCTGTTTGTAAATGCGTCAGAATGTGCTCACTTCCAAATAATCTATTTTAAGGACTGCACTGCTCACTGCAGGACTCATGCCTCAAAATTTTAAGCTTTATCCTAAATTTGTTCTTAAGAAAATTATGACATTTAAAATGTATAATATTATACAACTGCAGAATTGAAGTTTTGCACGCACACTCATCAAGTTCATCTTATTCAAGAACAGATCTCAAATAAGAAGACATTGGTAAATGCCTGAATCTTCATGAAAATGGCGTTTTAAGAGGTAATTTCTGCTTCAGAATGGTTGGTGAATAAGGTCCTTTAGCTTTTAACTTTTTTTTTTAAATATATATATTCACTGCACGCAAAGATTTAAATGGGAACACCCCTGATTTTTCTGTCAGCATAAAAAGTGCTCAAGATGGCATTTCAATCTTATGTCGGAGAAGTAACATTCTGAATGTGGGTCAAAAGTATATAGGTTTGCATTGAATAGCTCAAAGGAACAGCAAAAGGTCAAAAGTAGAAAACTAAATTTGCATTCATAAGTTTAACCATTTTATTTTAAGAACAAAGCTATCAAAATGAGTCAAGGTGAGGTACGCTGACCGTGTTATGATGACCAAAAGTCCCTAAACTTTATTTCTGTGAAGAATAAAAATATCTGAACACACACATAACTTCAATTGTATACTACGCTTTGAGATCAGTTACGATACACACACAAAGCTTTCCCACCTGACCAGCACCCTCATGCACTTTGGGCCCTGATGTGAGTGGAGGGGGGGAAAAGAAGCGTGTTGACACTATCCACATTAAGACGCTGCTGTTAGCATAAATTCTCACCGGATTGTCACTGAAATCATGGATATTATCAATGGACAACAGAATGTTATATTTGATGGACAAATATTTTTTGCACTATATAGGATTGCCCAACTTCAGTAAGTAAATCATCACAAAACAAAGACTACAGACCATAACTGACCATAATCCAATATTGTCATGGTCCCTTTTCATTAACACTGTAATTATAAACGCTTCAGGAAAACGAAAACCGTTGCCTTGACCCGAAACACCAAAAGTTGGCAACCGTAAACACTAAAAAGGGTGGGGACTTTTAGTATTGAGTGTCACTGAAAGTCTGTGAGAGCATATTCTGATGTGTGTTCCAGATAGACATGACAAGTTCTTGTTTTATTTTTGGGAACTTAAATGTTAGGTGACACGTCATTGTGTTTTACAGTTTGCCACTACTGTAAATCCCACAAGGTCCTTTTTCCAGGAGCCTGCACTGCCTGAACCTGGACAACAGTAACCTATGAGAGGAGCTGTTACTCCATTTGGAAATTTTACATCCAAGTCAATCATGGTATTTCCCTGAAGCCATGCCAATGTCATAACCTTTGACAAATTCAAACCACGACAAAAATGGCAAATGCCTACAGATCATTCAACAAACAGATTTACTGTTTTAATGCAGCTTATCTGGCTTTGGTTTAAATTAATTTCAATTTTTAGTTTTAATTTTACAGTAAAGCATTTAAATCAAGGAGGTAAACACTGAAAGCCGTTGTAGCTTATATTTAGACTTTTATTTACAGGGACAGTCACCTTTGAGCAACTTAGGGTTAATGGTCTTTATCAGGCGTTCAGTGGTGGTGCTGGAAGTAGGATGGAGCCAGACTCGTTTACATTTACTGCATTAAGCAGACTCTTATCCAGTGCAACTTCCATTTCCTAATAATTACAGAGACAGTCTCCCTGGAGCAACTTGGGCTTAAGGGCTTTACTCAGGGGTTCAACTGTGGTTGCGCGGTGTGAGACTTGAACCCCCAATCTTATGGTCATCAACACTTCATGGATCACTTAGACCACTTCATCTCCACCACCCCATCCCTAACTAACTCTGTAGGCATGTATCTTACCACCAGGGCATAGAGCTGGTCTAGAGATAGGGGACTTGTCTGTGGGCCATGACATCCTCGTTTCAAATCCAGCTCTACTGCACTCCTGAGCAAGACCCTTAACCCCAAATTGGTCTGGGGAGACTGTCCCTGTGACTGTGCATTAGGAAAATGGAAGTCGCTCTGAATAAGAGTGATTGACAAATGTCTTAAATGAAAATGTAAATGACGGACAAGACGCAAACCCATGACGAGACAAAGACAGATGCATGTTGTATCGAAGAACCAATATATCTGAGTAAATGCTCTTAAGTCAAACTTAAACTACTTGTACATCAAACATGAGATGTATATTTAACACAACATGCATCTCAAAGATTTAATCAAACTTACACCTCGTTTACATTAACCATGAGGAGTGGGTTTAACAAAATATAAGTTTCTGTCATTTCCTCAGCTTTCGTTTTCTGTGCAGACGCACTTATCCCCAAAGACTGAACAAACGTAGTTTTCTAAACTGAGCTTTCCACGTAACTTGAGCAATTTCAGGTTTTCCCCAGTACCTCAATACATTAGTAACTAGCTTATCTATGGGTTTCCATAGGGAAATAAGCGGTAGAAAAACGTGACTGGCGACTAACGTGACTGCATTCGCCAACACGCGTCGATGCTACTGAACACAACTTCAACTCAAGATTTAATTGTCTTTTTGTAAAGGTTAAAACTAAGCCGCCATATCCAGGCTGGCACGAAAGGTATCGGTCCCACATCTAAACCCCGTCGTGTCACTCACCACTTCGGCGATTTTGATCAAGAATCGCCTCTTGTCCATGTTGGCGTTCGGTATGCAGAAGAACTTGGTCTTTTTGTTCTCCGGCGTCACGGTGGTGGGGTTATAAACCGGCTCTGGCGAGGCCATGATTGCTAAAGTAAGAGGAAAAACGGAGACTTTGTTAAAAAATTGTCAGCCGCCCGTGCGTGAGCCTCAAATTCCGCAGCGCGATATAAAATAACCGCCCTCAGGGCCGAAAACGACGACAACGTGTTTACAAAGAAGAAACGAAAGTAAAAAAACATATATACGAAGGTCTACACGTCTAACAAACCGCTCCGAATGAGACTTTGCCTCCGTAAGAGTGAAGATCAACACTAACTCGAGATAGTATGACGGACCTTACCAGTGACTTTCGGTCCTGTTCGCACTTACTGTCGCGGAGAAAACCCTCAGAGTTTGAATGTTATGTGCGCCACTTCCGCACTTTCTTCGCTTTTGTCCGCGTCAAAACTCAGGCTGCTGCGAGCGGAGTCGTCCCGCACAGTTCCTGCTTTCAGAGCCAAGATCATATGCACTCATCCTCATGAGGAAGGCGTGGCTTTAACATGGCTGCGCGGTGTTGGACTTAAAAACACACTGCAATGGGGAAAACATTCACAACTTTCACAGGTCTCTTTAGAAAAAACTATAATAAGATTTAAGTGATTTTATGAAGGCCAGTGCCTCTATGTAGAAAGGAAATAATAAGAGATGAAAACTTTTATTTTCACGATTCAAACTTTTTTATTTGTCATATTTTTATTAGTCTAGTACTATGATGCTGGGGGCTGGATGGGTCTGGGTTTAGTCTAGTGGTGTGATAATGGGGTCTGGATTTGTTTGTCAGGTGGAATTATACTGGGTTCTGGATGGGTTTACTTAAGTGGCATGATCCTGGGTTCTGGATGGGTTTAGTGGCAAGATTCTGCTTTCTGCATGGGTTTAGTGTAGTGGTATGATGCTGGGTTCTGGATGGGTTTAGTCTAGTTTGCTGGGTTTAATATTGTGGTATGATACTGGGGTCTGGATGGGTTTAGTCTAGTTTGCAGGCTTTAGTGTAGTGGTATGATACTGGGTTCTGGATGGGTTTAGTCTAGTTTGCAGGCTTTAGTGTAGTGGTATGATACTGGGTTGTGGATGGGTTTAGTCTAGTTTGTGGGGTTTAGTGTAGTGGTATGCAGTGTTGGGGAGTAATGATTTACATGTAACAAAATTACATAATTTAATTGCAAAATAAAAGTAACAGTAATCAGTTACATTACTTTGAAAAAATGTGTAATTAAATTACAGTTACTTTCAGGAAATATTCAGGATTACAATTTCAGTTACATCTCAATATCTTCTGCAGAAACATTGGCTATATGTTTAATAATATTATTGTTTTGCTATTTTTTCTTGTGCACAACATCCTCCATTTATAGCTGAAAGTTTGATACTATTCCGCTATGTCTAATTGGTTCTCTTATCATGTTTGAATTTGCAACACCCACTTGTCTTGTCACAGTCTGAGCTGCAGTTGCGAGGAGGCCTGCAATGCCAGATAGGAACTACGATGTAGGCCTAGCCCATTGCAGGAAATAAAAATTAGCAGACGCTACATGCACAATCAATCCCACACAAATAGACAACTGCTTACTCAAATGTTGAATGTCAAATATTTCCTTTAGCAGGCATAGGTATTCAAAGATCAGCATGACCTCACAGTAAAGCAGTGGTGAGGTGTTGAAGTCTGACACGGCCGTGGCTGTGTTGAGGGAGTTTAAAAGGATTTTAACAGCAGTCAGTGTTGCTGTAAGGTTAACCAGGTTTCAAAAACTGAAAATGGTTGACAGTTGAGAAAATTCATTGAAAATGTAGAAAAGTAATCCAAAAGTAATCAAATGTAATTAGTTACATTACTTTGTTAAAGTACTTGAAATAGTTACACTACTATTACATTTTAGATAGGGTAACTTGTAATTGGGACCGCATTACATTTCCAAAGTATCTATTCCAACACTGGTGGTATGATACTCTGTCCTGGATGAGTTTAGTCTAGTTTGCTGGGTTTAATATTGTGGTATGATACTGGGGTCTGGATGGGTTTAGTCTAGTTTGCAGGGTTTAGTGTAGTGATATGATACTGGGTTCTGGATGGGTTTAGTCTAGTTTGCAGGGTTTAGTGTAGTGGTATGATACTGGGTTCTGGATGGGTTTAGTCTAGTTTGCAGGGTTTAGTGTTATTAGTGGTATGATTTGGGTGATGGCTCCACATAGAGGTGGTGTTGTAGGAAAGTCTTTATTTGCAAAAAATGCTGCCATACTGGTTAGAAAAATGACTCACAAGCTTATACATAGCACCTACACAAGAACAGAAACAATTGTATTTTGAAAAACAAGATACTTGCAACATTATTTTTGTGGTCAGGGTTATAAATAGTCAAGGAAGAAGCAAATAGAAGCATGCAGCAAGATGCAAATATGTCCATATAACTTCCTCCTGTGTGATGCTATATTTTACCACCAGAGAGCGCAGGAGCTACATCAATAGACAGTGAGGCTTTAAGTTGTTTTCTTACATTTCTTCTTAAAAGTTAAGAAATTTGAATAGCGTGATATTACACACGTGTAGAATTGATGAAATCCCAGTGACAAATAAAGTTTCGATTTATTATTTTTTTTAATGGATGTCATGCATATGGATGCCATGTTGAGTTTAGAACAAAGTGTCAAATTAGTTAAATATCGTTTCAAAGTGTTTAAATTAAATGTTCTTACACTATTTTTAACTTCACCCCACCCCTTCCCAAAAATGTCAGATGCAACCAAATATCTCTAAAAATATATTCTATTTCCTCCTGTTTTTTCTAAGTGAAATTATTGTGTTTTGTATAATTTAAGATTATTGCATTCTTGTGGCCAGATTTTTAGAACCCAATTTTACATTAAAAGGCTGAAAAATTATTATAAAAATATACAAATAAATGCATTCTGTACAATAGCTATTCACATCATAGTTAGCATATATTTGTTCATTTAAACTACTATTTCTTAGTTTAAATGAACATTTTATCTGGTCGCACCACCTGACAAAAATATGCATCTCATTTAATTGACCCATCAGCATTTTTTTCCACAAACAGGCATACAATTAAGTTTTTGCATGAGTGCTCCACTGCACCCAAGAACAGAAATAAGAAAACATTGATGAATGTTAGAATCTATTTGAAAACTGTGACGGTGGACAGAACTGTGACTGTTCTTAAGAACAGTCGGTGAGTGAGGCCCTATAACTTAAAACCACAGTATTGTTAAACTCTAGAGAATATTCAAATACTAAGAGCAACCCAGCTTTTCTAGTTGGTTTCACTTTCAAATAGAGGTCAGACTCCAACCTGCTTAGTTTTAGGTAGACTACAGTTGAAAGTTTTATAACAGCTGGATTTCCAACTCAATAAAGTCAAGGATCTTTATGCAACAAACACACATGGTGGTACATCACAAGTTATCATACAGCATATTTAAACATATATTTATTAATATGGAAGCTTGAAGAGGCCTGGCATACGGAGCAAGCTTTTCATATGTGTTCAAATGCTTTGCAACCTTTGTTCATAGCTTTGGCAGATTTTCAAAATAACTTGTAAAAAAAAAAACTTGTCCAACGACATACTGCCCATTTCAAACTGAATTCTGAAAGCAACAGAGAAGTTTAAAACTTGGTCAACATTGGCCAAAGTTATTGGGAAAGCTGCAGAGGTTCCATTTTCATCAAACCACTGAAAGGTTTTTGTGTTAGCAGTCTTACATCCTAGATCACAAAAATGACTGATTATTCGCAAATAAACAGCTTCAGTCAAACCTGTCTCCAGCTGTTAAAAGGAAAAATTGGCACACTAAACCCAGCCCTATATGAGTCATGCTTCCATATTAGCCACAAAGAAGAGGGTGTTTTTTTTCCTCTTAAGGTCATAATGCCCCTCCATGCCTTGCAACTCTCCCATTCCCTTCTTCCTCCCTCTCCCAGCTTGTATGCTGGTTCCCCTTTTCACTAAGCCTGAGTCACTTGTTGGGAATGTGGTGAGATCTTCAACAGGTTTTACACTGCAATCAAAAAGGACTGATAACTGTGAAGTTGTAATAACGTTTATTTGCTAACCCTAACTTTTTTGTGTAGGGTGTTTCTTTAAAACATAAAAGCTGCGGTTTCCTTCCTTCACCTCCACTCTTATCATGATTAGCAGTTTCCTTCTGGTGACAAAAATATGCAGGTCTATCCGGGAAAGCAGTAGATCTACTGCAAAGTTGTTAAGTTATTATAACGTGTCTAATGCAGACTGTGATTGCTGGTTATTATTATTCCCACTTTTTGGAAATTCACAGTTTTCATTTTTCGTCCTTTTTCATGACTTTAAATGTCCAGCTCATCGAGGAAAAAAGTGCTTGAATGCATTGCTTCTTGTTCACTCCTTTTTTCTCAGATGAGTTCAAAAGTGTGGTCTGATATTTTCCCATACACTTTAATGGTTATATTTTAATACTATGTCACATCATCCTGAACTTTTAACCATTGTACCACTTCATCAGTCTTTCACTCTGACTTAACATTTAGTTCTTAAGCTTGTTTATTTCTCATTTTTAACTGTTCTTTACCACCAATTCTGCAAAATAAGTCTAAACCTTGAATTGGTACAAAAGGCCCAAATATGACAGTGATTTGTGCCCCCGTTTGGTCCTCATCAATTTTTGGAATTAAAAGATTTTGGAGAATTGATAATACTTGGAGAAGTTACTAAGGCAGCTGAGTACCTTTTCCCATATCTTTAGCAAACAACCAATTTCACTGTTGTATTCAAGATTATTTGTCACTTACATAGTTAAAAATGTATTTACATTTGCAACAGTGATTATTACCTATCATACCTTGCATGTTGAACTATAATACCTTGCAAAACCCTGAAGAAAAATGTCATAGACAAGGTGTAGCGTGGCAACTTTGTGCCTCTGTGAAAGTGGGATGTTTTGAACATTCAACAATGACAACAGATAACTGTTTTATTAACATTTTATTGTTTACGCATAAATGGACATAGTATTGTTCACTGTTAAAGTTTAGATTGTTAATCTACAAAAAAAATGTGATTATTGTCATTTCCCGAAATATTGTAGAGCTACACGTTTAAGGTGTAATAATCACTTTGTTGCAAATGTAATTCTGAATAAGAAATCTTGAAATAAGGAATTTTGAAAATCAGTCAACATTGGCTAAAATGATGGACCAAGGTACAGAGCTTGTTTGTATCAGCAAAATGAGACTGACTGAAATTCGGATGTGGCGGAATTCACCAAAGCTGAAATTAAACTCTCAAACAGTTTCCACTGAGTCAATAAGTCAGAAAAACACCAAAGTGCAGAATAAAGTTTATATAGAGAAGGCTGAAGGCTCTCTACACAAGACAGCAAAAATAAAAAAATAACAAAAGCAATAACACTGTGAATCAAAGCCTAAAGTGAATGAAAGCTAATGGAGAATGATCATAAATGTCCCTCAGCTTTCATTCATTTGGCCCTTTAGCATCTCCATGCAGTGTGCTGCATTAAACCCAAAATCTTATATTTTCTCAAATAAATAAATGTAAACAGTATAAATGGCACCTGTTCTTTTTTTTTAAATCAGCAAACCTTCATGTGTTAAAAACACTTTAAAGCTGCACTACGTAAAATCTGAAATCCAGCTATTGTAAAACTGTGACACTAACGTCACAAAATGCTGCAATATGCCAACAGACCATTTAAACTAATTTAGTTTTTTTTATGTATCCAATCAACATTTTAACCAACTGTTTTGTTTTTTTAATAATCATATTAATCAGGGCATTGGTATGATTAGAGCATACACATTTTTTTCTTCAAAATTCTAGAGGCCAGTTCTCTTCTGCGTTTATATTGTCAATAAAGACAATAGGTCCAGCATCTAGGGATTGTCTTAATCTTCTGAAATTGTACATATTGCAGCACTTGGGACAATTTCAATTCTGAGGCACTTGATTTAGCAACCAGTGGGAAAAAACGTTTCCTTTGATTTTTTGATGTCTTGGCCTGGTCCTGTTACACAGCTGCACCTACGGAAACACACACAGTATTTAAAAAGCAACAAGTACATGCCATGTAAAGTGTTTTAATTCATTAATTATTTATTATTTTGATAAAGTAAAAGACTCACTGGTTGGCTGCGAGCCACACGTGACCTTGTATGACGTCCATATGCTGATTGCCAAGAGAAACGTGGCAATGAAACCAAAAACCTACAAACATTAGAGGTACAAAATAGTCTCTTAGCTTATAAATTAAGATTAAAATGCAGCTGCAAAGGAAACATGAAACCAGTACAATGTTGCTGTTACCTCTTTCCTTTTTTAAGTAAATAACATCATATTTATTTTGTAAGTGATAAATAATATTTTTATTTTGCAAGAAATAAATAACATACTATAAGTAATAAATATTACATTTTTCTTTGTAAACAATAAACAATATCATTTATTTTGAACTTTTAATTTGTACCTTTATACACTTTACAGGCTGTATGCAGAATATTATTTTTACACCAGTGCCTGCACTTCTACTTGAGTACAGTACGTGTGCACTTTTGCCACCTCTGGTGTGGCACCAAAAAAGAGAGGTGCAAGAGATGCAAAAAAGTAACACCAGATTAAGATGATGCCAAGACTAAAACAGCAGAGGATTCAAGAGTTTGTTAGAGTTCCAGTAGCTTATGAACGCATGAGAGCATGGAGAGAGCTCAGCATTACTCACAGATCCAGCTATGAGTCCAGAGATGCCGTAACTCTTCACCGCGGCCACCAGGGAGGCGATGGCGACCAGCACAGTGCCCACAGCGTAGTGCAGGAACTCCTAAAAAGCAAAATCATCTACTACTTCACATTATGCTCAATTATTTACTTTTCATCACAAAACAATAATAAATGCATTGTGAAACACTGATGCAAAAGTGCAGAATTTTTTTGGTTTCCTAACGATTCAACAGCCGTCTTTAGGGTATCACCTACCGGCAACTTTGCACAGACAATTTGGTATTTTCTATATCAGTAGTTTATGCTGTGTCTGTAAATCCTTTCATGTTTCTTTAAAAATTCTACACATTAATTGTTTATATATTTACATTCTTAATTATTTTTCCAGGAGTTCTAAATAAAAGGAGAACAATAATCAAATGAACTGACCATTCGTTTTGACTACATAATTTAAAATCTAAAAAATGAAAGTTTTTTTTTTTATGTAGTCACTATTATTAATAAAATATTAATTTATTGAAATTACAAAAAATGTACTATATATAGTGTATAGGGCTGGGCGATATGGACCAAAAATCATATCTCGATATCTTTTGGTAAATGGCGATATACGATATATATCTCGATATTATTTTGGGTGAAGTAATAACAAAAACCAATTCTGGGTCAAAGCCACATGTACCAACTGTCACAGGGGCACTTTCATTAAAAACAAACTAAACTATATATTGAATAAAAATGCTTTCTGATTAAAAAATAAAATGTAAATATAACATTTTCGCGCGCGGTTTGAAAGGGGCGGGTTTTGGCAGTTTGGCGACAGACAAGTGGGCAAGGGGAGCCACTGATTGCGTGCTTATTAAACGTGTAAGACCTAACTATTAAATTATTATTATAAGGTCGATAAACTATAACTTGCGTTTAACCTACCTGCCGCTGTTCCTCCATCATCTTCGGTAATCTACTTTGCGCGCAAGGCCATTTAACACATCGAGAGGAAAAAAGACTTTCGAGGGAGGAAAAATATAGTTTGCACGCAATATTATCACAACCACGCACTCGACTCTTAATTTTGTGCTCTCGAGTTTCACATTTGCGCTTGCGACTTAGTATAATTTTAACGCAAAATAAACTATATAGATATATAAACGATACTGTGTAATCCTATATCTCGTATGAAAATATATCGATATATTTTAAAAACTCGATATATCGCCCAGCCCTAATAGTATATCTCAATATCCAGATATGAGATCATATATTGGGATATGAGATTTTGGTCATATTGCACAGCCCTAGTGCTGAGACATTAACATCCAAATACTGCAAGAGAAAATTGGTCAAAACTCGCCATCTGGAAATACAGTTTTAAGGGTTATGTAGATGTAATATCACACTTGTTGTGAAGATTAGAAAATGAAGATGTTATTTAGGAGTAAGGATGCAGTATGATGAAACACAGAATTCTAAATATAAGAGATTTAAATATGTCTTCTCACCGTCAGCATCCAGTTGATGCAGGGAATCTTGGCCTGCAGTCGCAGTACATAAAGCAGGAGGAAGATGAGGAAAGAGATGCAAAACCAAAGAGTCACCACCTCAAAGTAGCGAAAGGCAGAGTAATCTGTCCATCTGGACTCACAGTTCACACACAGGAAGGCAATTAGGAGGGAGAGCTGTTCAGACACAAGCACACACATGGAATGATTACATTTCATTGGCTTTTCTTTTCATGCACAATCACACACAAAGTGAATGGCAATATTTCCATATTTCCAGTCTCAACAGGATCATGCTCTTGGGTTTTTGACACTGTATCAATGTAAACTGATTGATATATATATTAAAACAACAATTTAACACCAATCAAATAAAAAATATATTTATTGCTGCATAAGGATGGCTCATACTAAAAACAAGTCTAAATCTCCAACCAATTTTTTCTATGCACATGCTCCCTACAATATCACCATAATCACTGTAGAATGTTAATTATTTGACCTGATTTTTCCAGTACTGTGCAGCAATGTGTGTATGTGTGTGTGGGTGTGTATGTGTGTGTGTACCATGTTTTCATGCATTGTGGGGACCTTGGGGGCTTTTTGTCCCCTAAAATCACTTTTGTTCGTTTTTATGGCTTTGTATGGGCATATGAGAGGTCCCCATGAGCACGAATGACTTTATAAAATGTACATGTTTTATTTGAGAAACTAAAAGAGGTAAAAGATGTGCATTTGGTTACTGAGGTTGAGGCTGAGGTTAAGGTTAGGGTTAGGATTAACTGTAGAACGATATACATCTAATCATTGTGGGCGTCTATGTCCCCACAAAGATAGTTTTACACGTCTGAGTGTATGTGTGTGATGCGAGTAAAACCTGTAGGATAATGACGCTTCCTCACCACTTGAGCGATTTTGAGGAGCCCAGGGAAGGACCTGAGGTAGCCGATGTTCAGAAATCCTCCGTCGGACGCCGACGTTGTGGTTGTTGTCGTTGTTCTGGTCGTAATCACCGTTTGAGACATTTTGTTTGGTCAAAAAAAGACACAACAACCAAAACCTCTCCGCACGTCTCACTTTTGCACGAACGGCCGAAGTTCCGTTACACGTCCCAAACCTAACTTGTTAGTAGCACACTAGCCTAAAATGCATTGGTACGGGCCACGCCACTCTAGCTCACTTTTTAGGGCGCTAGTGTGCGAAATGTGATGCTCCCTTTACGAGCCCGCGCTGGGTGTGCCGGAGAGGGGGTTCTAAACACTGCTGACGTCACCGTTTAGTAGCGATTCACTGTACTGACTCGATTTATTCGATCGCTCGTTTTTCATTTTGATTCGGCATATGGTTTGGACTGTATTCTTTTAATTTTAGTATTTAACGCTTCAGTAACTTTTCCTTTCTTTATGTCAACTCGTCAGAGCGTTCTCTTGTCACAATAGTAGTAGTTGTTAATTCAACGCATTAGTTTCTAATACGTCACGACACCACTATTTAGCAGCTGCGTTTAAAAAATTTGATCGAGTGTGTTTCCACAATGTTAATTGATGTAGTTTCATATAGTTTAAACGTAAAATACAGCGCGAATCGGGTTAAAGCGTTCTATTCGTTCACTCCAGTGATGGAATTCATCTGAATCACCTGAAAGAGCTGTTCATTGCGAACAACTCGTGCTCGTTTCGCCCATCAGTAGACAAAGAACGCCATAGAATGGCCTAGAAATAACTATTTTCTCTGTCACTTTGTTGACCTTAGCTATTTTTTAGCACATTTTCAAACACAGAGGTCATTTGTTGTCCTTTACAGAAATAAAAATCAAATAAAAGGAATAAAGTTATATTAAAAATCATAAAAGAAAATAATTATAACAAAGTGAAATGTTTCATGAAGTAAAAGTGAATATATTACACAACATAAAAGAGAAAGTAAACAAGTGCAAATACTTGTTAAAAAATACAAAGTTATGGGGTTTTTTTTTAACTGCAGCGCAAAATAGGCACCCAGCCTGTAGACATGCAATGACCATTTGCTGTGTGCAGTCACTCCTCAGCTTTGTTGGAGGTCTTCACTTAAAGGAAAATATAGTGTTACCAGATCCACTTAGGAAGACATTAGACAGCTGTGCCATGTTTGAAATCGTATATACTATATACTTAAGTTCCGAAATAGAAAGCAACCTCTCAGTTATCACCAAGAAGTACAAGTAAAAGCAGAGAGCACAAATAGGGAAAATTAGACACACAAGAGCAACAGGCCACATTCACCAGTATTTGCTTAAGTTCTGTCTTACATTTATTCTTAAGTAGGCTTGGATATTTAATGAGTATATTTTACAACTATATAATTAAAGAAAACCCAGTAAGTTAATGTCTTGCACCAACAGGCATGCAATCAAATTTTGTGTAAGAAGGATCTTCACCGTTTGTAGATTTTCTTCTTACCTAACAACAAATCTCATATAAGAAAACATTGGTGAAAGTCAGAATCTTTGTAAAAACTGAGTAAGCTGGTTTTAAGAACGCATTTCTTTTTTGTTCCTCATCCTTGGTGGATGAGGCCCAAAGTGCGATTTAACCAATGTTCAAAATCTTACTTATAACTACACACAAATATTAATATTATTGTATTGCAAAATTCCTGGTGTAGTGCAGATGGAGAATACGAAATATCCAGTCCTGAAACCGAACCTGGCTGAAAATTATCATTTCACTTCAGAAATACCCTCTTTTCTCAAGGGATATGTGCAAAAAGGCTTCCTTTGCTGCCGTAAAAGTGCTGTGTTCTGCATTGTCATGGTGATTGGGTAAATAACGTTTCCCTCCAGCACAGCAGCAATAAACAGGAAAGTGTGTGTGATCTCTAAGGAAGTAGTGAACAAAAGTGCAAGAATGAGACAGAGTAATAACAGTGACAGAGTTTAACACAGAAGTCTTTATATGAGTAAGCAATGACTGGCTGCCTTAAACCATTTTCACAGATCTGAAAAGACATGTAGAGAAGCCAAAATGAGCCAAAATGGTCATCTGCTGTTGTAGTTTAAAAACATCAACTAATTTTCTCCCCAATTATAGTCAACTTGTCTGATGCTTGTCCAAAAGGTCTACTGAACCATGGCGTTAGATATGTAAAAATACATCAGTCTACATTGATACATTGATTCAATGATCAATGAGCCCACAGTATTGACTCAACATGAAAACATCAATCAGATATCACACATATTGTAATGTAACTTTATACTGAATAAGAAGATATTATATTTGAATCTGTTTTTATACAAAGAGAAGAATGTTTAATATTTAAATATCTGGTTGAGCTCAGGAAAAAAATGTCATATGATCAAAAGAAACATCAGATGTCAGATACAATCCCAATAAGTTAATGTTTTGTACAAACAGGCCTGCAATATGTGTGATTTCTGATCTTACCTAAGAACACATCTAAATTAAGTAAAAATAACACAATCTGTGAGGAAAACACTGGTGAATGTTAGAAGGTAAACACTGTGTAAATGGTTTTTAAGAAGAAATTTCTTCTTAAGATCAGTTGGTGAACCACAGTGACCTTATGGCTGGGTCTGGATGAGTAGTTTGTCTACACGTTGGGTGACAGTGAGTCAGGGAAGAAGATTTTGTTCCCCAGATGCTGGAGACCAGTCATGGACACTCCAATCCTCAGCACCACCCTGCTCCTGTTCCTGATTCACTCCACAGGTAAGAGAATCTTTTAGAACACTTTTACCTCTTCGACATGTTAGCAGAACCAACTGTTGGCAGAAATTACTTTTGTAGATAGAATTTGTCCTTCCCTGGATTCAGATAGACTCAACTCTGTCTTTTGGGTTCAACCAGAATGGTATTTTACTGTGTAGTTTGTGTGTTAGTATAGCAGAGAGATTTTTTTTTAAAACCTGAAGCCTGATACTGTTTTGCTCCTCTCTGAGAAAAAGCACTCTGCAGGAACATGATACATACTGAAAGGTGAAGGGTTAAGTTTATGTATATCCAATGAAATATGTGAAAATGCTCCAAACCTTTACAAAAATAGACTGCAACACAATTTAAGATCTGCTCTCTTCACCAATAAAGCAAAAACAGGATTAGGAAGCTTCTCATGTTGCAAGAATGGTATACCCAGTACCTAAGTATAGTGGATTGGTTTCCTTTCTGTTGGGGTGCAAAACATGCCGAGCAAAAACTAAAAGATGAAGCCAAAAGCCTGGTGACTGTTAGTTGGTCAGCCGTAGAACCATCACTTAATTTACAACCATAAGTCTCTAGTCCAAAACGTGCTCTGGCTCTTGGCAGTCTGGGATTTCTCTGATTTGTCCTGAACAACTGTATCATGTCAGGTGATGCTAAAAGACAGTGGAAAAGTACCTTCACATTATGAGCAGCATTAGCAGCATTTTAGGGTGAAGCATCTTAAAGAGGCTTGAGGTTGTAAATAATGTGGTCCAGTGATATTGTAATGTCAGGGACCATTATACACTGCCCACTGCTCCTGTCTACCACCTTAGTGGTACCTTTAACACTAAAGGTAAAGATAACACTTTGCCATTGTGATCGTAGGATTGCTGGTTCAAATTTGGTCAGATTAATCTACCACTTAGGTATTCGTGAGCAAAGTATCGTCCCAAGTCCTGCTCCCTGGGTAACATGTAGTGCTCTCATTTGGTTGTTCTGCACTGTATGCTGTTGTGTATTCACCATAAAAAATAATCACTCACTTTCTCTTTAAGTGGACAGTGGTAGTGTAAGGGTT
This sequence comes from Distichodus sexfasciatus, assembly GCA_032718565.1. Taxonomy (NCBI): domain Eukaryota; kingdom Metazoa; phylum Chordata; class Actinopteri; order Characiformes; family Distichodontidae; genus Distichodus; species Distichodus sexfasciatus. The sequence goes on from JAVGVS010000004.1 coordinate 7,134,713, forward strand.
AGGGAGTTGTTCCTTTGATCAGAGGGTCAACAGATATGACAAAATCATCTCTCTCACTTTCAATTTCACTGTGACCCTCCCACAATACGTCCTCAGCTCCGTCAGTCCATGACGACAGCTGGTCCATGAAGGTCCTGGCAGAGGTTAGGGCAATCGAGGGCTACCCAGTGCTGCTGCCCTGCTCCTTCACCCACCCCCACCACACCCACCATGCCTCCATGCATGTGGTGTGGCGTCTGGGGCACGGCCATTCAGGTACTGTGGTCTTCCGCTGCTCCAGCCTTAATGCCAGCCAGCAGTGCCAGCCTGAGTCGGGGCAGGACCTGCGCTACCGCCTGGAGGGCAACCATCGTGAGCATGACCTCACCCTACGCATCAATGATGCCTCCCTGCAGGACAGTGGTCGCTACTACTGCCGGGTGGAACTGCCGGGCAACCAGAATGCCGGTTACGAAAACAAGATGGGCACAAGGCTGAGGGTGGAAGGTAACAGCAATATGATGCTCATGTTGCTTAACAATTTAGTTATCTGTGTATTTAGTCATTAGTTGAAGTCAAGTAGGGAAATGCCAAATCTGTCTAATTTTACTTTTCGCTTTCTCTAAAACCAGCACCACCGCGAATCCTGAGTTTATCAGTAGGGAGCAGTGTGGACACCGGTCTCATTGCCTTATGCCAAGTCCAGGGCTCTCCTCTACCTGACGTGCAGTGGATGGGTTCGGACGACATTCTCGAGGGCAATAACATCCCACCCCTGCATCAGGAAGCCCCTGGGTATCATCACCAAACCACCAGCCGGTTGGCAGATGTCCAGCCTGGGGGGCAGTACACATGCGCTGCCTCCAACCCGTTAGGGAAAGACCAAGCTATGGTGTACATCCTTCCACCCAGCCCTGAAAAAAATGTCAGAGAGGGTGCCAATGTCTCACCCCTGCCTCTCATACTGGGGCTGACACTGGGGGCAAAAGTTATCTTGGCACTGGGTCTGGGAGCCTGGATAATTCGGGGCAGCATCAAACCATTTACTTAGACTATGCATTTAATTGAAAATAAATTAAAACTGATATTCAGAACCTCTAATTACCATTTTTTAATTCTATTTATACTTTCCCAAGTGTGTGTTCATGTAGTGAGCCCTTAAAACGTGCCATATTTGTGTTTCCTTCACTTATTTTACAAATCATAAAGATATGTTCTCTTTCATTAGAGTATATTTACAGTACAAACCTGGTCAGTGAACTAAAAAACCCAAAATAATTGTTCAGTAATCAAAGTCAAATGTTCAGTTGATATTGATTTGAAGTCATATCACTCAGCCCTAACATGGGAAAGTCAAATGTGTCCAATAAAAAAATTCTCAAGCAAAGGTCTAGAACTTTGAAAGATTTTTTAGAATGTTTAACATATGTTTTTGGTGTCATAGTAGTTGTATCAATGTCTGTACAGTCAACAACTGACTGTCAAATGAAAAAAAAACTACATTTTAAACAATGTTTATGATTAATGTACTTATTAGATTGAAATGTGTTCAAATAATAAAATAATAATTAAATAAACATTCTTTGTTTGTTTCAAGAAAAACACGGTTTGCACGAAAAATAAATAGCTGTTGTCCATAAATTAGGTATAAAACACATTACTTTTATTAGAATTTCAGTCAAGTAGAGAATGAAATTGCTAATACACCAAGTACAACACTAAGCAAAATTATTTTTATTTTGCAAGGAAAATAAGATAGTAGATACAATGCAAACAAAAATGTAAATACAAAAACATTGTGGGTCAAAAATGATTTGATAAAACGTCATGTTAAAATACTTTTTTCATTTACTTCTAATTAAAACAATAATTCATGCAATTCCAAGACTTTTTTTAAACTGAGCATTCATGGCTATGATTAAGAGTAAATGATTTAATATGCCACACTGGAACTTGAAGTTTGGAAGTGTAAAAATAGCAATGTATTGTGTTTTTTCCCTCCATAATATACATCTTACAGATCAATCAGTTATAACAATCATGTAGAATGTAAAGCTTTAAAGTGAAACATCAAATGGGGTTTCATACAGAATGTAATTCAAAGCTAAAACTAGACCTAAAATAATCACTCATAATTTGTACTGTATCCAATCTGATTATAGTCGAAACTTTAAGGCATTGTAAGTTTTTTAACTGATCAAATAGAAATTTCTAACACATTATTAACACATTCACTTTTTAACATGGCCGCAGTTACAACACAGTAAAAGTTGTAAGACTGAATACTTTTGAAATGTAATTATAGTTTTGCATTGAAATAAATCAAAGAAGTATGTTAACATGACTACTTAATCAAACCTTTTATTTACAGTGTGAAGAAATGTACAAAGTATTCAAATTAGTGCTGAAGTACAAATACTCAAGCTGTTTACAGCACAGTGTTCAACCAAATTTCAACAAATCTGTTACACATAATGCACTGTGATTGGATGGTCAAATTAGTGAGATTAAAGTTCAGGCCAGAAGATCTGCAGCGTTGGTGTTTGAAGGTGTTTTCCAACACTTTAAAAATAGACCAGCTTCCTCCTTCATAGTGAATCTTTGTAAAAGGATGGAGCTAAACCCCAGACTCATGATTCTGACTGTCTCTCTCTCAGACCTGTTTCATAACTAATAAAATCTTTACTGATGACCATTTGTACTATGACTTGTTCTTTTTTTTTTCTCCATCACTTGACATCAGTGTTAATTTTAGAATGACTAATTACTAATTACTTTTAGAATACTTAGAATTTAAAATGCTTATTAGTTTTAATCACAATTTAGCCATTTCTGTCCTTAACATTTCTGTGAGCCATTTCTGTCTCTGTCTTTTAGTCCAGTGGCCCCTAAACATTTTGGACTTTGCAGATTGGCGAGTTCTCTGCTGTATGGCCACCAAATGAGTTGCCTTACCGCCACCTGTGAGCTACAGATGGACGTGTTTTTCAAAAAATAAGACATCCAATGGACTGAGAAGGTGAAAAAAATGATTTTATTTTATTTTATTTTAATTCTTTCTGTGCGGCGCAGCACAAAATGATCCACAGCCGGTGTTTGGGGAGCTCTGTTTCATATGGAGCCCCTTAAGGGACATGGTGGTGAAAAAAAATCAGAGTGAGTGAAAAAAAAAATTCAGGGTGGGATGAAAAATATTTTTCAAAGCTTTTGCGTTCTCTCGCAAAGATATTTGCATTCCCTCGCAAAAATGTTTGCGTTCTCTCGCAAAACCTGTTGTGTTCTCTCGCGAGAGGTGCTTCGCGCGAGTGTTTGTATAGCATCACTTGAGTGGTTTTGGATGTACACAGCTGCTGCTGCATTGGAGAAAGGTTGTCAGTCTTTCGCGGTAAGTTATCATATATAAACCATTACGGATGCACGTAGATGTCTGAACCACTGGAAACGGTAAAGTAAACAGGAAGTAGGAAACAGGAAGTGATTTTGCGAGAGAACGCAAATATCTTTGCGAGGGAACGCAAATGTTTTGTGAGAGAACGCAAAGTTTCTCGGGGAACGCAAAAGATTTGAAAAATATTTTTCCTCCCACCTTGAATTTTTTTTTACTCACTCTGATTTTTTTCACCACCATGTCCCTTAAGGGGCTCCGTAGTTTCAGTCAATGAAAAGTAGTTACATCAACTTTTAGACATTCTTTTTAGCTTTGAACCTAGCGAACTAAAGTTAGCCAATTTAACACATTAGGCTAATCTAAACTTGTATGAGAGAGAAAAAAAATTGCTTACAGGTCAATCTCATGGATGCGTTGCTTAAGGTACGTTTACTTGAGAAAAAAATAATTCTGCTTTTTTTCTGAATTAACAAGATACAGTTTTCATGTAAAAACAAACAAAAACAACACGCTCTGTTTTTCTGAATTAACCTCAAAAGCTCTCGTTTTGCCTACTTTAGAGCTTTTAGCATTATATGCAAAATATCTCACCTGTGATAGCCCCGTACTGGAAAGCAACACTCTGCTGCAGGCTCGGGCTGATAGCAGCAGCGGCAGCAACCGTAGTCCATACAAGTAAGAGCCACCGAATTAATGAGGTTAAGTCACAAAAGCATGTTTTTTTGTTTTTTTAAATGACAGCGTTTTTTAAACATGAAAACTATCTCGTTAATTCAGAAAAACAGAGCAGAATTATTTTTTCTCAAGTGAACGCATTACGCTTCCGTACTTAAGTATGTGGACAAACTAGACGCATTTTAAACTTACAACAGTCATTTAACACTTTAGTCGCACTTGTCTTATTAATCACAATTAATCTACATTTTCTACGAGTCTGATATCAAAGATTTAGTTTTAGCTAGGTTAGTTTTAGTTTTTATCAACGTCTCATCGTAGTCTTGGGGAAAAAAACAATAGCCTACTTTTTTAACATCACTTTTCGTTACTTCACTTTCTTTCGCTTTACTTTTCGTCAACACAATCAATACTGTTAAATAACAGACCTGAGACAGATTGACTGACAGATTGAATAAGTTTATTACCTACTTTAAAACTTCCATTAATGGCCAATGAATGTGTATCTAATACGTTCATCAGAGAAATTCATTACATTACACAAACCAGGAGAAAACAATAAAGACATTCAAAAATATTAAAATGGTTAAAAGTGAATAAACGTTAAGAGTTTTGAACAAGAAAAAAATCAACAAGAAAGACACTACGTTTATGTTAACTCCATAAGTTTTAAAGTAGATCATGTAATCTGTTGAATGCACTTGAATACATTTTAGTGATACTAAGCCTCTGCAGAAAATCAGACGTTTCACAAAATGTTTATAATGTGACGGTGTGACCCTCATCTGACCATGCCGAAAACATGGAGAACGCGGGGCGAGGTGTAACACACCGGCCTCATGGTGGAGCAGCAGCGGGCAATGCTCCAGGTGTAGTTTCCGCCTGGCATCATGGAGACGCTCGCACACATGCCCTTCTGGGGGTCCAGCGGTTGACCCTTGTCCCAATTGGTGTAGGCAAAGCGGCTATTGCTCTGCCAGTACCAGTCGGTCGTAAGGAGGCTGCGGCGCAGGCCGATCCAGGCTTGTCCGCTCGCGCTTTGCTGCGTCAGCTTCAGCGCCATCTGCTGCTGGTACTCGGTCTGGCCAGGGCTCACTAGCGACCCACCCAGGCTGAGGCAGTACTTACGAGACATGGGCCAACTCATCGGTTGGTTGCTGATGTTGATCAATGCTGGAGTGACCACACAGCCTTTGGGGTCTGCAGGCATTAAAACAACAAAACAAGCTGATGTAATGACCTGAAATGATCTGTTACTTTTTAAGATTAAAACCAGAAATCCAGACAACAGGTGTTTTCAAAAATTGAAATGAAAAAGATTGCTTCCCAATTTACTATTTTGCATTAAAAAATGGAAAAATGGAAAAACAGATAATAGACCAGCTATGCGACTGGGCAGTATTAAACAAAAAAAAAACAACAACGACCAATTGGCGACACAAATTCACTGAATTTTTAAGAAATATTTGGTGTTTTGAATTTACTTTGAAAAATGAATAGCACAGATTTCCAACAATTGAAACACTCTCAGAATCAAATATGATCTCTACCAAAAAAAAACACAAATTAATTTACCTGGTTCATCACTTATAGAGATGGCCGGTCCTCCATAAACTGTCCCTGTTGCCATTCTCTCAAACACGTAAACAGCAATCTTCGAGGATGGGTGCCAGATGACATGTGGCGACATGATGGGGTCAAGTGCCACATAAGCAAAGGAGTACTCAGTCCCATTCAGGATTTTCCATTGCACCGATGAGTTGAAAAAGTACCAATCCAAATTCACTTTGGAAGTTTGGGCAGTCTTGACGATGACCAACACTTCGGACTTAACTGTTGACGTTTTGTGAACGAGAAAACAGGCCGAGAATGATGACATAGGCAGAAGTTCCATCACGCTACCAGGCATGATCAGCTTGAGGGAGACTGGCTGAGTGGTGTTGACGTTCTGCTGTCCATTTTCTAGAAAAGGGAAGATGGGAAGGAAGTCAGAAGAACCTGCGTTGAGATGAAGGGTGTCACTCCCAAACAAAGGAGCGCCACGCGTTACTTCAACAGCTTTCTCGGAAGTCACAAAAAGACGGGTGTAGTTGGCCTCACTGTTGGGAGGCGGCACCAGGAAAGTTGTGCCCCTAAGGTATGAAGGCCGAATCTGATGGACGATCATGTTGCAGCGACAAAAGGTGTCCAGGCAGGGATGGGTGAGCAGGACAGACACGTTGCCGCTGGCCGAGACCTGCACGACAGGGTCGGTGCCCTGGAACTGTAGGAACTGATTCTGGAGAAGCCGGAACTGGGCTCTGGAGGTGGTCGTAGAGCCAACTGGCTGACTCGTCACTGTGACGGTGTTGTCCTGCTGCTCAGCGTTGATGACCACAAGCTGAAAGTTGTATGCCTGAGAAAGACTGGAAAAGTCAGTCAAGTTGGAGGCGCTGTAGTTGTTGGTGGCCAAAATGAGGGAGGTAAAATTGAGAAAGGGGATCTGGTAGAGTTTGTCAAGGTTGGTGGAAGGCGGGATAGCATTGGTCTGGATGCTGTCACCACGCATGCTAACCGAGAAGACAGTGATGTCATTGTCGCTGGTCACCTGGACTGACAGTGAGGATACACCCAGCTGGTGCTCCTCCACATCGGTGGGAAGGTAGACAATTTTGGTTTGTCCTGCATACAGTGTCACAACCTCGAGGGTGGAGCCATTGAAGGTGACTCTGGAGTGAGTGTTGTCGTACAAGGCTGTGATTTTCAGACTGTTGTTGGAGCTAAATGGATAGTAGTAGGCGATGTTCTCCGGAAAGGCGGTGATGAAGTCTTTACCGTAGTTCACCTCTGCTTCTCCTGTTTCAGGTCACATGCAAAAAGATACTGATATCAACAGTACTTAAAAGTGTTTTGCTGGTTTTAGTAAATGTCACTGTAAAAATTATTAGCTCAATAATTCATGTTAATAGACATCTGTCATTTACTTCAACTTGAAACAATCATTTATGCAATTTCAAAAACTTTTATGAGGTTTCGTGGATATGTTTACAGGTAAATTTGTTAATGCATCTCAGTTAGAAATGAGGGATGGTACGGTACTGTACAAAATTGTCAACATAGTACTTAAGTAGAGTAACAAACTACAAATATTCAAGTATTACACAACACTTAGTCCGACCTGATTCTAAAATCTGTTACGTGTAATCTAGTCACTTGATTGGCAAGTCAGATTTATGAGATCAAATCATTTTTTACAGTGCATTGTTAATATACTTCTTAATTTATACAATTTCAACTCTTTTATAAGTTTTCAATGCTTAGGATTATAAGTCAGTTCTCAGAAATGAAAGTGGAAATACATAAAACTAAGTTGTAACTATAGCTATGTTAATATGACACACATACTGTTATAAAATCCATCTATTTCTATTTCCCGTTCTTTGTAAGAAATCCTTGTTTGATGTTTCACTTAGAACTTTTCACTGTATGTTATATCTGATTTATCTGTAAGATGTATTATTACTGGAAAGAAACACACTATATTGATATTTGAATTTTGCAAATTTCCACAATTAAAGTTCCTAACACATTCACTCTATTGATAGCCGTAGTTGAAACAGCCACAAAAGTTGGGGCAGTTAGTAGTGTAACGCTTAGGGAGTTGGCCCTGTGAGCGGAAGGTTGTTGGTTCAAGTCCCGGCCTGGTAAAGCTGCCCCTGAGGTACTCATGAGCAAGGTACCTTCTGCACTGCTCCTTCACAGGTGACTGTGCTGTGATCACAATGACAAATACCATTTACACATATTGCAATAAATCACTGTAGGCCTTGTCTATGCAAAATATAAAGAAACAAGTGACCTTTGCATAAAAGTAAGTCAGAAGGTTTTGTAAATAGTCTGAAAAAGAAATCATTTGGTGATTAATACCATTTGGACCCAGGAAATCAAAGCTTGAATTTGATTTTAGCTTGTTCATAAAAATATCTTCATGAGATTCTTCCACACTTCTTGAGGGCAAACTGCTTGGTACAACAGCTTACACTGTGTTTTAGTAGACGGACGAGAACCAAAGCAGCACAAACAAATAAGCTTTTAAATAAACCTTTTTAGCTGAGCATTAAAAAACCCATATACTAACTAAATAAATGCCTTCCGCTTACCTGGGTAGAACACAGACATAACAAACAGAACAGCCAACATGGTGAAGCAGGACTTCAAGCCAACCTGACTTTAGTGTGAGATGTTTTTCGAGCTGTTGAAAGAGAGTACTACATGAAATGTTACACTCTATTAAAATAATAAAAAATCTATTACTGACCAAATGTGTACACTTTTTACCAAGATTTTGACTTTTACCAGCATTTTATTATTTGAGATTTGTGCCTAAGTAAGAACTGAATCTACAAATCTTACTCAAATTTTATTGCATGGGTGTTTGTGCCCTGAGATAATACTGGTGAATGAGGTCCAATAATATTCTATTCAATATTATCCCAGCTAAATTTTAGAAAGTATTGATAGACATGAAATTTGCAATTTGTCTGATTTGTAAAAACCAGTGATAATTTGCATCAACCTACATGAACTATTGTTTTTGACTTGAACCAAAACTTTTATTTTTTTAATTAAGTCTATAAACTGAAGTTAGTGTTGAGCTTTATTTCTTTCTAATATTAAGTGAATGAGTTTGGCAATACAAAATCTCATTTTTAGAATGTTTCTCTAGAAAACAGACTTGTAATTGTTCTAATCTAGTTCTAATCTAAAGTTTAAATTTCAGATATCTTCCATAATATCACCAGCATAAATGAATGATAGCGTGTAGATATATGGCATTTGATAGCAATGAAATATTAAATATTTCATGAAATAAGCTAAAACCCTATTTTAAAATGCAAATCAAGACCTATTTTACCAATTCAGTGTGCCAGAAATAAAAAAAAAGCTCACACACAAATAATACAGAAATTTCCAAACATTAATACCAAAAAGCCTTCATTCTGTTTTTTTTTTTTTGTCAAAAACATTTTAAGATAATACTTAAGTAGCTGGAAAGTTGTAAAAATACCTTAATGATTTTTTTTAAATGAACCTAAAATAAAAATGTTTATGCTTTTTCATTTTTTTAAAATCTTACTCAAATATAAACATTTTTAAGTAAAACTTTAATATATATTTACCTGTCAGAGCAGTTTGATGACACACCGACCATCCAGACAGAATGCTAAAACCTTTCTCTTTTCTCGTTTACACATATCGACACAAACACTCACACAATTTGATATTCAAACACACTATTCTAATCAACAGGTTTGCATAGCAAGTCATGGACACCATAGCCACAAGGACAATGTGTTTCAAGTGACAATAAGGCAAATTTCATTTTCTTTCCTTTTTCTTATAAAGTAGATCAGCCTTCTCCAGCCACTAACACTAAAACCAGATGCCCAAAAATACCATACAGTTACAGATATTTTAGAAGGGGGTGAGTCAGCGCCTTTGTGTCTCTCCAGCAGGTTGCTTATTTACCCAGAAAGAGGACATTTTTCCATTCTGAATAGTCTGAAAAGTTTAAAAACAATAACATGAATCTGTGTGATTTTGGATTCTTTTAAGACTTCTGGATTAAATTAAAATGACAAATATTTAACTTTTCTCCAGACCTCCATCCACCTGCTGTTATAATATTGTGTACCAGCAAACACTGTATTACAGAGATATTTTGCTTTATTACTAAATGTGTACTGATGCATCACTCTGCAGCAAAACATCAACTGAATGATCGAGTCGCAGCATCAATCAGACATCATACATATTGTAACAGAGCTCTATTTTTATTAATAGATGAACGTTTTTCGTTTAAATGTCTGGTTGAGCTCAGGAATAATAACGTCAAATTATGTTTTGGTTGGCTTTGTGCTTTGACATTAAATTGTCCATTGTAATTGTAATTTTGTATTGTGATGTAACCTACGATTTGCAACTCATTTATTAAATTTGCACATATATATTTGGGATATATTTTCCCATATTTTTAACTGTACAACTTAATTGCAGTCTTTTCATATTTCCCTTCGATTTATTTGTTAAACTATACTGCACAGTCTCAATCGGGGCACAATTCAAGCATATGCTATACTTACATAACTGTGTACTGGACAAATAATCTTTAACTTTGTTGCTTTCCTATAAAGCCAAAAGTAAGAGTGAAACAACAATTGACGTTTCAGTATTTTACTATTTCAAACAAAACTTTACCAACTCAAAGTAAATATTTTTGCAGGTGCAAATAGAAAAAAATCTTTTAGCAAACAAAAGAAAACATTTTCATACAAAACCAAATCTTTTGTTCAGTCAGTCAAATAAGAGGCTGGGTCTTAAGTTTTCTTTTCCCCCATTTCTGTTCAACTGACTTACAAAGCCGGCTCAACTGACGTTATTCAGGACCCAGAATTTTACCACCTTCTCTGGGGTGTCCAGTTTGCCGGCGTGGACCCCTCCCCCTGCCTCCTCCTCCTCCTCCTCCTCTCTTTCTCCTAGCTCCATGCCTCTGTCCTCCTGTCTCCTCTTTCTCGGCTTGTGCCCACAGGGCGTGGCAGCTGCCTGGCGCCTGATACCCAGGCAGGCTGGGGTCCAGCGGATCTCTGGAGAGCAGGACCCAAATGGCTGGAACTTTCCGGCTGACCTTAAGGCTGTCCAGCCCGGCACCTGGCTCCAGCGGCTCCCATATTTCCTGTATGGTGCGGAATGTCAGCTGAGTGACCTGGTGCAGGCCTCGGACGCGCCGTTTCAGGATCTCAACGCAGGTGATGGCCTTGGCCGTGCTCTTGTCTGATCCTGTGAAGACGATTTGACGGCATGAGGTCTGTCCCAAGCAGGCACAGCCCGGATCTGGCTCCTCCTGCAGCCCGCCATCTTCTAGGAGTGTAATGATACACTGATTTACATCAACGCACTGATTCAATAATTATCAAGCCCACAGCACTGATCCACAATGAAAATATGACCAATGTTTTCATATTATAACATTATTTTATACAGATCGCTTGGTCAATATAAAGTGACGTTGCAATATGAAAATATGGATCAAAAATCATACATTTTGTAAAGACACGTTATAACAAGAGGCCTATGTTTTTTATTAAAATAGAAAATAGTTTTTCATTCAAATATCTGGTTGAGCTCAGGAATAAAAACGTCACATGATATTGTAGCTATGTTATATGAACAGCAGTGACTTTGTTCAATCAGCATATGATATTGCCACAGATCAATCGGCATCTCTGAACAGAATAGAAATGGGGCAGTGGGTGGCGTAACGGTAGTGTGTTTGCCATATGATCTGAAGGTCGCAGGTTCGAATCCAGGGCTGGTAAAGTTATCACTGATACTCATGAGCAAGGTACCGTCCCCACAGTTAGCAGTTAGCTGCCCACTGCTCCTTCATGGATGGGTTAAATGCAGAGGTCACATTTCATTGTGGTGCACTGTGTGCTGTGGTGTGTTCACGATGACACTCACTTTCACTTAAATCGTTTCGGAGAAGACTGTGATCTTGGATTGTTGGCTGTTTAATTAATATAATACTGTGCTGTGATGAAACTTGTGATTTCACCCCTACCATCTTCCCCTGTTGTTGTTGTCTTCTTGCCCTCCATACAGTTCAGGGCGAACCTCATGAGGTTGCGGATTTTGCTGCCGTCTCGCACCCGCACCTCGGGTGTGCCGGGGTGGAGGTTGGGGAATGGGCACGGGCACGGCTGCTCCACCACACCTGCCTTCGTGTAGTTCTCCATGCTTCACCTGTGAGGAGAAGGAGGGCATGAGTGGTGTGTCGCTGCCGGTTTTACATGTAAACAAATCAGGTTATGGGACAAACTCTGCCACCCCTTCACCCAAGGCTCTAACAAAGACTGGAGCTCTGGTCCTTTCATCACGCTGTATGACATTTAGAGTCAAGTCAGGCAGCAGATATCAATAATTGTATCAATTCAGGATTCCATTGATGAATTAATTGGATAAAACGTACTTTTACTGCTGAAAATCTACAACAGTAAAACATTTCTGTTAAAATGAACATTATTACTGAAATTGCAAAAGATGCCAAATTTAAACTCATGAACTGGTTACCACAGTGCTTTTCCATGTCCTACCTCAGTTTGGCTTTTATATAACGTCTTTTTCTGGAATGTAACAAGCAAAATAATTTAAATTACCTTTAGTGAAGGCATTAAAAATTGTTGCCTTTAGGCTGTTAATTTCACATTAAACCTAAAACCATGTAACGCCATATAAGTCTTACACGGTCCCACAGAGCTGATTTCAGTGCAAACATAGACAGAGAAGACGAATGCACATGTCTAATAAATGCTGAATTTCCTTCTAAAATGCTTTCCAACATACACAGCACATATTCAGTAGCATATGCATAAATTGTCATTTTTAGAACAAGGAAAGCACTTCTTAAACACAATTTGGCATCATTGGTACGACCTTACAGGTCACAGGTACTAATACTGACACCTACAGATTAAGTGAAGCGTTTGCTTCTTGTTCTTGAATGAAGAAAAGCTTGGAGCTCTGAAACCAACACACACAGCGGCATCTGGTGGCAATCTGGTCATTTACCAGCCATAAATTTGGAATAAATGGACTTCATTCACAAATATCTTGAATTTGTTCTTTATGTTCTTAAGAACAGCCTATGTGGGATTCATGATGCATTCTTCTCATGAATGGAAGGTGTGTGCCAGTTCTAAATAGCTGGGTCAGTTGGTAGTGTTAGAGAACGGTTAGAGAATTGGCCCTGTGATCCGAAGGTCCCAGTTCAAGTCCTGAATAAAGGTACCACTGAGATACTCATGAACAAGGTACCGCCCCCAAGAATTGCTGCCCGGGCACTGCTCTATAGTTACCCACTGCTCCTTCATGAATGGACCAAATGCAGAGGTCACATTTTGCTGTAGTGCACTGTGTGCCGTGCTATGCTGCATTCACAATATCAAATCACTCACTTAAATCATTTACTCACTTAGCATTAGTAAGTGCCTGCAAATCCCCATGAAAGGGCATGATAACACACACAAACTAGAACATAAAGTTGACAGAAAATGCCCAAACTTAATTATAAACAAGGTGGAGCGGCAGAGTCCAAAAGAAAAAAAACGTAATAGTTCAGAAATAGTGGAAATGTTGTTATTATAGTGTGTATTTATTTTAAATGAATCTATCTTGCTAAATAATCAGTTATTATGAACAACTATTTAAAAAGCTTACAATAAAACAGCATTAGGTTATACAACTGTACAAATGAAGAAAATCCAATAAGCTAATGTTTTGTACAAACATGCAAGCAATATTCCATGGATGGATGGATGCAAGCAACATTGCACATTTTCATTTTGTTCCTCTATTGTGTAAATTAAATTTAAGTGATTGCCTATTTGTCATTGTGAACACAGCACAGCACACAGTGCCCCACAACAAAATTTGACCTCTGCATTTGGCCCATCCGTCAAGGATCAGTGGGCAGCTATTTTTGGCAGCACCTGGGGAGCAATGCTTGGGGATGGTACCTTTACCGGTCCGTGACTTAAACCGTTAACTGTCTTCCCTTTATCTCCTTATTTCTAAGTTATTTTAAGGTTCTATCGTTCTCCTTGTTATTTTATTATTTTTACTTTTAAATTTTCTGCCTTAACTGCACAGTCAAAGAGCAGATCAGGATACATTTCACTGCACGTTGTACCTGTATAATTTGCATGTGACAAATAAAGAATCTTGAATCTTGATCACAGGCCCAACTTCCTAACCATTACACTACCAACTGCCCTTAATATTTTATAGTTATTTAGATATGTATATTGTGTGTGCGTTCTTTATACTCTGGTGAAACTGGGGCAACACTGTCTCGTATCTCTGTATACTTTTATACAGCTCCAGAAAAAAATAAAGGACCATTATTTCTGATTCATTCATTTTACAGTTTGTGGCTGTGTGTCTGTGTAAAATATACAAGTCAATGTTCTGTTATAACTTTACCATGCTTATTTCAAAATTCCGAACATTTCTGGAGTGAATTATCTTATCAATTATCTTATTATCTTATGGAGTAAATGATCTTAGTCTAACTTGGAAGACCTGCAACCGCAATAGCTCATAAAATATTAGCAACCTGTACATTTTACACTCACAGCCACATATTGAAAAGTCAATAAACAGAAAAAAGTGATGTGGTCTCTTGTTTTTCCCCCGAATTGTATATAACTGAGTTGGCATGAGTGCTACAGAATTACCATTTGTATCTGACTTTGTTGCAAATTTAATTCGTAATACAAAAGTGTCATTTCATTATTTATGAGACACACAGCATACGTTCCACCCTTTGATTGTGCTGTCCAAAACAGCTCCAAATTCAAAGCATTTCTGGTCAAGTCTCAAGCTTCCCACTTTACCGGTCACGTGATGATTATTTGGTGAAACTGTATCGAAACTTTGTCCTGGTACGACTCCAAAAGCCTCGATATAAACCGTCCCACCGCTTCACTGGGCCAGCCTTCAGGAACACGACACTGTCCACTTTTAATCGGAGTAGCTTTGCGTCCTAAACAACTACTCGCGCAAAAAGAACAGTACCTTTGGTAGCAGCCGGGGGAGTACGGCAATGTTAGCTTTTATTCCGGATGGTAAGCCGTCCTGTTAGCAAGTTGCCCAGCTATAATTGTAGTCCAGCTCTATCGTGTCATTCTGCTCGAAATTCCTTCCTCCTGCTGGGTCTCTGCATTACTGACTTTCAGCGCTGAGGAGAAGCACACACGCCAGCTCTCTTCGCGCTGCTTTTTATCTCACAGACATGACACAGCTTCTGAAGTAAAAGGAACGACCGAGTGCACGAGGCCACTTCTTTGCCGACAAACGCGGCCAACTGCCGCAAAACGGCCAAAGGCCTGATGGGATACGTAGTTCGACTTGATGGGGGCGGTTTTCTAGAACAAATGTTCATACTCTGTAATATACTGTATTATTTAATGAGTAAGATAAACATATGACTATGCTTCTTTCGTTTACGTCTAGTTAGAACTTCCAACTTTCATGAGTTTTCGGTGTTACAACTTAAGAAATTAAGTCACCTGACTAAAAAGAAAATGTGAAAATGCCAGATTAGTTTAAAACTGTAAGTTGTACATAGAGTTATGTTTAAGAGTTAATGTGTTAATACAACTCAGTCAAAATAACCTTTTATTTTAATTTTAGAAATTGTGCTACACTGAAAGAAACTGCTCCTAACAATAGGATAAATTTACAGTAATGCCCTTTATCAGTTTCTTTTCTAGAGCGAGCGACTTGGAACTGGACGTTAATGGTCTTCCTCAAGGGTCCAGTGGTGGTAGTGCGGAAGGCTTCGACCTCAAATCAGCATCGATGACCTTACACTGAAACAAATATTTCTCTCAAATATTGTATTACTTTTATTTGACAGTAACCAAATTAGAATTAACACATCTCCAGAACAGCATGGATGTGTTAAAAAGATTCACATTTGATGTCTACCTTTCTATGTCTGCTTTTTAGAATGCAGTTTAATATCCTAAATGTGAAAGATTCCATATTTACAGATGTTGCCTGAGAAAGCATTATTTTCTGTGCACAAACATAAACATATGACAATGTATAAAAATCTAAAATATTTAATAATAAATAGATTTTGAATAATTTTATTTTAGAACTAGCTTGTGTATATAGAAATACTTGCATGCATAAAATACTACTGGCCCAACAAAATAACATTACATAAAATGTCCTGTTTTGGTTTTTTACACAAATTGAAGGGGTGTAAATCACAAGCTTCGTCACAATATTGCAGTGATTAAACGGACAATGGTTTGAGATCTGCAGATATCACAAAGTCTTCTACTATACAATTATGATTTGATTCTATAGAGCCAGAGCCAGTAAACAATATGAGACAATATCATTTGCTGTTTTACCACCATCACTTCAATTCATATCATATCAACAGTGTATAAAATATAATTTAACATTTTTATTCCTGAGTTGAAGCCCAAAGTAGCCTGTGCTATTGTGCTTAATAAAACTTGTGACAACCAGCTGACTCTGCACTTACTTGGTGAGGGACGTCACAATATGTATGATACCTGTGCAGTGTTTTCATTTTGGATTGACGCTATGGACTCACTGATAATTGTAGTTAAATCTATCGCTATACCCCTACAAAATAGCTTATCATGCCATCACCCATGATGCACAATATATTAAATGTATTAATTCTTGAGACTGCAAAATTTTGTTCAGTAGACTTATGATAACTTAATTGATTAATATGGCTTACTAAATCACATTGCAAGTTCAAATAAGATTTAATTATAAATTTAGGTTAAGTTTACAATGTAACGATCTCTGTTCCTGGCTCTCATTTACCAAAAGTCAAACATCTTTTGGTAAAGTTTCAGGTCATCCTCCCCCTCCAATTCCTTAAGGGTGCTTTCTGGGTTTTTGGCCAAATTGTGCACCAGTGAGCCATTGTACAACCTGAATCAGAAAAGTAGAATAACAGTTAATTAGACTGCTGTGCCACCAACACCCAAGCACTTAATACAGGAAATTGTATATCTTCTACCTAGCTCTTGTAGTGGTTAATGGAACTATAAATAACTACATCTTACATATATTTACAAATATGTAGCTTCAACAGCCTGGCAGGATGTAACTCTATGAAGCTAAATTACTTGATTTGATTATTTCATTTGGAGATATCATGGCAAGTTTGAATATTTTGGTCTGAAAAAGAGAATTTAAAAAATCCACAAAATTGATTAGTGCACATTCATTACGTTGACTAATCATTGTTTTAGTCAACACAGCTGTTTAAGATGCCGTACCGTGCACACTCTGGTTCAGGTACTGGAAGACAGAGAAACTGATTGAGTCTGATGCCATCCTTCAAACAGCACTGCCACTGACAGTACACATGGGCTACATTCTTATCCAGCTCCTTTAGAGGAACCTTTAAAGCATGTAGGGTCTGGAACACCCGGCTGGCCTCTGTAAACCATGGAAAATATGGTTAATTATATCATAAAACAGACACGGAATTAATGATGATGATTTATAGGACATGTGTTCAGCATTCTCCTACCATTCTCCTCCCTGCTTCTTTTAGACAGCTCTCCGTAGACCAGGCCAAGGAGCAGCGCTTTGATGAGCTTGTCATCTGCTTGTGAGTTTCTTCTCCAGTACAATGTAATATATATGACCAAGTGAAGATGTTCAGGGATTTCCTGAAGGTCAGTATTTTGTATGTTCAAAGCTTCCTTGAGAAACTTGAGTCCGTTCTCTCTTGGATTCTTGAATTTAAAAAAAAACAAATTTCTTGTCAGAATTCTTCCTGACAGACTAGATCAACGCTGTTTCTGACTAACATAAGAAACACAATACATGTTTAAAAAAGCAGCTTAACATAATTTGACTTGAAGCATTAATGAAACTGAATTATTGAATCTGAATTATTTTAATAATTATTCCCATTATCGGCCTTAGTATGGCTAAGCCCTATAGCATACCATCCATTGAGGTGGCATAAGTTTAAGTTTGACTTATCTAGAACTAATTCACGCCGGCTTTACTCTAAAGGAAGCATGGATAGTCTGATTGTCATATAATTATCAATTTAAAAAAATCTAAACAACCCCACGAAAACCCCTAAATCCGCCTAAATGGGTGAAGACTTTAAGCCCCAATGTGTAAAGTTCTGTTAGCAACAAAGTATAGTGGCTAAGTTGACAATTCAGCAATTGCTTTTGTTCTAGATGAGTCTTATGAAAACATGACATCCATCTAGTATAGCCAAACGCAACCATAAATTGATATTTTAAATGCTATTAAAAATTAAATTATTTAATACCTCACGTAATATCCTCAGGTTATGGGTTGGCTGGATTTTCAGTTCTTCATATTTCAGTTTTTTCAGATTTTGTACATCCCGGTCAAATTCTGTTATATAAAACTCATTATCTGTTCTGTTTTCTCTATTTTCTGTGTTGTACAGCAGCAAACCATAAATCACTTTTCGTATGTTCTGAGAAATTGCATTGCTACTTTTTTTTACTGAAATCTTCTGCTTGACACTTGAGGGTGACTGCCTTGTGCACTAGCACATCAACCATCATTGTGTTGAGCTCACCCTTCGCCATAGGCAACAGGCTCCAGTCTGGCAAGGCCCTTAAAGGCTCTGCAGTCCAGTCTGGCTGAGTTTCAGTATTAAAAAACGCTGTGGTAGAGCTTGTAAGATTCATATATTCATTAATGGAGACCTGCAGTTTAGTGTGAAAACTGTTTCTATCTTCTTCATTTCTTTCCAGGTTGTTAATTAGATCAGAAATGGCGTCATCTTTGCTCTTGTTACTTAGCCATTCGAGAAGGGAACGGATTATGTTTTCTTGATTGGATTGTTCTCTAATATTTGGAATCATTTTTTTAACTAAGTCTAAGTTATTGGACAAGACAGTGGCAAAAAGAGGGACAAGATCTGGATTCATGTTAAAATGAGCACACAGTCTTGTAACTGTAAACCTTTTTCCTCGAATGAACTCGTCATTGTCCTGTTTTTCGTCCCATTTGAAATGAGAGTATGGCAGCACTCCATGTTCAATGTTGTAAATGTAAAAGTCACTGTCATTTGACAGGACAGGACAGTGAAATTCTTCAGCCAAAGCAGCAATTTCCTGGTCGGCCTCAGTTAGGCACTGAACCAGTGGCACGTGAAGCTTCCTGAGAACCTGCCTGAACACAGTTTTGGTGAGAAGTGGTAGAACAGATTCTTCTTTCCCCTTCATTGTTAGAGAATTTGCAAGCCTTTTTAATTCGTGATATAGCTCTTTGCTTGAGGGTGTCAGATTTTTTACCATAGATATCACTCCCATCAAACACAATGTAGAGCTGTATTTTGCAGTCTTTCAGGTTGTTAATAAATTTAGTGACTAAGTCTTCAAACTCATCATAGTCTCCCCCATGTAGCTGATCCAGCTTTGACTTATAGTAAAGCAAGTTAAATAAATTGTTGCCATCAATTTTTAGCTTGTTGTCTCTAAAGTCACAGTCCTCCAATATGTTGTTTCTGTCAATGAAGCTCTGCAATCCTTGGATTCCCATAGCGTGGAGACCTTTAAAGCTATACACAGCAGACACACACACACACACACATAAATAAATAAATATATGAGAGTGTAAAAGAGAAAGGGAAGAGAATATGCAAATTTTACTCGCTAAATATTAGCTCACTTTCACTTTCAACAATAGAGTCATATGCTGGCTTAAATATGGTTAACAAAATGTCATATTGAAATATTTCATTGATTTTTTTCATAAATTTACATTTAAAGAATTTGCTATATTATACAAAAGCATACATAAAATTGTCTTTATTTCTGTTTCACTTAATCTATGATTTAATTGAAAAAAGTTTGTATTTGATGCTTAAATCATATGTTTTTTAATGCATTTGAGATGTCTTTAGTGAGGCTAATACTGTAAATGATATGTGATCTTTCTTAATATGTATACATTCACTGATGGAAATGTGACAGTTTAAGAAAGCATGTAATAACATAAATAAAAATGTTGTCCATATAAATGAGTCAGTAATCTATCAAAAAGCAGTGTCTGGGACAAAACCTACCTGTTTTCTCAAAGAAGAACTGATTGTCTCTGGTGCTGTGTATTTGCCAATCTATTTTGCAGTCAATTTATACTTGAGCATTCTGGAAAGTGAAACTGTTCAGCTTGCATGCCACACCTCGTTTAGCATACATCTACACATCTTATTCTTTAAGAATGTTGCACTACAACATTTTTGCATATATACAATGTAGACAAGCTCCTTCTTAGAAGAGAAGCTTTTTATATAAATACAGTTCCGGATAAAAATAAGAGACCACATCACGTTTTTCTGTTCGCTGACTTTGTTCATGGTGGTTGTGAATGTACAGGTTTCTGTTTTTTTATGAACTACTGCAGTTGCAGGTCTGTGAAAAATAAGAAAGCAGTTAATATTTTAATATATAACTGTGATTCAGGTTTTATAACAGCTATTCCATGTGTTATATTTCAACACCTATACACCTGATTCAATTTGCTAATGAGAGGAAACAGACTTCAGCAAGTGAGCATACCGTGGACTTATGGACCATATTCTGTTAATGCCATAATTGTAAAATAATATAACAGTATTTGTAGTTCACAATTTCCAGGTTAGATTAAGATCTTATACTCCATAAGATAATAGATAAGATCACTTACTCAAAAATGTTTAGAATTTTGAAATAAGCATGGTAAAGTTATATAAGAACATTTGTATGACTTGTATATTTTACACAGACACACAGCATATCAGAAATTGATTGGTTCACTGAAGTTAATCCTAAGATCACTTCTAAAACGAAGCCCACAGTTTTGGTTTATGAGTTAGAAGTTTCCACTTTGAGTGTCATGAATTGAAGGCAGAAACTGAAAATGTTTTTCTTTATGCAGCCGCCAACACCCATGTAAGGTATTTGACTGTAACCACATTCTTATTTTCTTACTATTGTTAATTACTAATAAACGAAAACAAAACAATATTTAAGAAAACACAATGACATTTATTAGAAAACACAAATTTACAGGAAACACAACAGCATTTCAGAAAACACAATATTCATTCATTATCTGAACCACTTAATCCCAACTGGGGTGGCGGGGGGACCTGAGCCTATCCCGGGAACTTTCAGGCGCAAGGCGGGGAACAAACCTGGGTAGGCGCCAAAACACCACAGGGCACACATGGTCACACACACATTCACACCTTACAGGGCCAATTTAGAGTGACCAATTAACCTATAGCGCATGCCTTTGGACTGTGGGAGGAAACCGGAGCGCCCGGAAGAAACCCACGCAAACACGGGGAGAGCACGCAAAATCCACATACAAAGACCCTACGGCCGTCCCCAGGGTTCAAACTCAGGACCTTCCCGCTATGAGGCAGCAGTGCTAACCACTGGGCCACTCTGGCGCCCCAAAGACACAATAACATTTCAGAAAATACAACAATATTTTGGGAAACACTACTGGAAAAGGTAAAACACTTCTTGGTTATGATTGGACAGCAATCAGTGTGAAATAGTGCTGCATTGCTCGTAATAGTACTTGCCTACATGTCTGTTCCATTTGATGACTTTTTACCTATATGGTATGTGCCAAATTTACCATCTTGTACAGAACTGGATCCAGAGTCAGGAATTTATGGTGTAAATATTACCAAAATTAAACCTACTGGAGTTCAAATAGCCACTATGGATATTTAATCCATTCGCTCAAGATGACAGGGCCACGTGCACTCGTCCACATCATATTCTATATCTATATAGAGCAACACAGAGGTGGCACCTTTTACAGGTGTACGCACTGATACAGTAATATCATTTACCACCTTCCTTCGTTTTCTCGACCCTTTACCCTATATCTCCTTAATGGGGCATGTTTATTTACAATTTGCAATAAAACATTCCCTAAAAATGTCCAAATTATCTGTACATCAGGAATTAATCCTATTTTCATCCAATCAATATTAGACAAATGGTGATGATAAGCTTGTTCATTAAAGAGTCCTCTTATGGATAATACAAGGCTTAGATTTGGGCATCTTAGTGTTTCTAATAACAGCATCAACACAGTGGTCACTTAAGTCATTGCAGAAGACACCCAGAGGTGAGAATTTATGAGGAACATTTCTCAAAACAGATAAGAGTATTAATAAGACTGTCAACAATCCGTGTACATATAGCAAGTGCATCCACGGTGGAGCAGTGGTTGGCACTGTCGCCTCACAAAGGTCACAGTTCGCAAAGGGGGACAGCTGTAGGACTTACTGTGTAGAGTTTGCATGCTTTCCCCTTGTTTGCATGGGTTTCCTCCCACAGATCAAAGGCATGTAATATAGGTTAATTGGCGACTCTAAATTGGCCCTGTAAGGTGTGAATGTATGTGTGTGTGATTGTGTGCCCTGTGGTGTGTTGGCGCCTACCTGGGGTTGTTCCCTACCTTGCACCCGTAAGTTCCCAGGATAGGCTCCAGTCCCCTCGTGACCCCAGTTGGGATTAAGCAGTTCAGATAATGAATGAGTGAATGAATGAATGAAGATTGTGTGGAGCTAAAATAGTGTGTGGACCATTTCTCTCCTGTGTATACAATTCCTTCCTTAAAGTATATTCTTTTTGTTTGCTGCCTTCCACCCTCCAGCTTCGACATATTTGGGAGACCTTTCCACTGGGTTTTAGAAATGATACTGACACAGACACAGTTTCATGGTTCAATTGACTAAGACTTTCAACTGAGTCTTGTGGCTCAAAGGGTGGTGAAGTACATCTTTTATTTAGTCCATGCTCAGCCAAAGCACATAAATTCAGTTTTTGCTTAAGATGATATGGCAAGTCTGCTTCTGAAAATATCCTTTATTCACTAATTAAACTTTATAGTTATAGAACACACAGCACATACAAAACATAAACCTACCCCAGCTCTTAAGGTTAGATAGTATAGTTACTAACATGAACAGGGCTCCTGTTCAGAGTCAGCTGCTGTATGGGGTGGTCCTCCAATCTTTACAAAGCGTACAAAACACCCTTGTTCATTTGAAGTACTCCCACTCTTTCAAGCTACGGAGTATTTGGAAAATTTAATCCTAAACTTATTCACAGCTCTTCTTATTGTTACCTTCTCAAGTACCTTCTTGAAATACATTTTTTAAGTGATTGGTCTGATTTCGCAGTTCATTGCAACAACTAACCCCAAATTCTGATTCTCCAGCACATGCTTATAAATCAGTCCATTTCACCAACGAAAAACAGGGGTTCACTGAAGTTAATCCTAAAATCACTTCTAAAATGAAGCCCAAAATATTGGTTCATGAGTTTGAAGTTTCCACTTTGAGTGTCATGAATTGAAGGCAGAAACTGAAAATGTTTTTCTTTATGCAACACCCATGTAAGGTATTTGACTGTAATCACATTCTTATTTTCTTACTATTGTTAATTACTTATAAACGAAAACAAAACAATATTTAAGAAAACACAATGACATTTATTAGAAAACACAAATTTACAGGAAACACAACAATATTTCAGAAAACACAATAACATTTCAGAAACTACAACAATATTTTGGGAAACACTACTGGAAAAGGTAAAACACTTCTTGGTTGTGATTGGACAGCACCCACGTCACTTACCCAAGTCCCTTCCTGATTCTGTTTACATCATACTTGCACAAATTTACATCTCTTTAAGTTCGCATGGCCTCTGTGTTACAGTTGTCTCATTGCTTTGGTGCTGCAGTCAACTCAAAACTCCACATTTTAAAATCAGTTAACACATGACACATTTTGTTTGTAAAAGGCTCTAACAGTGTCCAAACATTTAAAACATGTTACAAAAGCTAATTTTGCCTTCAAACAACACAACTTGCAGCCAAATGTATGAACTCTTCTAATCAGTCATTACACAATGGACAACAAAATATAAAATACAGCAATCAGTGTGAAATAGTGCTGCATTGCTCGTAATAGTACTTGCCTACATGCCTGTTCCATTTGATGACTTTTTACCTATATGGTATGTGCCAAATTTACCATCTTGTACAGAACTGGATCCAGAGTCAGGAATTTTATTGATTCCATGCCATGCTTTTCCAAACTATGGAAGCCCGTTTCCGCCACCTGGAGGAGAAAATAAAGAAACATTTATCTCAGAATTCTGACTTATCTCGGAATTCTGAATTTTATCTCGAATCTCAAATTTTATCTTAGAATTCTGACTCCTACCTCGAATCCTCTGAATTTTTTATCTCAGAAGTCTGAACCTTTAATCTCAGAATCCTGACTTTTTATCTCAGAATTCTGAATTTTAATCTCGGAATTCTGACTTTTTAGCTTAGAATTCTGACTTTTTTTTTAGCTGTGACTCTGATTGATTGGTTCAGTGAGACTTGAATTACCTGCCGAAGGGACCGTGAAAGTGGACGAGGCTGAAGTTCACTACTCATTCGCAGCTTACGATTCGTTTGGCTTCTTATTCGGCAGCGTCTCGTTCTGCGACTGAAGTTCGCTCTTTATTCGCCGCTCTACTAGCGGGAATGTTCACTGTGGCAGTGTTTCCATTTGATTTTATAGTTTTAAATCAGCCTGGGCCGCGACAATTGGACTTTTTCTATATAGTTGGGTACTTGAAGTGTACTGAAAAGTTCATATTTACCTGGCCCAGAGAAGTTTAAGTTATTAAAATGATCATGGAAACATGGCTTCTTATTCACATCATTGTGCACAATAGTATGGACTGTTTCCATTTGATTTTAAAGTATCAAATCAGTCTGGGCCAGGACAATGTCACTTTATCTATTTAGTTGAGTACCTGATGTGTACTGAAAAGTACACATTTGCCTGGAACAGAGGAGTTTAGGATTTATTTAGGATTCATATTCCAAGAGAGGTTTATTGTCAATAAAACAATATACACAGCATACAGCGCTCTGAAAAGCCATATCACATTTACATAGAATATCAAAATATACCAAAAAAAGAAATTACACATAAATAGTACATCTAACTACACTTAGTAATATTCATTTAATCCTAATTAGGACTTATAACGTTAACGCGTGGATCGCGTAGTTTGGAAGCTACATATGGCAAAAAAAAAAAAAAATTATCAATCATTTTCCTGAAAATCATTTTCATTATTGTCACGTACCCCACTCTCACACAGATGCGGACGCAGATGCAGGAGTTCACGTTGACAGAGTTTATTACAAACATAACAAAGTCCATAAAATCAACATAGTGCTTTCCACGAGACGAGAGTGACAGGTTTGAGGGTGAGGGCGAACTGACCAACCACAAACTAACAAAACCGGACTTAAATACACAGAAAGGAACAAAAGACTGAACTAAACACAGGTGACGCTAATTACACTAACACAGGACGTAGGGGCAAGACAAGACAGAACGAAACAAACCCAAAACAAACAAAACACAGCGCCCCCTACTGTCTGCACCACTAAGGTGCCGACTAGCTCCTGACAATTATATGTGTCCGTTCCAGCATTTAAATACAATTAGAACATGTCTCAGTGATAAAGCACAGCTTTTGCCACCGTGAACATTCCCGCTAGTAAAGCAGCGAATAAAGAGCTAACTTCAGTCGCAGAACGAAACGATGCTGAATAAGAAGCCAAATGAATCGGAAGCTGCGAATAAGTAGCCAACTTCAGCCTCGTCCACTTTCACGGTCTCTTTGGCAGGAAGTTCAAGTCTCACTGAACCAACCAGGCAGAGTCAGAGATAAAAAGTCAGAATTCTGACTTAGTAACTCAGAATTCCGAGATAAAAAGTCAGAATTCTGAGATGAAAAGTCAGAATTCCGAGATAACAAGTCATAATTCTGAGATAAATGTTTCTTTATTTTCTCCTTCAGGTGGCGGAAACGGGCTTCCATACCAAATTGGGCTGAAAACTGAAATGGTGTAAAAAATTACAGAAAAGAAGCCAAAATTAAACCTATTGGAGTTCAAATAGCCACTATTGTCACAGCCACCTGGACTTTAGCTGGACAGTGCCCCCTCGAACTCTGCTGAGTGGCCAGCAGATGCCGCCATTTAGTTTGTTTGATGTATTCAGTTCTGTCTCGTGTCTCCTGTCTGTCTTGTCCTTGGCCACCTTCCCAGTGTCCTATTGGTTGATCACTGTTTGTTAGTATTTTCACCTGGTTCTTGTTTCCATTGGTTCCATATTCTGCTTGTTTTCTGGTTTGCTTCCCTATTGGTTTTCCCTTGTCTAATTAATCCTGTTTCTTGTTTCTGTCCCCCTATTTTTACTTGGTTTGTTTAGTCTTCTTTCGGTGCACCTTCACACTACCCCTACCGTGTTGGCACGCTTCATGGTTTCCCCAGAAGAAGAGTTTTTGTTTGTGGCCCTTGTGCTCTTTATTTTTGGATTTTTTTAAATAAAATGCGTGCACCGTGTACCTCGCCTCATGTCATGCCAACCACCGCCGTGACAAATATGGACATTCAATCTAATCGCTCAAGATGACAGGGACACATGCACTCATCCACATTACATTCTATATCTATATAGAGCAACACAGAGGTGGCACCTTTTATAGGTGTACAGACTGATATAGTAATATAATTTACCACCTTCATTCCAGGGGTTTTCTCGACCCTTTACCCTATACCTCCTTAATGGGGCATATTTATTTACAATTTGCAATAAAACATTACCTAAAAAATGTCCAAATTATCTGTACATCAGGAATTAATCTTATTTTCATCCAATCAACATTAGACAAATGACGATAAGCTTCTTCATTAAAGGTTCATTATGAGTAATACAAGGTTTAGATTTGGCGTCTTAGTGTTTCTAATAACAGCAACAACACAGTGGTCACTTAAGTCATTGCAGAAGACACCCAGAGGTGAGAATTTATGAGGAACATTTGTTAAAACCAAATTAATTGAGGTGGACTTCTCAGGGCTTTTAAGGTTTGGTCATGTGGGTAAATTGACCAATTGGGTAAGAATCATGGAATGACAGAAAGATTAAGAATAATCTGAAACCATTTTAAGCCAGTCCCACTTCAGATCACTACTAAAACAAGTTCCTTGTAATTCAGGACAGGACTGGACAAAAGATACTTTAAAGAGTGCAATGCAACTCAGGACCAGGGTTAGGTTGCACATTAACAGATAAGAGTATTAATAAGACAGTCAACAATCTCTGCTTTGAAACATTACATACTGAAATTGACCTCTGATATGTTGAAACCAAGCAAGGTCTCTCATGCACCGTGAGGTAATTCTGCAGAGCTAAAAGGCTAAGAAGGTAAGTCACTGGGTAGGTCAGATGATAAGTTCATGTCCCGTGCCAAATGGATTGGTGTTGCACAAGTTGTACATATCACAAGTGCATCCTTTTTTAAAATTTTTTTTTAATTAATATGTTTTTGAACAACAGCATCATAAGAACAACACAAAGAATCACCACAGAAATTGCTGATGTTTAAAGTCAGTTATACAAATAGAATATATGTGACTCAAGGATATGTAATATTGTTATATTTTAACATAGTATTAAAAAGAGGAAAAAAATAAAATAAAATAAAAGACTGAGGGGGGAGGAAAAAAAAAGGAGAAGTGGGGCGAGGACGCTCAGCACATCAGTGAAGATGAGAGAGATTTGAAAAACATAAAGGGTTGCCGCTTGTCAAGGAACCAATTAGGGTTGCCCCTCACAGAATACTTAATCTTCTCTAGCTTTAGAAAGGGCATAGTATCCTTGAGCCACTGAGTGGTAAAGGGAGCCTGAGTGGACTTCCATTGGACAAGAAGATGGCGTCTCACCCAATAGGGAAGTAAAAGCTAGAATCTCGAGCTGATTTGAAGTGTATTGGTGGTAATTACCTGGAAGCCCAAAAATGGCAACTTCTATATACATTGAGAATATCTTGAACACAGTTTTAAAATAATGCTGCCAAAGGCTAAATACTAAAGGACAAAAGTAGAACATGTGAGCAAGATTGCAAGGGGAGTTATGACATTTATCGCAACTATGTGACATATTACAAAAAAAATGTACGAGTCAAGCTTGAGAATAATGAACTCTAAATAGTACCTTGAATTGTATGAGCGTGAGACAAGCACAAGTAGAGCTTGTGTGAATAGTGCTAAGGGCAGCATTCCACCAATCCTCATCTAGATCCAAGTCCAGCTCTGACTCCCAGAGTTAACTGCAGTGAGTATTGAACTTTCAATAGACTGCAGTTCACCATAGACCTTTGAGATGCGTGACTTTTGGAAGGGATCAAGGCCGAGGAGCTCCTCCCAGGACTGACTTGGAGGACAGAGTGGAAATGTCAAAAACAAAGACCTGGCGCGTTGTCTAATTTGAAAATACTGAAAGAGATGGGAGGAGGGAGGATTCAATGCTTTTGACAGCTCCACAAAGTTTTGGAAGATGCCATCTTTATAAAAAATCTTTAAAAGATTTTAGGCCTTTGTCATACCAAACAGAAAAAATAGAATCTATATACAAGGGAGGAAACAAGTGATTTCTCAGCAAGGAGATGAGTAAGTAAACTTAAAATGAGTCCTGAGCAAGTGCATCCTTGAGCAAAGTCCCGCAGGTTAAACACATTGTTTGATGTACTCGCTCTGGAACGATCGCTTGCCAGTCCCACCCAGTCAGTAAACAAAATAAAACCAAAATAAGTGCCATTATCCACATCCCTCAGCACTTACCAACAGAGTGAATGGATGTCAGCAAGCTCCACAGACCTCAGAATGGCGAAGAAGGCTTCAGCTAACAGCACAGGCCTCAGTGTGGTATGGATGGCTTCAGCACACAGCTCAAGCCAAAAATATCCATTGTAGCAGAGTTACTGCTGCAATTCCTGGCCAGAAGCAACTCACTCTGCAGCAGGAGATGGGTCTCTGTGTTGCTGACTTGTTGTGAAGACCAAAGTCCTCAGGCCAGCTCCCAAAGAAAATAACAGGGTAAATGGGGCACAGTCCCAAAAACTTGTGTACTACGTAAAATCAGTTGACAAACATTAATATAAAACTCCTTAATTTAAATAAAAGGCACTAAAATCCATTAAAATAGTTAAAACAGACAAACACTGAGAAGACAAAAGAACATGCTGCCATCATGGATTTGCATGAAGAATATGGAGAATTTCAAGAATTAATAAGCACAAGAGGTAACACAGCAAAAGCAGCCCAAACCAGAAAATATGTCTGGCCGACAAATTAAATGTGTAAGTATTGTTTGATTATTGTACGTACTACTTGAATACAGTATTATATTTCCAATGTATCATATTAATTTTTACTTAATTATCAAAATTCCAGCTCAAACATAAGCGCAATCAGAACATGGGAACAGGTTAAAGTGAAGTACAATAATAAACTTCAAACAAAATGGTAAATATTCATCCATCCATTATCCATACCACTTAATCACAACTGGGGTTGTGGGGGAGACGAGAGTTTATCCCGGGAACTTACGAGCGCAAGGCGGGGAAGAACCCTGGGCAGGCGCCAACACTCTGCAGAGCACACACACTCACACACACATTCACACCTTACAGGGCCAATTTAGCCACCACACCCTAAATGTGTAGCTACGATACCTTGCAAAACATCAAAAAATATTAAAACCCACTGGATAAATTAAGCCAGTAGCACTGGCGATTTGGTACCTATATCCGCATGAAAGGTGGCATTTTCAACATCGTTTATAGCTTCTAATTGCCAAAAAGTCAATTTTATTCTAAACTGTTAATTGTTAAAATTGTCGCGTATCATTAACATAAAAAAAAATATCACGGTGTCTATCCCCAGCTCACACGTTCCTGTTTTTTAGCTCGGTGATCTCCGGGTAGAACTCGCCGCTTGGTTTTATGTCTTGTCCGCACGCTGCTGGTTGCTTCATAGATTTCGTCCTCATGGCTCCTGGCTTTGCCCTTCTCCCCTTTCTTGGCCAGATCTTTGTCATCTTCCTCCTCTTCTGCGCCCATCAAATGCTCAAACTCCCTGCTCAACTCACTGACGCGATCGGCACAGCAACGTGGCAATGCTCGGAGCTCAGCCTCCACTGCAAGCTGTAGCTTACAAAAAAGCTGTAGTGGATATGACTCGTCCGCTAGCAGGGACTCAGGGTCGGTGTCCTTCTGTAGCTTACTGACCACGCGGTGCAAAAACATTCCTTACATTTAGTAAAGTGATATTTAGTAAGAAATGTAAATTAAATTCCTTCAGAATGAACTGAAGTCAAAAATAGATGAAATATCTGTATATGTAAATTCAAATAGGGCAGTTGGTAGCATAACAGTAAGGGCGTTGGCCCCCTTATCGGAAGGTCATTGGTTCAAATCTCGGACCGGTAAAGGTACCCCTGAAGTATTCATGAACAAAGTATTGTCCCCAGGTGCCATGTCCACACCATGTCAGCTGCCCACTACTCCTTCATGGAGGGTCAAAGAGTTTAAACGAGCATCATATGCTTGAAAGAAAACGATATACCCACAATTTTGAAAAGGTGCCAATAATTTTGTCCGGCCCAGTTTTTGTCAAATTTGGCTTTTTTCTCTGATTTTTTTGTGTTGATCCAATGCACAAAAAGGAAATACCAATACCATGTGTATACCAAAACATTTGTAATTGCAATAGTCTTCTGGGAGAAATGTTGCATTTTCTGGAAAAATTCCAGGGGTGCCGATAATTTCGGCCATGAATGCAGAAGCTAATCATTTACTGCAGGGTTTAGTTAACCCTGACCCTAGGCAAAATGGACCTGTCTTATCTTTTTGCTCTGGAGCTGTTTCTGTGCTCTGTGTCCATTGGCCATGGATCAAAGCACAATGTCTTGGGAACTTGCCTGGTCTGTCTACATTTTAGCTAAAACAGAGCTGCTTCCTGTTGTCTAATGGCTGAGAAAGTGTAATGCAATTCAAAATTTCAAAATGTGCTGCAAATGAAAAATTTAGTAAGCCTAAAAAATCTAATACATATGCTGCAAAACCACAATGCCATATTGTTTAAGTTCATGACACAAAAGCAAACATGTTGCAATGTCACCGATGCTACACAAGTTCAGAGACATTTTCCTCAAAATGACAAAGTATGTGCCATATTACATCTACGTGCTGCAAATACAGACAAGACACTAAGTCAAACAACAAGGGATTAAATAGGCAAAACACTAAATGCAAAGAACCAAACCAGAAATTAAGTAGGCACAGCTCATGCGCAACAAAACTAGACTGAAAGACTGAAAGGGGGAGACCTATAATAAAAGACAGTGTGCAGGAAAAAAATTGTTATTGACAAGGAATTTGGCCATAGCCAAATGCACAGTGATATGTTACTGAAGCTGCTTTAGACTAAAAAAAATCTTGTGTCAAACAACAATTAGGGCATGCTTTCATGATGAGGCTTGTGGAATTATTCAGTCCTTGGCAAGTCATGTCTTTTTTTCATCAAATAAGTTTAGAGGTTTGTCATGATAAGGGGCATGTAACTGCATGTTACCATACCATGCACACTGCGGTTCTTGCACTGGATTGTTGAGTAACTCGTTGAGACACAAACTATCTCTCACACTGCCATTGACTGTAAGAGTGCGCTACTTCCAGGTCCAGTTCGGTTTGTCCTCCGTCAGTTTGTAGATTCCTAAGTCTACTGAGCACAGGCCCCACTTGTGGAAAATCTGGAAAAGAAATGGGAAAGCCCCACATTAAAAACTAACAAAAAAACTATTGGATGTCTCTGTTGTACCATCCTCCAAAATTCCTAATTTCCCAAATCAAAAGTCCACATAGAACAGAAAACCCTGCATGATCTCCATCTTTTGGCTGTGGGGCTGCAGTAGTCTAAATGACTAAAACTCTGTGGTGGAAATCATAAGATTTAAAACCCAGGAGAGTCATAGTTAGGGCCTTGAGCAAGTTACTCCAGGAGATTGTCTCTGTAATTCGAAAATGTAAGTTGCTGTGGATAGGAGTGTCACCAAAATTGCATTAATTTTATCCTGTTGTATTAAACCTTACCAATCCTTGGCCTGAAATCTCTAGATATATCTCCATACACCAAACCCACAAGCAAGGCAAAGAGAAATTCTGGTCTAGGTTCAGGCTCTGCGTTCCTCATCCAGTAGCATGTGATATACACAGGCAGTTGCAGATGATCAGGGACCTGGAGAACTTCCTGGCTTTGGCAAACTTGCAAAGTATCCAAGAGAGTCTGACGTCGCAATTCCAGTGGAGCCTACAATATACAATGATGAGAGACTTGATTCCAGTTTGTGTGCCTCTAGTTATCCTATGTTTCAACCATGTTATCCTAAACACAACATATAGCTTATTAATTGGTAAAAATGAAAATAGGGCTCTTTGTAACAGTGACACTATTGTACAAACACTGCAGTAATTGATAATTGATTAATTGACACAGTCTGGAGGGTATAGCTGGAGTACATCACATATGTGACTAGAGCTGGGCGATATGAACAAAAACATTATCACGACATTTTTTGGCATATTGATTGATTTCGGTAATTGCCACGATATGCTGTCATATGGGGGGGGAGCACTGTCGCATAGTGGACAAACAAGTGTGATCGAATTTTATAGCTTACGTTTATCATCGTTATCGTCATCACATTTTTCTCAATAAAATATCGAGATCGTTTTATCGCCCAGCACTATATGTGACCCTGCACGGCAAAACCAGTCGCTTGTTGCAACGGAGGTTTCTGAGAATAACGACTGTTTATGTTGCGTGGGGTAAAATTTTGGTGTTTTGAAACAGTGGAAGGTCTATACTGTACTGTTGTCAATAAATTTAGCTGAAAAACTTACCGCCGTTTCCATCCTAAAAACGTGACTTTCTTGAGATGAGGAATTCAATTCCAGCAGAATGTTAAAAGTTTCGGTTTTCCCCGCTCTACTTCAATGTTTACGGTAAATCCACTCGCTGACTAGCGAGTCTCCCGAGTTCAGTTAAGCTAACGCAGGTAGGCTATCCGTGTGGCTTTGAATGCAGCGTAGGCTACCGTACATACAAACGTAGCCACGACCGCACAAAGTGTCTGTGAGTGCTACGTCAATAGTCAACTTCAAAGGCAGATTTCTCCGTTTTTCACTTGGCGTGACAGGAGAAACCCGACTCTTTTGAATGTTGATATCTCAGTCATATGTCGCCCGATTCATTTGATATAGGTATCGTTTTGAAGGTTGATTTATGCACTTTCATGAAAACATAATAACTCAATTTTGAAAATTTGCGTCAAGCGACTGGTTTTGCCGTTGACTGTTTTGATCAGGTGTCCCTTTCAATTGAATGGAATTGGAGGAAACCGGGTAGGAATTTGACTTCCTGAAAGTATGGTAGATGATTTGTACCTTGTACAGCATCATCGGCTGAAAGTGTCCCGGCAAGACAGCTGCAGTCCTACTACTGATCAGCTCCAATCCCTCCCTATCATACTCTTCTACCACACTCCCCCAAGCCCGAAGAAGAAAGTCTCCACTGTGGTTGTCCACCCAGCAGTAGACCGTAAATCACCTGCCTTATTGGCCGAGAGGTCTGATTGCTGCTGCAAAGTCTAACATTTTCAACTGGAAAATTCAAAATGAGCCTCTGAAAAACCAGGACGTCTATGATGATGGAGTTGAGCTTGCCCTCTGCCAGAGGTTTCAGCATCCATTCTGGTACCCTCTCCAAGGGCCCTGGAAGGTTGGTCTGTGGATTTCCACTTGTAAAAAACTGAGCTATAGAGCTGCTGGTAAGCCTGTAATCCTCAATGCTGGAATATAAGGCTTTGGAATCATATAGGGTTTTGGTGTCCTTCGTCAGGGCACTAATGGCTACTTCTGGACAGCTGTAATGTGAAAGCTTTTTGAGGAGGCGATCGATGTTTGTATATTCCTCAGCACCAGCTAAGGAGGTGTGCTTGTCTGGAAACTGCCCGGCTTTGTTCAACTTGGTGTAGTCATTGCCCAAAATGGCAGCACAGATGGGGAGAAGATCTGGGTTCATGCTCTTATAAACAGAGCATAACCTGTTAACATGAAACCATTGAGCCGAGATGAATTTTTTCTCTTTTTCTGAAATCACTTTTTTCCAATTGAAAAGAGATAGTGGCAAAAATCCTCCCCTGATGTTGAATATATAGAAGTCACTGTCGTTTGACAGAACTGGGCAATTCCATTCATTTGCCAGGGCAGCAGCTTCCCAGTCAGCCTCTGCAACACACTGAACAAAGGGCACATTATTGTCCCGGAGAAACTGCTTGAAGACATTTTTGCTGAGAGGTGGTAGGACTTCTGCAGAACAACCTCTGGACAGATTTCTCGCTTTTTTGATTCTCCCCTTTGCCCTGCTCAAAAGTGTATCAAATTTTCTATCAGTGTAGTCAGTCCCTCCATCAATTACAACATAGGGCTCCAATTTACAGACTTTAAGACTGTAAAAAAAACGTCTGAGCTCTTTTTCAAGACCATCATAATCTCCTCCGTGTGCCTGATCCAAGTCACAACTGAAGTTTTATTAACCTCTGGCAGTTTACCACTCACCGTTGTACCATTGCAAGCATTCATTGGACTTGAACTGCTTGAATTTCAATAAAAAACTGGAAAAATTGGGGTGTTCTAAAACTTTTGATTTGTATTGTATATAACTTTTTATACCTTCTATATATTTTTTTCTTACTCTTTAGTTTTTGTTTTGACCTGTTACTAACTTCTAATTTCTACATTCTATCTTTTGATTTATCTTAGGACCGTTAAGGGGTACATCTCACTACATGTTGTACTTGTATAACTATGTTTGTGACAAATAAACTGGAAATTAGTGCTTGTGAACACACCACACAGAGCACCACAGCAAAATGTGACCTCTGTAGTTAACCCATTCATGAAGGAGCTGCGGGCAGGTAACAAGCGCCCGGGGATCAGTGCTTGCGGACAGTACCTTGCTCTTGAGTACCGGATTCGAACCTGCAACCTTCTGATCACAGGGCGAACACCCTACCGTTACGCCACCAACTCCCTACCTTCAACCCCACCATACACTTTAATTCACAACCACTCTGTAAACTTTAACTCACCATCAATTGGTTAACTTTACCTCATTGTCAATGTGTAAACTTTACTGCATGTAGGGTGACCAAGGCCCCAGGGAAACGCACCCAAAATCCAGTGTACCTCAGTGAGGCTGAGGTAGAGTGAGTACATTTGTTCTGTATTAAAAAGAGGACATGTCCTAGGAAAAGAGGACGTCTGGTCACCCTACCTCATAGACACTCACTAATCTTTACCTCACCATCCCTCAGTAAACTTTACCTCTGAGTTACTCGGAACACTTTACCTTACCCTCATCCTGTAAACCATAAACTTTATTTAACCATCAGTAAACCTCAGAGTCACCCGGTTTACCTCACAGTCATTTGTTAAACTTTACCTCAGAGTAATAACTGTGGGCAACACGGTGGACGTGGCCCCGGGTCCGCAATAAGTTTTGTTTTCTCCGGAAAAAGGC
Source organism: Distichodus sexfasciatus (assembly GCA_032718565.1). Classification (NCBI taxonomy): domain Eukaryota; kingdom Metazoa; phylum Chordata; class Actinopteri; order Characiformes; family Distichodontidae; genus Distichodus; species Distichodus sexfasciatus. The sequence continues at coordinate 7,169,877 of JAVGVS010000004.1, forward strand.
ACTTTCGCTTTCCTTTGTGTGTGTGTGTGTGTTCATGTATTTATCGCATTGTGGCAGGGCCGTGCACGGACCTTTTGAGGGGCATGTGCTGAAACTGAAAAAAGGGCACCCCCCAGCCCCTCCACGAACCCCTCCACCACCAAAAAAATAACACACAATAATATTCTTATATTATATTTAATTAGTATTAATAACTTTTATACAGATAATATATACATATAGAGGGTATATTTAAAACTAAACTATTATTTGTCCTGTGTTTGTGAATTGGTTGTGCACTCTCTTATTTAGTTGTGTAAGATGTTCATTTTCTTTGCTTTGCATACTTGCAGATTACATTCTGCATGATAAAATATATAGAATGCACAGTGACCTGATGATTCTCATTGTGTAAAGTTTTTTTTATTTAATACAACATTATTACAGTAGTAAACCATGTTTTTCTATGTTTATACATGTGAAGACGAGCGGGGATACAAGATTAAAAAAAAAAAATCTAGCCAGCAAACACATGCATAAAATAATAGCATCGTAAACTTTAACCTACTATGCTGTGTGACCATAGGCTATATAATATGATGAAATGTTAATAAATTACATCATTTAATTTACATGCATCAGCACATTCAGCAGATAGCCATAAAATCAAAATAGAAATTTCTTATAATATATTTTGCCTAGCTGATAAGGATCACTCGGTTGCTTTGTGTCAAACTCAAATGCAGTTACACCGCGCGTTTTTGACCAGCGAATGTGTGCAATTTGTCCGTCATTAAAACGACGACATCACATTACGTCAACATCACACCGGTGTGGTGATGCATTATATGAACCTTTATAGACATGCTAGTGTTTATTTCATAAAGACAACGTTGCACTTATTCAAACAACAAGATATTTTACCCTTACAAGACGAAGACGTTCATCTGCTTCTGCTCTATGACTCTGACTGATGTGCTGAAACGTAAGTTCGCGGCGCTCAGGGGGCGGAGTTGTGAAGTTTGACTGACAGTTTGAGCGGTTCTAAGAGATACGCTTTTTAATGGCTTTAATTGGTTAAATATTTGTTAAAAAGACAAACAGACGTAAAGGGTTACCAATAGCATTGATTTATTTTAAAAATAAATAAATAAATAAATAAAAAACTCCCCCAAAAAAGGGCACTTCCGAGTGTAATTACAAAAAGGGCATGTGCTCTGCACAGGTTGAGCCCTACCTGTGCACGTGCCTGCATTGTGGGGAGCTTCTTGTCCCGTAAAATCACTTTTATCTGTTTTTTTGGGCTTTGTGGGGACATTTGAGAAGTCCCCATGAGGAGAAATGACTTTATAGAAAGAGAGAGAGAGAGAGACAGAGACAGACAGAGACAGACAGACAGAGAGGTTCATGTAGCCCGTGCTAGACAAAGAGCATCCTGATCGGTTTACTTAGCAAAATAATCCAATCCGATTTCAGTGCGGGCGTGTTAGTTAGTTAGTTAGTTAGTTAGTTAGTTAGTTAGTTAGTTAGTTAGTTAGTTAGTTAGTTAGTTTGTTGTTGTTGTTGTTGTTGTTGTTTTGGGGGGGATGCTTATGTGCAAATCACGTGTACAAGTTGTAATAGTTAAAATCTAAAAGGCAAAAGCTTTAATTAATCAACATTTTGTAGAATATATACAAAATATTACATGGAATATGCAGGAAATTGTAACAAAAAGGACATAATATTTTTGCATTTATTTCAAAGCATTTTTTAGAGCTACACATCCTGGGAGTTCAAGGCCTGAAGACGTTTATTGAGAGTAAAGGTGGTGTCCTATCGGAAAGCTGCTTCAGAGACAGCAAACTTGTAATTGATGGATCCAACTTATTTAACACACTCTACTTTAGTTGTAATTTGGATCAGGCACACGGAGGAGATTATGAAGCATTTGAACAATATCTCACCACGTTTTTTAAAAACCTTCAAGTGTGTGACATTCAACCTTATGTAATAATTGATGAAGAGACTGACTACACAGGTAAAAAATTTGACACACTTCTACGCAGGACAAAAGAGAGGATCAAAAAAAAAGCTGAGGACCTGTCCAAAGGTCTTCCAGGACAAATCGTTCCACCTCTCAGCAAAACTGTCTTCAAGCAGTTTCTCCAGAACAATAATGTGCCCTTTGTTCAGTGTGTAGCGGAGGCTGACTGGGAAGTTGCTGCCCTGGCAAATGAATGGAATTGCCCAGTTCTGTCAAACGACAGCGATTTCTTCATATTTGACATCAAGGAAGGATTTTTGCGACTTAGCCATTTCCAGTGGGAACAAGTATCAGAAAAGGGGGTGAAATTCATCCTGGCCCAAATGTTTCACCTCAGAAGATTATGCTCTGTTTATCGTGGCATGACAGGAACCTTCTCCCCATTTGTGCTGCTCTTTTGGGCAACGACTACATGAAGCTGGACAAAGCAAAAGAGTTTCCATACTGGTGCACCTTTTCAACTGGCCCTGCAAAACATCGAAGAATTGATGGCTTGCTCAAATGGCTTTCCCAGTACAGCAGTCCCGAATTAGCCATTCGTGCCCTAGCAAAATTCATGAAAAACAAAGACAACTCAGACCAAGTGTCCACAAACCTAAATGCCAGCCTCAAGGATTACATACTCACTAGCAGCTCCATAGCTGAATCCTTTTTCAAGCAGAAATCCTCAGAGCAACCTTCCAGATGATTAGAAGAAGGTGCCAGAATGGATGCTTAAACCCTTGGCAGAGGGCAAGCTCAACTCCATCTTCATTGACGTCTTAGTTCTGCAATGACTCATGAATTTTACAATTGAAAATTTTGAGCTTCCAAGTAGCAATCAGATCTCTCAGCCGATACGGAAAGTGACTTATGGCATACTGTTGGGTGGACAGTCTTCTGCATCAGACTCTGGGGAGTATGCAGTAGAAGAGTATGACAGGAAGGGATTGGAGCTGATCAAAAACAGGGTTCCAGTAGCCAATTTGCCAGAATACCTTGCATCAAACCTTCAACAGAGTATCCTGCATGAAGTACATCAATTTCAGTCATCATTTGCAGGACTGGGCAGTATAGGCAGAGAGGCAAATTCTCGCCAGATTTTTGTCTTATCAGTTTTTGTTGGCAATTAATGAAAGCTGATTAGGAATTTTAAACTAGGAGAGAGGATGTTGAAATAAGTTTACATTTACATTTATAGCTACTAACAGATGCTTTAATCCATCCATCCATTCATTCATTTATCTAGGTCCAGCAATCTTACCAAAGATGTCCAGACCTCCCTCCATGCAGTCACCTTCTCCAGCTCCTGTGGGGGAATTCACAAGCATGTCCTGCATCTGCCCGTGGTCACCCCCAGTTGGATATGCCCAATACACCTCCCTTGGGAGGCACCTGAGGGCATCCTCAACAAACTCCCAAACCGGCTCACCTGGCTCCTTTCAATGTGGAGAAGTAGCAGTTCTACTTTTAGACCCTCCTGAATGTCTGAGCTCCTCTCCCTATGTCTACAGCTGAGCCCAGACACTTTGCAGAAGAAGCAAATTTCTGCCTCTTATATTCATAATCATACTTTTCCAGTCACTACCCAAAGCTCATCACCATAGGTGAGGGAAGGAATGTAGAACGACCAGTAAATCAACAGCTTCACCTTTTGGCTGAGATCTCTCGTCCCCATGACGATGAGACATAACTGCTGACGCCGCACTGATCCATCTGTCAATCTCCCACTTGTCATTCCCCACCAACCGAACAAGTGCCTGCAGAGATACTCATGAACTCCTCCGCCCAGTAGTAATCTATAGTAATCTATCCTCAGCATGGAAGGGCAATCCACTCTCTATTTAAAGAACCATAGCATCAGATTTTTTAGGTGTTGATTCTCATCCTAGACACTTCACACTCATCTGTCAATGGTCCCAGTGCCTGCTGGAGACCATAGTTCAAAAACCCTTCAGGACCACATCATATACAAAATTCATCTCTGGCACAGACCTTCCCAGTGAGGCTGGGGAGTATGATCCCTCTGGAACACACCTTCTAGTGGAACCAGTGGCGCCTTCAGAAAATTTCACTAGGGGTGGCCAGTGGAGGCCACTGCAAATCTTAGGCTGGCACCAAACAAAAATCCATTATAGAATTGAATACATTCTGATATTATTGGATATACTTGTTATTTTAAATCTATCAATGTATGATGATGTATACGGATGCACTTAACATTTTTGACTGTTAATGGCAGCACTCAAGCACGCAATTCTGTTTTAACATATGTGTCTGTAGATATTTCACAGCAGCTAAGGAGTAGTAGCTAAATTTAAATGATAAGTCCTTTTCATGAGAAATCCTATACAGCTTGTTTTAGCATTTGCCAGAAGAATAACACATCTGAAAACACTTCACCAACAAATTATTTTCAATTTTGCTTCATTGTGCACAGATGTACAGCATAGGTTGTATATAAAATCTTTTATATATATATATATATATTTATATATTTATTTTCAAAATAATGGAAGTAATGGAATGATCTGATATGTTCTTTTTCCTTTTTACTGATTAATGTAATGTTCTGCATTTTAACTGGACAAAAACTATTGAACAGCTCCATTTTAAAACATTTACCTAAATACATTGTCTGTATCTCCCCTGTAATGTTACAGGGTTGCCAACTTTGGTCAGTTTCCAATTTTCGGATGTCCAAGCGTTGGGGGAATTAGCCTAGGAACTCTATTATACAGACTAGGGATGTCACGTTAACCGGTTCTGATTTAAACAGCACGGTTAGTGTCGTAAAGACTCAACACCGTGTTTCTGTTGGCGCTCTTAAAACCGTAGATTATGACAGTGCTATCAACAGATTGGCGGGAGTCGCCCGGAACGACCAGGGGTGCACTTGTGCTAGAAACACAGACGGTACAATCAGCGAATGGCGGCTCCTTGACGCGCTAAACAATGGCAGAGGAAAAAAAACTGGCATTTCCACCAAGGGAAGCAGTGAAGTCTATAACCTGAGAATACAAATCAATTCATAGATGCATAAATGGCGTAACTTCGAGAATGCGCTCGGATGAACCAGCAGCAGGAGGAGGAAGACAGAAGTCCAGCATGCAACGCAGGGCGCAGACAAACACACACACACAGAGCTAGAAACGATTATTCAGGATAATTCTATTACAAAAATGGTCGAGCAATTTTCCAGAATCGAAACTTAAGCAACTCATTTTCACTCACTAGTGCATGCGCACTAGTGTGTTTCTACTGTCTTTAACTTATTAATGATGCACATTATTTTTAGAGGCGCGATCAAGACAAGACCTGATCCCTCAGTATGTGAAAATATTTGTGAGATATTCCGTGCACAAAACAGAAGTAAACACGTTATGTAGGCCATCCTGTAGGCCTCGGTGTGGACGGCATGGAGTGTTCTCATAGCTTCCCAATAAACAACTCTTTAAACAATAGGTCCTGTTCCGTTTATTGTTGATTTCACCAATTTGTACAACAAACTGCTGAATAAAACTGCTGACTAAAACTACTGCTGTGCCGGGGTTGTTGTGTGCTGCTGCTACGGTAAGAACCGTATCTCCTCCACCTTCCACACCCCTTCTTGCCTAAAGGTACACCTGTGTTAGCTAAGACCAAATGACGATACCCACCAATACACCCCCAAGTGGCTAAATAAATGAACTGACACCTAACGCAAAAAGTAATATAAATGGCTCCTACACACGTAAAACCCCATAAATTACATTTTTGCGATGTAAACCACTAACATCCCTGTGTTTTGTGGTATACAGTGCCAGCGATAAGCGTACTCTCTAAAAGCGCTCAGTTTAAGCGTCCGTTTATTACAGACAAAACGCGTGTGTAGCTGATAAATAACCACAGCAACCAGCGTTCTACTCACAATGCAGCCGTTTATTGAGATTTCTCATGGATTTCGCATAATTCGGTGTGTGGCGTAAATGGCGCGCAGGGGTTTGTGGGAAATGTAGTTAGCTTTTCTCTTCCAGAAAGGCCAAAAGCAGCTCCATTTATAGGCCAAATTGGGTCAAAAATATTAAATACTTAAAATATTTCTTCATTTTCAATTACTCAGATTTTTTCACTTCAATTTTATGTTATAGTGCAGGGGTCGGCAACCTTTAACACTCAAAGAGCCATTTGGACCTGGTTTCCATAAAAGAAAACACCGGGAGCCGCACATCCTTTCTGACATCTAAAATAGAAGATAACACTACATATATTGTTTTACTTTTTTATACTATGTATACAAAAAAACTGGGTTAATTGTGTTTAACTAGTAAATTTATTTATGAAAAAGAAAACATTTTGAACATTTAGAAGTCTGTAAAAAAACACACTGAGTTGAAGGTCTCTTTCAAATTAAATAAAAAGCGAATTTTAAAGGGCATAAAAGCTGACTTTTGTGGCCTTATATTTTTTAAGCGACAAAAAATTAAACACATTGTATTTTAATGTTACAAGATCACAATAATCTTCAAATTCCGAACTACAATTAAAAAATAAAACTACAAATAAAATAAAATACTTCGGTGAATACGTTACTTACTTGCTTTCCAAAGCCACAGGGAGCACATAACATAAGGATAGAAAGAAGCAGCGGGTTGCGACCCTATTATAATATATTGTCAATAGGAAAAGAAGAAATATGTATTTATCAAAAAATGTCATTCTATATTCCTAATGGATACCAACGGATAAGAAAGTGTTAAAACTTAAATTTAATTCTAAAGAAAAGGAGCTTTGTTTATTTTTTTTTGTTTTCACTATGATGCATCACCAATTTACATTATTATTCATGTTCCAAGGCAGTATCCATTTGTTTATGTTCATTTATGAACGGTATTGTTTATTTATAGTTTTATGTATTTCTTCAAAAAAAGAAAAAAAGAAGACGGCAGTAGAGAAAATGAAGGTAAAAACCTCTAAAAGAATGTGATTGTCTACACTGTAGAAATAATCATTGATAATGTTGAGAGCATTGATTATTTCCCAGAGGCAAAAATCCAAGTGTATCAAAATCTACAATGTTGACATCCTAATACAGAATTGTTTTAATAAGAATATTTTTCTTACCTTAACAATCACTCCGATTTCTGCAAACCTTTGCCTCTGTCCTGCTGGCACTTTCAGGCAACATTATGCAAAAGATGATGGATAGGCAGGTAGGGTTAGCAACTGGTGAATGCAGTGGTCTCTTAGGAGTTAGAGCCCCATTAGGACCTAGAGCTTGCATCTAGTGATTAGAAATAATTTTCTTGTCTAGTCAGTGATCCGCTCCCAATGCAGCAAGTCTAAACCAGTGATTTGTATGCGGTCCCAGTCAGGATAAATGCAGAGGGTTGTATGTGGACAGGCATCCGACGTAAAACCTAAGCCAAATCAAACATGCAAATCACAAACAGGGATTTCATACCGGATGGAATCCAAGGCCGGGTTAGCTGTGACCGCCACGGTGCTGTTGACCTACAAAGTGCAGTGGAAGTGAGCTACTGTTAGTCAGCGGAGGAGAGGAGGAAGGTGTGTGCATAGGCAGAGAGAGAAAGAGAAAAGAACCCAAAATTAATGGGCAGTAGGGACTTTGAATGTTGGCACTATGACAGGTAAAAAGCTAGAGCTGGTGGACGCATGATGCAGAAAGGAAGATTGAATATACTGTGTGTTCAGGAGACCAGGTATAAGGCTAGAAGCTTAGGAGGATTGTTCTACCATGGTGGAGATAGAAGAAATGGATGAGGTTATCCTGAAGGAGGAGTTGTTAGGAGCGTTCTGGAAGTGAACAGAGTGTCAGATAGGCTGATGAGTCTGAAGCTTGAAGTTGAAGGAGTAATGATCAATGTTGTTAGTGGTTATGCCCCACAGGTAGGATGTAGGCTAAGAAGCAGAATTTCTGGAATTGAGCTAGATGATTTGATGCAGCATATCTCCAGAGTTGAGAGAAGTAATCAATTGAGGGTGCAGACTTTAGCGGACATGTTGGTGAAGGAACAGAGGTGATGAGAGTGATAGGCAGGTTTGATATCAGGATGAGGCGAGAGGGACAGATGGTGGTAGACTTCGCGAAAGGATGGAAATGGCTGTTGAATACTTTCTTCCAGAAAGGCAGAACATGGGGTGATTTATATGAGTGGAGGGAGGAGCACACCGATTGGTTCATCTTATGTAGGCGTTGTAATTTGAAGGAAGATTAGTGACTGCAAGGTAGTGGTAGGTGTGAGAGTGTAGCGGGAACAGCATAGGATGGTGGTCTGCAGGATAAACTGATGGTGAGGAAGATGAAGAGAACAAAAGGTGGAGCAGAGGACCAGGTGGTGGAAGCTGAAAAAAGAAAAGTGTTGCGAGGTTTTCAGGGAGGAGTTGAGACAGGCTCTTGGTGGCCAGGAGGTGCTCCCAGATGATTGGACAGATAGAGCTAATGTGATTAGGGGAGACAGGTAGGAGGGTACTTGGTGTGTGTGTCATCTGGAAGAATTAAAGTAGATAAGGGAGCTTGGTGGTGGAGCGAAAAAGTCCAGGAGCATGTATACAGAGAGAAAGAAGTTAGCTTAGAAGAAGTGGGACACTGAGAGGACTGAGGAGAGAAGACAGGAGTACAGGGAGATGCAGCGTATGGTGAAGGTAGAGGTGGCGAAGACCAGACAAAGGGCATATGATGACCTGTATGCTAGGTTGGACAGTAAGGAGGGAGAGAATGATTTGTACAGATTGGCGAGGCAGAGAGATAGAAATGGAAAGGATGTACAGCAGGTTAGGGTGATTAAGGATAGGGATGGAAATGTACTGACAGGTGCCAATTGTGTGATGGGAAGATGGAAAGAGTACTTAAAAGAGCTAATGAATGAGGAAAATGAGAAAGAATGTAGAGTAGAAGAGGTGACTGTTGTGGATCAGGAAGTAGCTGAGATTAGTAAGGAGGAAGTGAGAGAAAGCTTTGGAAGATGAAGAAGGGGAAAGGCAGTTGGCTGATGACATGCGGTGGAGATATGGAAGTGTCTGGGAGAGGTGTAGTAGAGAGTTTTTTGACTAGGTTGTTCAACAAGATCAGCCCAGTGAAGATGCCTACCGAGGAATGGAGAAAAGTGTTCTGAGGTGCTGATTTTTTATGAACAAAGGAGGCGTGCAGAATTGTAGCAACTACAGAGGAATAAAGCTAATGAGTCATACAATGAAGCTTTGGGAAAGAGTGGTGGAAGCTAGGCTGAGGTCAGAAGTGAACATTTGTGAGCAGCTTGATGCGGTTTCATGCCAGAAAATTACTACAGATGCTGTTTTTTGCTTTAAGTGCTGATGGAGAAGTACAGAAAGGTCAGAAGGAGCTGCGTGTGTCTTTGTAGATTTAAACATATGACAGGGTGCGAGAGGAGCTGTGGTATTACTTACGGGGAGGTCGAGGAGTGGCAGAGAGTATCATTAGAGTGGTGCAGGACATGTATAAGAGCTGTGGACAGCAGTGAGATGTATATGGGAGTGACAGAGGTTCATGGTGGAGGTGGGACTGCATCAAGGATGCGGCTCTAAGCCCCTTCTTGTTTGCTTTGGTGATGGACAGGCTGACAGATGATGTTAGACAGGAATACTCCGCGGACTATGATGTTTGCAGATGACATTGTGATCTGCAGTGTGAGAACAGGGCGCCAGAGTAGAGAGGGAAAGAGAGCTAGAGAGAGGTGGAGATATGTGCTGGAGAAGAGAGAGGAATGAAGATTAGTGCATAGCAAGACAGAATACATGTGTGTGTAAATGAGAGAGGGGCACAAGTGGAACAGTGTGATTACAGGGGTAAAAGTAAAAGGTAGGGGACTTCAAAGTACTTAGGGTCTACAGGTCCAAAGCAACAGAGAGAGTGGAAAAAGAGGTGAAAGGCAGCGTGTTAAGCAGGTTGGAATGGGTGGAGAAAAAGTGTCGAGTGTGATGTGTGACAAAAAGGGTTTCAGCAAGAATGAAAGAGAAAGGGTGTACAGACAGTAGTGAGACCAGGCATGTTGTATGGTTTAGAGACAGTGCCAATGTGGAAAAGACAGGAGGCACAACTGGAGGTTGCAGAGCTCAAGATGCTGAGGTTCTCTTTGGGGTGACAAGGATGGATAGGATCAGGAATGAGTTCATCAGAGGGACAGCTCATGTTAGATGTTTTGGTGATAAAGTCAGAGAGGCCAGACTGAGATGGACACGTCCAGAGGAGAGACAATGAGTACATAGGTAGAAGGATGCTGAGGTTAGAGCCGCCAGGCAGGAGGCTGAGAGGAAGACCAAAAAGGAGATTTATGGATGTGGTGAAAGAGGACATGAAGTTAGTTGGTGTGAGGGTAGAGGATGCAGAAGATAGGACTAGATGGAGACAGATGATTCACTGTGGCGACCCCTGAAGGGAAAAAAACCTGAAGAGGAAGAGAAAGTCTAGTGATCAACTCAGCATTTGAGTGAACAATTTTAAAATATATATAATAATGGTTAGATTTGGCGTGAGATTTCTTGCTTGAACATGAGATTTGGACATCTCTGATTTTATTTTTCTTTTTGAAAAAAGAAGAAATGTCCATACAAATTCTTTTCATCCTCTGCAAATTGACATTTGACATAAGATTTAACTGAGTACATACAGTACATGTTCTGTCACAATTAAGAGCTACATCTACTAAAGTTCTCTTTTGGAAATACAGATGAGCTCCAAGTGCTGTGCTGCTGTCCATGCATCGTTCAACTCTAGCTGCTTACAGTAGTCTCGTCAGTAGGGAGTGGAAGGAGCTGTGACAATGCTTAGCAGCGCCATATTCAGCTAAAATCTTTCATGTCATGATCTGTGTGAATTTAAAATGTATTATGCATTATGTATTTAATTATAGTATGTATGATAAAATTCACATACATACTAGGGGTAGCTACTGGGTTGTGAGGAATGATTTAGAGGTAGCCCTTGAGATCTCTGCTGGTCTGTCAATCCTTGATACTGTCCCCCTGCCTCCATGCTTTTATCCAGAAAGACTTAAAATGTTACAGAAACTCTCCCCCACAGTAACTTTAGGTTAAGGCCCAATACTGGTAGTGCTGGCAGTAGAGTGGAGCTGGATTTAAACCTACAACCTTGTGGTTTGTAGGCGAATGCTAGCCCACCACAGCCCTCATATTATTATTTAAAAATGTTCATAATAGATTGATGTAACCATCACACTTTGTGGCTTTCATAGGTGTGCTAGCAAAAATCATGTTTAGCTAGTATTAGTTAGCGACCTAGAAATGACATTACATTTACAGTATTTATCAGACCTGGATTTGGGAGTTTGCCTTTGTTAGGTGTCTTCTGAAAACTTAATGTTATATCGCAGCTATACCTAAAGCACTTGTTTACAAAATGGCTTTATGTAAATTATCATTCTGTAACCAACCAATGTTGTAGACACACACTACAATAATAAATTATAAGATTTAGGAGTCGCACAAACTAGATTCATGTCTTTAATTGTTGCATATTCTAGGTTGGGCAGGATTTGCGGCGCAAGACCATCTTAGAAACATTGCAGGTTTCCATAACCTTTTACAGAGCTGTTAAACAACAGGTCCCTGATGTCTCTGGGCCTTGCTTGTGGGCTTGGTGTACAGAGAGATGTCCAGATTGGCCAAGACAGGGAATGGTATGGTTTAATTCCCCTTATTGAGGTTTAATTACTTGAAATTGAAATTTTTTTAAATCTGTCATTAATCTTAGGTCTTTCCATTTCTTCTTCTTGATTTTTCAGAAGTGGGCCTGTACTCAGTGAACAAAGTGGTGATCCAGAAACAACTCGACCTGGAAGTTGCCATGTGCCTACAGTCAGTGGCAGGGCTGTGTGAAGGTGTTTCTGTCTCAACAGTTGCTTGATAATCCAGTGCCAGAACCGCAGTGTGCATGGTACAGCAATCTACTTATATCATACTTTTAATAATCTAAAAAGACACCTATGAACTGTAAATATCACAGAAAAGGAAACATATTGGAATATAACAAATGGAGTGCAAATAGCCACTAGAAAGTGAAAGTGAGTGATTATTTGTCATTGTGACACACACAGCACAGCACACAGTGCACCACAACGAAATGTGACCTCTGCATTTAACCCATCCGTGAAGAAGCAGTGGGCAGCTATCAAGCGCCCAGGGAGCAGTGCTTGGGGACGGTATCTTGCTAATGAGAACCTCAATGGTAACTTTACCAGCACTATGGCTATTCAGTCTGTTCGCTCACGACGACTGGGCCACATGTTCTCATCCACATCACATTATATTCTATATAGAGCAACAGAGAATTGTCACCTTTTATGGGTCTTTGGGGCAATCACTGATTGAAGTTTTGTGTGAAGGAGTGTAAAACAGGTGCTTTAGTGAATTTATTCAGATCTAGGTAGTGTCTAATAGGCGGGAATAGATGGTTTAATACAATGGAGTTTGGGCTGCTTGAATGACATCTGTGTAAACTGTTTTGCAAAGAGGTGTCAAAATAAAAGTGTGAATCCAATGAAGAAGTGTTAACGTACGTGCAAGAGATGTCTTCAGGTCTGCTGAGATCGTGATGATGAAGACTAAGTGGATGGCAGTTTCTATAAGCAGGTCTAAGCAATCAAGAAAAACTTTAACATCCAAATATCACTTCTTTATTAAGTGGTTCAAAAATACTTCTTTTAAATGGCATGGGGAGAGCAGTAGAGCTTCATTGTAAAGTGGAATGGTGTGAGATAAATTGATGTCAGTGTTACAGCTGCAGTTTGAATGATTTATGATAGATCCAGGTGCCCTGACAGGAATAAGACAAGAGTGAGTGGCAGTAGTCCAGTTTTGAGATGGCAAGAGAACCACTTGCCAATATGAGCTACAGCAGCAGTTGAAAGACAGTTGAACAGCCACACTGGTTAGATCTGTCTTTCAGCTGCTAGTCCAGTGGTTTCTAAGGATGTTGCTCAACTTGATTTGCTAAGATGGAAGTATTCACACAGCCCAGTGCTGTTACAAGTACACTTTCTGTGGTTGGATCGTTAGTCCTTATTTTATAGATCTATCTATATTTAAATTTTTTTATATTAACATTTACAGCATTTTTTGTTGTAGAGTAACAATAGGAACAAATGTCTTGATGATGGGCTCAACACCAGTAACATTTACTGGCTAACCCAGTACTTAACACTGTGTAAGATTTGCCCAATGTCTTACTATAGTTTATCAAAGTTATATAACATCAGTCTCATAAAATACATTTTTAATCAAATCGAAAGCATTACACTCTTTAGTTCTCACTAAAGATAGCAATATTAACGATTCGGGTTCTGAAGGTGGTTTTACCAATTATACAAATTCTTTTAATATAGGTTCCGGCAATTTAATCCCATTAATGAAATCACAACAACTGGGTGAAATAAATGAAACATTTATTAACACTAATTCTAAAACAACTAGAAAGCAATCAACAACAGACAGTACATTTACATAAAAAGAGAAGGGTGGTAGTTGTGTGTGTGTGTGTGTGTGTGTGAGAGTGTGTGCGCAGGTATGTATGTGTATCTACGTGCGCGAGATTCTTTGATCCGTGGAACAAAGGAGTGTAAGTGCGTGCAGTTTGAATGGGGAGGTTACTCCTTGTCTCTCAAAGGACAATGGCGGCGTGGAATTTAGCCTTAAGGTAATTGTTTGGAATGTACGCGGTGCCGAGTTCTTTTGGATTTGGTGTCCTGGCTGTGGGAATCTTGCTTCCGAGGTATTTTGGTTCGTCTTGGTTTCTGCCTTGCACATAACGGGTCCAGCTGTGTCGAAAATGGCAGGTTGCAAGCTTGATTTATTAAACTTCTTAGCGTTACTAAGAAAATAAGGTACCTCCTTGTTCCTGGTCTTGAAACAAAGGAAATGTAAATGGCAATTCACCCACGTGTGTAGGTTCGGCCAGGTTTCTCTTTGTCAGACCAGCCCGCAAGGGCAGGTCCGGAGAGAGAGAGAATTTCAAATGCTGTGGGTTTTTATCACCTGGGCTGCCAGGTATGGGAAGTGCCCGCCCCTTCTGGGTTGGCTCTACATGCAACTCTGGTGGCAGCACCACCTAGTGGACGGCATGGTACCTACAACTGCAATGTTTCTCTTCTCACAACATCTGAAGCTAATGCTCATATCTCACAGTTGGAGAGATTTCTTATATGTTGCCCATTTAAGACAATCTTGAAAAAACACAGGCTTGGTTTCTTGAACATGGATTAAGCCTTCTCTTGGACTAGATTGCACAAGTAATGGAGATTCACAACTGACACTCACAGCTAATCTAGGAATAAGATTAAGCTTAGCTGAAGAAATTGGTCCAGAGATTGACTAAATCTAGAACCGGTGAATGCCTGTCTGTGTGATGGTGTACGTTCTCACACTAAAATGTAGTTTGTTATTTTTAGTGGTGGTAGTGGTTTGGGGCAGGGTTAGGGTACTTCTGTTTTCCTGAATCGTGATCTCTGAGTGTGGAGTTCGCAAACTTTCGGTTTAGTTTTAGAATCCTACAGCCCTAGTAGATATCCATAATATATAATAATATACCCTAATACTAAAGGTACAAATAGATTTCATAATGTAAAGTAATGTTCCACTACTGTGCTAGCTACCAACTGTACTATATAAAGACTGTACGTTGTAATATATATTTATTAGTGTAGAATATGTGACAATACTAACTGGTCACTTTATTGGATTCCAGGTTGTATAAGGGCACGCTGGTGCACCGGGTGGTCAGTACACTAAAGAGAGGCACTGACCCCGCGTCCCTGCTACCGGACAAATCTTCACGCCAGCTCTTCTGCAAGCTACGCCAGGTGATGGAGGTCAAAGAAGACAAGGAAGACAAAGAGTTTCCCAGGAAACGGAAAAAAGAGCATTAATGAGCTTAAGAAAAAAGTTGCAAGCGTGCTGAAGATAGACCCTAGAGCTTTCTGTCTGTTCTATTACAAATCCATTATATCCATTAATCTATTATGTGATTTTAGTAATGAAACTAGAAGACGCAATGCTACAATGTTTGGTGCAGCGGTAAGTTCTCTGTCTAATGTACACGCAGCTGGGTTCGAATCCCAGGTCGGGTGAATGATGAATTTCATTTTGGGGCAGTTGGTAATGCAAAGTTTATGGTGTATGCCTTGTGATGGAAAGGTCACTGGTTTGAATCTTAGACTGGTAAACGTTCCTCTGAGCTGCCCACTGCTCCTTCACAGATGGGTCAAATTCATTGTGTTGCACTGTGTGCTGTGCTGTGGTGTGTTCACAATAACAAATAATCTTATTTTCACATACTAAAGTTTAAACTATTTTACCAAGCAATGTAAGGTTCATATTCATGTTAGTCTCCAGCTTGCATCAGTTAACAATTATGTAATTGCAGTGTAGTCAACCTTTTCATGGTGTGGATGATTTCAGTTACTGTTATAATTGTATAGACTTTTTCACCAGACCACCCTCTACTGTATGTGTAGTTACTAAGTCGGAATGACGGCTCTGTTGGACAAGATTCCTCAGTCAATCGATAGAAATCCTTTTTTTTTTTTTTTAGAGCTGGACATGTTACCAGTAGAGTGAGTAAATGTATTAGTTTTCCTCAGTTGCTTCCATGCACATTTGTCACATCAGCCTTAACATTTACAAAACCGTGAGTGCTTTTCTAAAAACATTTAGTGAACACTGCAAAATATCATGGATTATCTGCAAAAGCAAGTCACATCATCAGTATTCTGATCTGGTAGTAAATTTTCTTGACAGTTTATGATAACTAGTTCAATATTGATAAATGCAGTGAGTTAAACAATGAAACAATGGTCTGGGGTGTAAGACTATTCAACTGAGGGTTAGTACAATGCATTTTGCTTATTGGACACAAGCAACTGATGAGTGTACAAAAGCATTTTTAAAATGACATAAGAAATTGCTGTTATGATGTGCACAAGTGACTACAGGATGTGAAATTTCAACAGACAGTTTAGAGAATTTCAATGTTCTGTTCTGAGAAATACACCAAAGCAACTGAGAAAAACTGTAAACCATGTCTGTGCTAAAATGCATATCTATCTCTTCTCATTTATATTTTATACATGAATGCATTTCAAATCACTTACTGTTTAAATTTTTAAAAGTATTGCTTTATAAATAATTGGGTCTCATTTACCAATTGCTCTTAAGAAGAAATATGTTCTTAAAATCCATGAATACTGACATTCACCAAACTGTGAATGAGAGCCCTTTCAAATTTTATTGCATGCCTCGTTGTGCAAAATATTAGCATATTGGATTTTCTTCAAAATACTGGTGAATGAGGCCTAATGTTTATGCTCCTTTGGACATCTTGTTTGTTTTTCTTCCAAATAACTTTCCACATGACAAATAAAATGTCTCTTCGAAGAGGGCTGTGTCCCATGCAGAAAATCCCGAGTGACAGAAAATACAGACTTATATATCCTACGTGTGCGCGAGAAGCATGATCACTAAAAGATAAGGGCGTTTGAGAAGGTCTTCACTCCCACCCCCTCCGTATTTCAGTTAGCAGTTTAAAACATCCACCTTTATCCCTCTGTTTAGAACATCTTGACCCTGACATTCTAACACCACAAACACAGAGAGAGACAGAGTTGTACATTTCCACTTCAGAGGGCAAGCCGGCTGCAGCCGTGACTTCACCTTTAGCTAAACAGGTTATTGGAAATAAAGACGAACAACCAGGCAGCAGTGTTCTTAAAGATTCGTAGAAATTTTAATGTACAATTGTGTGCTGAAACAGCCATAACAGAGTACAGACTTCATCCACTGTGCAGAACACAAAATAAATTAAATACCGTCTTATATATATATAAAAAAGGAACCAATTTCCAAACTCATTAGCAAAGTCTGGGTGCAAATATGTATCTCACACACCCACACACACAACCTCTCTCACACCCACACACACAAGAAGGAAAAAAGTATGATTTTGCCACAAGAATAATCTTCAGTTACCGTCTTAGGAGGGCAGATTGGCCACAAAAAGAATCATAATTTTTTACAGCAATAAAAGGAGACCAAAAAAAGTCAGTGTATGGTTTGTGTTCCTCAATATGAAGAATGAAGCACGGGGTTGGTCACGGCGGGTCGAGGAGCTTCGGAGCTCGCCGGCGTTGGCATCAGAAGACCAGAACAACACCTTTGCGCCAGCCTGTTAAGTCAAGCCTAAAGCTGTGTGCAGTGGCGCTACCGCCAACTTCAGCTACACACGTACCGTACTGCATTAAAGCTGAGCAACGTGTAGTTCTGATTACTGCAGACCCAATGAGGACTAAAAGACCAGTTAACTCCCGAAGCCGCAGTGTTAGACCAAACCACAGGCTCTACTGCAGACGCTTAAACACAGCTGAAAACGCAGAGCAGCTAACAAACAGCGGCGGCGTCAGGTCAAGTCTCACTCGCGCAAGGTTTTCTGAATAATAATAATAAAAAAGATGGATCATTTTTTTCTAGTCGGTGCGTGAGAAACCGGAAGAGGAAGAAAATGGGAGCGAGAATGGAAGAGAGAAAGAGAAAGAGAAAGAGCGACTGAGAAAGGAAGGGAGAGAAAGTGAAAGATAGAGACAGAGAAAAGGGGGAGAGAGTGAGGGGAGGAGAAAAAGACAGCAGAAAGGAAGGGAAGTGGGAAGAGATGGGTTAGATAGAGAGGGAAAGAGAGAGGCAGAGATGGAGAAAGAGGGGGAGGGAGTTGGAGAAAGAGAAAAGGAGGGGAAAAAGGAGGAAAGGGAAAAGGAGGGGAAAAGGGGGTCGAAAGAAAGGCGGAGAGAGACAGACAGTGAGGGGAAAGAAAGACAGAGGGAGGAGAGACAGAAAAAGATGGGGTGAAATACAGACAGTAGAGAAAGAAAGAGAGAGAGAGAGAGAGAGAGAGAGAGAGAGAGAGAGAGAGAGAGGAAAAAGTGAAGGGAGAAAGAGAACGGGAGAGACTTGGAGAAAGAGAACGGGAAAAAGGAGGATGGGGTTAGAACGGGGAAGAGAGGGGGAGCTTTATTGGTTCCCTCTTCATTTTTAATTTCAAACAGGAGGCAGTTTTTCCCCCTTTACATGACTTTCCCCCCATCAGCAGCTGGACAAATCCATCAGCGGGACCAATCCCAAACTTGTACTCGTTTGTCTTGGCGTTCCGATGTCAGCTGATACACATCCCAAATCAACAAAACCACCATCAGTGCAGAAAGACTTTTATATAAACCACACGTGCACTTTCTGCCTCCCCCGCAAGAAAACCCTCCAAAATAATCCCATTTTCATACTGCAAACATACAGTGAAACACATTCCGGCTGTTGGCTGGTTGGTTGGCACTGCCAAAAAAAAAAAAAAAAACCCTTTCCTCCACATTTCAATACAATTAATTTAAGCACAACCTGCTGGAATGTTCCGCGTTGTTCCACACCGTCTACAACCAGCAACACGATTAGATCAGAGAGGAAAAAGAGCGAGGGGAGAGAGAGAGAGAGATGGTCAGATAACAGGAAACAGGTTCATGGTGAACCAAAGATGTCAACAGAAAGCCAGCGTATTGACAGCCACAGCGTCTGATTTGGGTCCAGACGCTGTGGGGAAATGTATCTCCTCCCTCCAAAAAAGCGATCCGCTGAAGCCGCTGACCCCTCACCCCGAGTGTTTAAGTCGGACCGAAGTGTGGAGATGTGGGGCGGCCGGCGCATGTCCCGTGTCTTTATGATTTGCCACAAACCCTCCCTCGCTCCATTCCTCGAAAACATGGAAGCTCCCCGTCGCTGCCTGCTGCCGTTGCCGGGACGAGACCCGCGTCATACGTGGTGGAAGGATTCACCCGACTCCGGCTTGTGCCCCGTCCTCCATCGCTCCAGCTGCTTTATCAGCTCCGACACCACGCACACCGACGAAGTCAGACCCACCAGGAAGAGCAGATCTATGGGAAGAGAGACAAAGACAAGGAGAAAGAAGGAGTTGGGGAGAGAGAAGAGAAGGAGAGAGATTAAGTTGTGGTTGACACACCCGTGAGACACCTTTACACTCTTGTGAGTCCAAGTAATCTGTGTTTTTAGAGCATGTTGGGATTGTTTAAAGTGCTGCACAACTACCTTATTATTACTATCTTATTCTTAACAAAGTTCTAATGATATAATTAACGTCAAATATTTAACACAAGCCTCCTGTGGCCACACTGGATCTAGTGCAGAACCTGGTCGTATCAGCAACAAGTACACAAAAGCTTCCACATCCAGCAGCCGTCTCCGTTTTAGAAGGGGAGAGAGGAGACGTGGTCGTTGTGCTTTTACCCAGAATGCTGAGGCTCTCGGTCTGAAAGACCTTCTGCAGTGGGGGGAAGTAGATGACCAGCAGCTGCCCCATGATGGAGCCCAGCACCGCGTAGCAAAACGTCCTGTTACTGCACAAACCCATCTCATGCACCATCCGCGTCTACAGAGAGAGAGACACACACAGAGAGACAGAGACAGAGAGAGAGAGCGACAGAGAGAGACAGAGACAGAGACAGACAGAGAGAGAGAGCGAGAGACAGAGAGAGAAACAGAGAGACACATTTCATTTGATCCTTTATTTCCATAATGTTTATGTAGATATCCCTTCTGCTTGTGGATGAGGGCTTGCAGGGTGAAACACTATCACACAGATGCAGGGACACAGTAAAGCCAAACCGGTCACTGCCCATTATGAAAACGACAACTTGGACAAGCACTGAAAACTTCAACACTGCTTACTTTCCTGCCAAGTCAAGACAGACATTTTACTCGGTAAAAACTGAAGCCACGATGTCTCGTCTCTCTGCGCACTTGTACAGTGCTGTGAAAAAGTATTTGCCCCCTTCCTGATTTCTTATTATTTTGCATGTTTGTCACACTTAAATGTTTCAGATTATCACACAAATTTAAATATTAGACAAAGATAACCCAAGTAAACACAAAATGCAGTTTTTAAGGGATAATTATATTTATTAAGGAAAAAAAAAACTATCCAAACCTACATGGCCCTATGTGAAGAAGTAATTGCCCCCCTTGTAAAATCATAAAGTAACGGTGGTTCATCACATTTTTTGGAAAGCTGAGTGCAATTTCACCAGCCACACCCAGGCCTGATTACTGCCAGACCTGTTGAATCAAGAGATCACTTAAAAAGGAGCCCAAAAGATCCCAAAAAAGGAAGACATCATGCTGCGATCTAAAGAAATACAGGAACAGACGAGAAACAAAGTAACTGACATCTATCGTTCTGGAAAAGGTTATAAAGCCGTTTCTAAAGCTTTGGGACTCCAGCGAACCACGGTGAGGGCCATTATTCACAAATGGAGAAAACATGGAACAGTGGTGAACCTTCCTAACGTCCAAAGAACTTCAGGCCTCACTTGCCTCAGTTAAGGTCAGTGTTCATGACTCCACCATAAGAAAGAGACTGGGCAAACATGGCCTGCAGGGCAGAATGCCAAGACGAAAACCACTGCTGAGCAAAAAGAACATTAAGGCTTGTCTCAATTTTGCCAGAAAACATCTTGATGATCCCCAAGACTTTTGGGAAATTGCTGATTGCTGGAATCATGAATTCTGCTGTCTACCAAAAACCCCTGAAGGAGAATGTCTGGCCATCTGTTCGTGACCTCAAGCTGAAACGAACTTGGGTTCTGCAGCAGGACAATGATCCAAAACACACCAGCAAGTCCACCTCTGATTGGCTGAAGAAAAACTAAATGAAGGTTCTGGAGTGACCTAGTCAAAGTCTGGACCTGAGTCCAATTGAGATGCTGTGACATGACCTTAAAAAGGTGGTTCATGCTCGAAAACCCTCCAATGTGGCTGAACTACAACAATTCTGCAAAGATGAGTGGGCCAAAATTCCTCCACAGTGATGTGAAAGACTCATTGCCAGTTATCACAAATGCTTGTTGCTGCTAAAGGTGGCCCAACCAGTTATTAGGTTTAGGGGGCAATCACTTTTCCACACAGGGCCATGTACAGTGGAGATTGAAAGTTTGGGCACCCCAAGTAAAAATGTGCATTAATGTGCATAAAGAAGCCAAGGAAAGATGGAAACATCCCCAAAAGCCATCAAAATGCAAATGAGACATTCTTATATTATGTCAAAAAAAGTTGGATTTTATTTTCATCATTTACACTTTCAAAATAACAGAAAACCAAATAGTGGTGTCTGCAAAAGTTTGGGCACCCTGCAGAGTTAATACCTTGTACTGCCCCCTTTGGAAAGTAATACAGCTTGTAAACGCTTTTTGTAGCCAGCCAAGAGTCTTTCAATTCTTGTTTGAGGTATCTTCGCTCATTCTTCCTTACAAAAGTCTTCCAGTTGTTTGAGATTTCTGAGCTGCCTGTTACGCACTGCTCTTTTAAGGTCTATCCATAGATTTTCAATTATGTTAAGGTCAGGAGATTGTGAAGGCCATGGCAAAACTTTCAGTTTACGCCTCTTCATGTAATCCACCGTTGATTTTGAGGTGTGTTTCGGATCATTATCCATTTGTAGAAGCCATCCTCTCTTTAACTTCAGCTTTTTCACAGATGGCATCAAGTTGGCGTCCAAAATTTGCTGAAATTTTATTGAATCCATTTTTCCTTCTACTCGTGAAATGTTCTCTGTGCCACTGGCTGCAATACAACCCCAAAGCATGATTGATCCACCCCCATGCTTAACAGTTGGACAGAGGTGTTTTTCATTCAACTCTGTGTCCTTTTTTCTCCAAACATACCTTTGCTCATTCCGGCCAAAAAGTTCAATTTTAACCTCATCGGTCCACAGAACTTTTTTCCAAAATGCGTCGGGCTTGTCTATATGTTCTTTTGTGAACTTCAAACGCTGATTTTTGTGGTGTGGACGTAGAAGAGGTTTTCTTCGGATGACTCTTCCATGAAGACCATATTTGTACAAGTATCTCTTTATAGTGGAGTGGTGTACCACAACTCCAGTGTGTGCCAGATCTTTCTGGAGGGATCGTGCAGTCAGACATGGTTCTTGACTTGCTTTTCTCACAATCCAGCGAGCTGTTCTGTCAGGTATTTTTCTTGGTCTTCCAGTTCTTGCTTTAACTTCCACTGTTCCTGATGACTGCCATTTCTTAATTACATTCCGAACAGAGGATATTGACATTTGAAAACGCTTTGCTATCTTCTTATAGCCTTCTCCTGCTTTGTGAGCGTCAACTATTTTCAGTTTCAGTGTTCTAGACAACTGCTTAGAAGAACCCATGGTGCTGATTGTTGGAGCAAGACCAGATGAGTCTGGGCATTTAAAACCTTTGAGATTGACAACACCTGGTCTTTCCAAACAATGATTGTGAACAGTCCCTGACTCTGTCAGGTCCCAGCTTTCCAAAGGGGGCAGTACAAGGTATTAACTCTGCAGGGTGCCCAAACTTTTGCAGACACCATTATTTGGTTTTCTGTTATTTTGAAAGTGTAAATGAAGAAAATAAAATCCAACTTTTTTTGACATATTATAAGAATGTCTCATTTGCATTTTGATGGCTTTTGGGGATGTTTCCATCTTTCCTTGGCTTCTTTATGCACATTAATACACATATTTACTTGGGGTGCCCAAACTTTCAATCTCCACTGTAGGTATGGATAGTTTTTTTCCTTAATAAATAAAATCATCACTTAAAAACTGCATTTTCTTCTCTTTTATGTTTTGTATGCCTTTGACAGTCAAATAAAAGACCTTGAACTAAAAACTGCATTTTGTGTTTACTTGTGTTTTCTTTGTCTAATATTTAAATTTGTTTGATGATCTGAAACAAGTGTGACAAACATGCAAAGAAATAAGAAGCCGAGATGACAATAAGGTTGACTCTGACTTTGGCATTTGCTCATATGTGGTTATTCATTCATTTTAGAGTACACATGTAAAAGCTTGTACTAAAAATACCCTTGTATATCGAGGAGGATGCTGTTCTTTTCCGGGTCTAGGTTCCTCTGAAGATTTCTTCCTGTTTACTACAGAGGGAGTTATTTTCTTGTCAGTGCTGCTCATCAGGGGCTTGGGCCAGTTATATGTAAAGCACTTTGTTTGTTGGAAAGAGCTCAAAAATGGAACAGAATTAACCTTTAAAATGTAATAAAGACACAGCCCTTTTAATGTGTTCACTGAACTGACTACTTTAAAGAAGTGTATGTGTTTTTGCTCATTCTGCAACAAAAGGCACATTAACAAATAGTTTCTTACCATAATTGCACAGTCACTGTCTATAGTAAACATCTTTTAACAACATTGTTACAGATTCTTTTATTACTCTTTATGTTTTTCAGTTTATTGTCAGGTTTCTTTAACTTAATCTGTTGCTAACTTCTAATTTGGAAATTTTGCCTTTTCATTTTGGATCATCCAGGATATGTCTCACTATTTTCAATTTTTTAGTGAATGTAAGTGTGTGATTATATGTCATTGTGAACACAGCACAGCACAGCACACAGTGCATGCACCACAACGAAACGTGACCTCTGCATTCGAACCATCTGTGAAGGAGCAGTGGGCGGCACCTCGGGAGCAGTGCTTTGGGACAGTACCTTGCTCATGAGTACCTCAGTGATACCTTTGGGGCGAATGCCCAAACAATTACAAACTATATATGTGACAAATAGAGAATCTTGAATCTCTTGTGATGTACATGGTTATCAGGATATCAGATGTTGGTCATGTTGCACGGTCCTACGTACTCTAAGTGTGCGTGACACGTACCTGAGAGCGAGAGCTGAGTGCGTTAAACATGTCAAAAAAGACGAAGCAGGTGAAGGTCATGGTCGTGTCCCGTGGAGTGATCTCATTGTCCCTGAGCTGCCAACAAAACACAGAAAGATATGAAGATATAAAGACACGCAGATATGAAAAACATTCTCTGACACCAGCCAATTTGTGTTCAAGGCAATTTGATAACTGAAGTGAAGACGAAAAGCTTTACTTGCTGTGAAACATTAATCACCTTGTTTCCTCAATGTTTATTCTTCTTTTTCCCCCAACTTAACTCTTTCGGTTTCTTTTGCCGTAGTAAAATTGATCATGGCTTAAAGCGTTCAGTCCATCGAGGAGAAGCTTAGCATTACTTGTCAATAGTGCAACTGTATCAATCTTTTTTCCTTTCTTTTTCAGGTAAAAATAAAAACAAGTCTCTCCCAATTTTGGCCACAAGGTGGCGTTTCCAATAAGGAGAACATCGCCATTACTTTTCTGATCCTGATGTGAGCACCCCCTAGTGGGAAGGAAGAAAAAGGTGCTGGGCTGCTGCAACATTTTCTTCCTATTAACATTAATTCAAGAGCTCATAGTTTAACAGTTACATCAAAACCTTCATCAGCAGAAACATCTACAAATAGCCTAAAATGACTACGGCTGTTTGTAGAAGTTCCTGCTGATGAAGGTTCGATGTAGCCATTTTTAACCCTTTTATTCCTTTCACAGAAACCATGCAATTTACAGTAATTATAACACGAAGATTAAATGATAATTTGGCCAAAGTTTGTCTCACCTCTCTCCAGAAGACGAAGAGCGTGCCACAGACGATGATGAAGGCCGAGACCAGCACCTTGACGATGAGGTTGCGTGTGAGGATGCTGTCCCGCAGGTTACGTGGGGGCTTGCGGATCACGTCACTGTCTACAGGCTCCACGCCCAAACTGCAACCACCAGAAACCACCATCACAAACACTGCAGACTGATTTACACTCACAGGACACTTTGACAGGCACATCATGGTGAGGCTACATTCAGTGAAACAGGTCAAAAAAGGTCCTCTGTAACTTTGATCCTAACGTTGGCAAATGTAGAGAGGTAGGTAGGTAAGGCGCTCTTATCATGCTTTTCTATGTGGTAGTATGCAGCTCAGGAAATAGCCGGGGTTGTAGCTTAATGGCTCTTTATGCACTAGGTAGTGCACATGGAGTGTCACATGCAGCCTATTTGACTTGGTACACCACTTAGGGCGGTTTCTTAACATATTGTGCACTATACTCAAAATGCTCCGCCCTCGCTAGACTCTGACTTCACGCTTGCTGAAATTGACCCAGTGTTAGAAACGTCAGAGGTATGGCTTCATTTTTGTGCCAAAATTCTGAACGTGCAGCGAAACTTTGACGAGCAAAATATTGTGTCTTTACGCTCTCAATTGCGTTCGCGGTCGAATCCGCCTTCCTCATTTATCAGCATTGGTATCACAGTTCACAGTTGGCATTCACAGTTTTGAGGACAAATCTCTTTCTAAGAACATGTAGAGAAAAAGGCTTAAGGATCACAAACAACATTTTCATATTAGCGATACACGAACAGCGATATGACCAAATTCATCTGTTCTTGCAATAAGTTACAAAGTCTAAGGCACATAACGTAGACGTGGTAGACGTAGAACTGGTACGGAAAGTGGCCAGTGAGATAGAGGTGTGTGATTTTGAGGTGTGTGATGGTGTGGTGTATGTTACCTCTGAGCCGGAGGCCCGTCCATGATTATGTTGATCCAGAGAATCTGCATGGCGTTCAGCGGGTTGGGGAAATTCATCAGCGTCGCCAAGGAGATGAGCGTAAGAGCCGCAATGCTCCTGAAGGTACACATTTCCGTTTTTACGATCACCTCAAATCAAAACCTCTGGGGAGAAAATCACTATCCAAACTGTCCAGCAGAGGGCGCAGTAATGCCAGATAAAATAATATGAGGCAGTGAAACTAAACCTCGGCAGATAAAGGCTTGTTGCATTAAGCCAGCGTTTCCCAGTCCCAGTCCTCGTGCAACCGCTCTGCGCGGATTCGAGTTTCCCGATCCACAGCACAGCTGATGCTACTGATTAGCTAATTAGCAATGTTGGATCGGTGTGCGGATGTACAGGAAATACCGAGTCTGTGCAGAGCGGTGTTCCGCGAGGACTGGGATTGGGAAACGCTGCATTAAGCCACACACACTCAATTTTAACAGCAGAACAGCGTGGGGTAGAAACTCACGTGCTGAGCTGAAAACGAACAAAGTTCTTAATGTTGTTGTAAATGCCTTTGCCTTCCTCAATGGCAGACCTGGGAAAGGACAATGACACATTTTAACATTTGATTTCATGGTCTGTAACAGCAAGTGAGAAATCAGCACTGGGTCAAAAAATTGAAACGAATAAAAGAAATAACAGCATTGGCAGTACAGTTACTGTGGTAATTTTTTTGCACTTTATATTATCTTTGATATAGACACAATGAAGACTTGATATTAATTATATTGAGCACTGTTAAGCTAGAAAATATTGGTGGCTCAGAAATCCAGCAAAGACCTAAGAGTGTGCGAAAAGGAATCATAACAACACACTGATGACACACATACACAAATATTTAAACTGTATCTTTTTGGCACAATACTCGTTTTGAGTCCAGGAGTCTGGGAAAAGGAATCGTAGATCACCTGAAAGGCCCTACGGCCGTCCCAGCGGTTCACACTGAGCATACAGTACTTTGCGTAAATAAGATAATGCGAGAGTCCTGATGTGTGGGAAAGGAAGGCACTGGGAGGTGTTTGTCAAGTTTACCGATGCGAAACTGGACAAGGCGTTTCGCTCAGTAAGTGTGTGAAACCGTGTAGAATCCTCCACTACATTACTAAAATTGTTCTTAGGCAGATTATTTGCCTATATCAAAGCAGAACGTTGTTTTGCTTTACAATAACTAGTTGTTTCTGTTGCTGCTAACAAGATACAAGTGTTGCTGCCGTGCTGGTTAGATCAGTGGTTATGTGTAAGTGGCATGACAGGTTTGGGTTTGTTTCAGTCAGGTTCCAAACTGTGTGCACCAGCAATAACAGTCATGTTGAACAAACCTCATGAGTTCATTCTTGTAATGATGAATGTCCAATCCATGTGGCCACTGTATATAAACTCACACACTCACTTAATTCACTGAATTTATATGATCAGGATATGAGATGTCATATTACACAGGCCTAAGTCCATATCATCGTCAGTTTTGGTTTACGAACCTGTAGCCATTCCTACACTGGCAGCTAGCAATGGTGCACCAAACTCATTGACTAGTAAGACAGCCAGTTTGACTTTGTAGCTCTCTGTTTACAACAGCCGATTTCAAATTCACCGTCATGCTTGTGTAAATCCCACACTGCTACGTGGTAGAAGATACTACAAGAGAAGATGCCTAACAGACGCTGCAACTCACATGATGGTCTGGAAGTCATCGTCCACCAGGATCATGTCGGCCGCCTCCTTGCACACGTCCGTGCCGGTCTGACCCATGGCCACGCCGATGTCGGCCGCCTTCAGAGCTACAGCGTCGTTCACGCCGTCGCCGGTCATGGCCACCACCGCGCCAATGTTCTGTAGGGACTGGGGGTCGGGAAAGACAAATTTTACACTGAAATAAAAACATCTTTGTGAACTTTCATACTGGGAGGATGTGTCTGATCTGTCTATCCATTTGTTCTTCAAATTAAAACCTAAAAACCAAAACCAGAAAGCGAAATAAAAAACTTTAAAAGTTCATTTCAAAAACTAAAATGAGCCGATTCTGCGCTTTTAAGTTTTGAGTGTAACTCTGCTATATGCACAAACTCCCCCATGCTACACTGGATTACATACTTAGAGATACTGCTAATTTTTTAATAGATTGGGACATTTGATGCACAAAAATTACATTCCAGTATGGTAAATGTAGTTTTTCCTCCACCTAACTGCATACACATATTTTTAATACCACACACAAACAAACTGCAGATTTTCATTGTGTACTTCTGGGTTTAGACTTTATGTTTTATAGTTTATTTATTTATGTATATTCCATGTGCCTTCTTTATACTCTGTAGAAACTGGAGCCATGTCGTCTCGTCTCTGTGTATACTTGTATATAGCCGAGATGACAGTTGGTGGTGTAACGGTAGGGTGTTTGCCCCGTGATCAGAAGGTCGCAGGTTCAGATCCAGGACCGGTAAAGTTACCACTGAGGTACTCATGAGCAAGGTACCGTACCCGAGCACTGCTCTCCGGGTGCTTGTTAGCTGCCCCCTGCTCCTTCATGAATGGGTCAAATGCAGAGGTCACATTTTGTTGTGTGCACTGTGTGCTGTGCTGTGCTGTGTTCACAATGACAAATAATCATTCACTCACTTAGACTTGACTTGACTATTGGTTCCCTTCCAGGTCACACCACTTGTGTTCAGGGAAAAAACGAATGAAATATGGAATAATGATGTGTGTTTTCCGTTTTGCAAAATGGGAAAATGACTTGTTTGGGGTCTTTTTTTTCAATTTGGTTTAGGAAAGGAATATTGCCCAAAAAACTGGTTGTCTGGTTCTGGTTTGGTCATTTGAAAAATGAATGAATGGACATATAAACGAATGACTGATAGATTTTGTCTCCACTCACCTTGACTATTTTCAGTTTGTGTCGGGGGCTGGCTCTGTAAAACACCACAATCTGCCGAGATACACAGCATTTTAAATCACTAGCCAAAGCAGAGACACACAGCCTAATAAAACGAGGAGAATATGTGAGTTTTAGCACAAAAAGCAGCTAAAATAT
Source organism: Distichodus sexfasciatus (assembly GCA_032718565.1). Lineage (NCBI taxonomy): Eukaryota > Metazoa > Chordata > Actinopteri > Characiformes > Distichodontidae > Distichodus > Distichodus sexfasciatus. Next base: position 7,198,394 of record JAVGVS010000004.1, read on the forward strand.
AATTTCACATTTTTATTCCTGAGCTATAGCCCACAGTAGCCCATGTTATTGGGCTTAATAAACGCTGTGACTTCTTAAAACTTCTGACGCCTACGTGCTTGCTTACAGAGGTTGTTACAACTTTGGAATAATGCTATGGGCTCGATGATCACTGACTTGATGTTGACTGATGTGTTGTTACACTCCTGGTACTAAAAGCATTAGTGATAACGTCACAACTTTAACTCATTCACCAGGTTTCACAGCTCGTTCCTAAACGAGGGTGACATTTTAAGCGGGTTTCATACTGCTTTAAAGATGAGGGGAAACAATGGAGTGGTGTGGTTGTACCCTGGACACAAGCTGTGAGAGGTGATGGATGTCCATCAGATCCACCTCTTCGCCAGACAAACACTGAGAACCTTTATTGTAGAGGCCCAGACGACTCGCTGGAACGTGAGAGAAGGAGAGAGATATTTAGTTGATGATCAGTGCAGAATTTTGGGACATGTGAACTGAGCAGTGACTAGAGGTCAAACTATGTATTTTTTATTCACCATCACAGTTTGTAGTGAGTTACATTTTGAAAAACACTTCCATCTGTGGCTTATAGGTGGCGGTAAGGAGGAGAAGTCTGCACAACTCTTTCCTGTGCTTGTTTCGCGTACAGTCTACAAGTTAACCGTATCAAAATGAGACTCAACATAAAGAACACACTTCGGGAGTAAAAGTCTCCCATCACAGCAGGTATGGGATCGTCTCGCTGCAGGGAAACAAGGGCTCCCACTGATAATGCGTTATGGCGAGTTGTCCTACATTTACATTGTGAACGCAATAAACCGGTTAAATATCATGCCAGCTTCCACCCGTGGAAAATTATCCAAAATATAAGTGATCGTTGATGCCAAAAAGGTTGAGGACCACTGCGCTAGAGTGATGACAGAAAGAGCCGAAGTACCACGTTTTCACGTTCATTTATTTTTATCTGCATGTCAACCATAACTACAAAAATGCTAAATATCACCACCAATAATCAGTTGACCCCTAGTGGTGACCCACCGATGGCCACTGCAGTCTCCTGAGAATCTCCCGTGATCATCTTCACCGCCACGCCCGAGCTGAGCAGTGTTGCCACGGCGTCCTTCACGCCCTCCCTCGGGGGGTCGATAATGCCAACTAGGCCCAGGAAGGTGAGAGAGGCCATTTCAGCCCCCGAGGCAAAGGCCAGAACTATAGCCAGAGAAAACAGCCAGGTTACAAACACTGACAGAAACCAGGTTACAGTTAGTGTTGGAAATCATTTTAAAAATGGGTCTCCTTAATCGAAATGAAAGAAAACCTAGATTCGTTTTAGACTTGCCACTTCCCAAAATATTAAAATGCAAAAAACTGTTTTTTTTTTTCATTATTAAAACTCTGGTAAGATTTTTTGTTGTCAGTCAGTTGAAACTGACTGACAATAATTAAAAAAATTAAAATATAATGAGCAACTTTATTTACATATTAGTGAAATAGATGGTTAGTATAAACTGTTACAAGAATGTGAAATTCTGCACTGGGATAAATATCGAGATGAATACAGAAAAAAAATGTGAAATTTTGACAATCTTGTCCAGCTTTTTTGTAGTGAGCTGCCAAAGGCACAAATTAATAAAAAGCGTTTTGCCTGCTCCTAAGATATGCGAAAATCCAAAGTAATTTCTCATGTTCACAGAATGAGATACTTTCTCATGAGCATGCCAAAACCGGGTTTATTTCTCCCACAACCCCTCTTGTCCCTTTAGGAGTTTCATGCATCTATTCTGGGGGTACCTCTGGTAGAAATTTTGGGTAAAACTTTGTGATATGACTCATTTGTGTTTAAAAAGAAAATTAACACTTTAAAGTTTCCAGATTATCTGCACATGTCCATGTCTCCAGACCGACAAAAAAAACAGCGTCCCAGGTTTCTGTACCTCTGAGTCCGGCAGTGCCCATGTAGCTCTTCTGCTGCTGGTAGAGCTCCCTCTGCTGGCTGCTGAGAGGCAGCGCCACGCCTTTACTGTTGTACATGGTGCAGAAGCGGATCACCTGCTCAAAAGCCCCTTTCACAAAGAAGGTGCCAGGCTTGTCCTGCAGCGGTTGAGTTAAATATTAAATATTAGATCAGTATGGCACTGCCTTACATAACGCTGGTCAGTGTGTATCTGTGCTCCCTGACCTGCTGCGAGCGGTGGACACAGCGTACAGCCATCCACTTCTGCTCCGACGAGAACGGGATCTCCTCCCGGCGAACAAACTCCTGCTGCAGACTCTCCAGACCCATCTACAATAGTATAGACACACACAGAATAAATATGCTAAGCAGATCATTAATTACATGCCAAGCTTTTCAGTTACCCGTTTAACGCAATCGCGATTACAAAGACACCCGGATGTTTAACAATGAATAAAACACAGCAGGCCAGGCAGGGTAGGATATCGTTTATCATATCTCATGTCATGTTTGTTCAGCAAAGATGTAGAACTAATGTAAATCTAATGTTGGTTTGCTAACAGGAATCGGGCCAATACTGTGCTCATACACTTAAATTCTAAATTCTCAGATCCAAAGTACCGATACCAAGAACCGATGAAAGGCAGTGTTCTGTGCAACATTAATTGCAACTTCACTAAAAGCTGTATTGGGTGTTTTTGGCTGTCCAATTTGATAGACATGCTAATATTTAGACTGCAGTCAAACTACATGTTGTCCGTTCTCCTCTGACTCCGTTTCACAGCTGCCAAGAGCATGCTGTGATGCAATGAGTGTCAGTGCTGGAGGAGCTAATGAAAATTAGCGACACTAAATCTTTTGTTTATTAGCTATCAGTAACTGGGGTGTTGGTGGCCTAGTATACTCACCTCTGAACCAAGATACCTCTGATACCTCTGGCATCATCACTCCCAAGTCCCTGAGCATGACCCTTAACCCCAAGTTGATCTCAGGGGAACTGTCCCTAAAATTAGGCAATGGAAGTCGCTCTGGATAAGAGCGTCTGCTAAATGGCAGTTTTATCTGTAATAAAGGGGAAGACTGACTGAACTGGAACGCTTTAGTGAATGTTGGGGTTACATTGCGACAAATGTCATTTATGCGTTTGTACACAATTACTTCTGGTTTTGTGCACAAAATTATTCACAAAGAACTTCACATACAGAGGAATCAATATAATGTCCGTTAGGTTCAGTGTCTTGTGATTCTGACGGTATGTGTGCGAGTTATTAAAAAACACGAATTAATAACCAAGGCAAATTGGGTTCGTCAGGCTTGAAAGGTTAATTAATAAGTTGTGTACTTCTCTGTGAGGAGGAGGCTGGAATTATTCTGTTATGCTTGAGGAAAAACTTTGCTTAAATACTGTTTTTCTAACAAACAATATAATAATTACACACCCATATGCATATTCTAAATGGTTTATTACTAAAATAACATCTTAGAAATATTAGTTAAACACATTTGTGCAATTTTGTGATGTCTCTAATCCTGAGCGCTAAAACCACAAGGAACACAGAGATTGTGAGTGAGAGCTGGAGCTAAGGAAATTAAACAGTATAATGGTGTGATTTGCTTTTGGGGTTGTAGTGTGTTGTGTTGCTTATTCTGCTCATTATCATATCAATACGTATATGATAATTTACTGCCGCTACTCCATATTGCATAACCAACTGTGCGTGCGAGCATACACAAACAGAGAAAACCCACAATTTACAGATCGGCTCCATAGATCGGCCCAATGGCACCGATACCCGATCCAGCTGTTTGAGTTAGTGGATGCAATACTGATCCACATATCAGATCGGCGCATCCCTAGTAAGTTGTAGATAACTACTGTGTTAAACAGTAGCTCGGCTATTTTAAATCAAAAGTAACTTGTAGGCTGAAAAGCTACCATATAGAAGTAGCTCCCCAACGCTGGAAAAAGTAGCTACTTTTAAAGTAACAGAGTTCAAAAAGTAGCTTCTCAGCAGGATCTCCTGCCCAGATTTTGGCCAAAAGGTCTGGAGCCTCCAATAAGGAGTGAATGTGTGGCATATTCCTGCTGGACAATGTGATTTTGTAACTGTAACACTGTGTAATGGTCATGCTGTGAGGTATGTAGGCCAACCTTTTGAGAGTGTGTTTGAGTTTTGGGAGCTGTCCGTGTTTACCCAGCCGTGCTAAATCAACTACAGTAACCTAGTGTGCTATGCCCTGGTCATTTATCCACGGTCACACTTAAAACAATAAGAGCAGACCAATCTGTCAACACACAGGTGCACCAGGGTATACTGTTACAGGGTGAGAGAAGGAAATGAAGCTGCTCTCCACCCAAAGACAATGGGCCTTATATCCTACGTTTTGTTTTTTCTTTAATCTGTAAGAAAGTTAAGGTAGTTAAAATATTATTTTACTATAGAACTGATGGATTTTACTTGATTTTATTCAATTATATTCATTCAATTCGTCAATATTCTTACTAGGGATGCACTGATCCAACATTTTCAGTTCCGATACCGGTGCCGATACTTAGGCTTTGGGTATCGGCCGATCCCGAGTACCGATCCAATGAGGGTCAATTTTTTTCCACTTTTACAGCTCTAAGGGAATTGTCTATACCATGGCGATTGTCTATACCATGCCCTGTGGTGTGTTGGCGCCTACCCAGGGTTGTTTACCGACCTTGCGCCCGTAAGTTCCCGAGATCGTTACTATTTTCTGTAAATAAAGATTTTAAAACTTCAAGAACTCTCCGCCTCATCACTGGCTCTTCATTCTCAAACCTGAGAATCCAACAGTTGGCGTCATGAAAAGGATTGGCTCGAGGAACAGACAGGAAAAGAAATTCACATCGCAATGATCTGTGTGGATGGCCATAGGATCGACGCAGGTTTTGACAAGCTGACAAAGCAGTTGACCAAAAGACGAAAAAGAGACAGCGGGCTCTCCAACGGAGGTAAGACCATCCTTCTGTCTTTGCTCAAACTGCCAAGTGTGAAAGGAAAGAAGATAGAGCACCCCTCCTCCTCTAGACCAATCTGAAAAAAATAAGCTAATGTTTTGCACAAACGCGTACGCTATAAAATGGGCGTGAGAGTGTTCTTCTTACCCCAGAACATCTCAAATAAGAGAACACTGGTGAATGTCGGAATCTTGAAAACTGCAGAACTGGGTTCTAAGAACTATTGTTTTTTTTAAAAATGGTTTGTGAATGAGATCCAAAAATATACAATTAATATTACAGTTAAATTACAGTTTAGTTAAGGCAATATAGCCTCAAAATTACTATATATCAGAATATTTTAAGAAATTGTAATATTGGATAATATTTAAGACTAAAAATATTAGTGCAAACAAAATAAAGGACATTTTCCACATTACTTTTCCAACGAGCTACTGTCATTAATTTAGCTTATTACACACCAAGCACTGGATGTATAATATATTTCGGGATATTCACAGCAACCGCAAAATTAGATTAAATATCCTGGGATCTAGAGTGAGCAAGCAAGAGAGTGCTGGTGTGACAGCCACACGACACACAAGGGAGAGAGTCTATGTATGTGTGTGTGTGTGTGTGTGTGTGTGTGTGTGTGTGTGTGTGTGAGCGCGCCTGATCACGCAGTGTATGCAAGAGAGATAGCCTCTTTTTGTAGTCACCTTTTAGTTTAGTCTTGAGTCTTATTTATTTATCTTGTCCTCTTTATTTAGCCACTTGGGGGTGTATTGTACTGGGTGTCACGGTCACATGGGTTCAAAGTATATGTACAGGTGTGCTCACTGACTGGGGTGTGTGGAAGGCAGAGGACACACAGTTCTTCCCATAGTTGTTGTTGCAGCCTGCACAACACGCGGCCAGCACAGCAGTATTTTATTTAATATTACTGCAATCAATAACAGCACGAGGGTACTTTCTTTAAGTTGAGTGAAAATAAACGGGAACGTCACCCTACAGGATGTACTGTTTGGACATTCTTTTATTGGGAAGCTACGCGTTGATGGCACTCCATGCCATCCACACTGAGGCCTATATGTTGGCCTCCACATCCAGACCAAATTCATCAGTTCAGTGTATCCAGAAGTGCCATGGCAAAGTCAGACTGCCCCCCCGCTAAATATAAATTCCTCTCAGACCCCGGAGTTTGGAAGAGGTGGTTGGTGGGGTTTTCCTCCTGGCTACCTTTGGGATGCCTCCCTGAAATTACGCTGGGATGTCTGTATACTGTATCACGGCTCACTGGATCCAGAATCAAATTGCAAGGAAATCGTACTGTAACAGACTTTGTGGTTTTGGCAGACGTTGAATTGTTGTCCACTAAATCGATATAATGTTGTAATGTGATGAAACTTGTGGTTCACACTCCTAATTTCAAGAAGGGGAAAGAACTAGCTCCCCATTACAGAGATTTTGGTTGCTAAAATTCACAGGTGAGACCCACCTTAATGGCCAGAGCAATGAGAGCGCCTTCTGTGGGCCGTCCCATCAGCGTGTTGTTCCTGATCACTGCATCGTTACACACACACCCTGCCTGCAACAAGTGGATACAAAGGAAAGGTCAAACAGACCATGACCCTTCTCTCCCCTCCCCTGTCGTAGTTTCTGACGCCAGCGACCAGCATCTCACCTCTACAATTTTGCTGATGGAGGTGTTGGAAAACCCGTGCACAATCTCCCCATCCAGCATCACCTCACCCACGCCGTTGTAGCCTACACCAGTCACCTGCACAGACACACACAGCAAATTAGCAGGGCTAAAATGACATTGATACAGTAATCAACAAGCCCATAGCATCAATCTAAAATAAAAAACATCTATCAGACATCATCCATATTGTAGCATCACTTTAACAGGAGGTCTATTTTATTAAAAGGGAAGACTGCTTTCATTTTAATCTCTGGTTAAGATTGGTAATAAAAACGTCAAATGATATTCAAATTGCCTTGTAAGATTTGATATGAAAGGACATGATATTCTCTCATAACAATCTCTGGCTCCTGACTTGAATTGAACGGAAATTGTCGCAGCAGTCGAAGTCGAATATAATATTGTATCCTGATGAAACTTGTGATTTACATCATTACAAATTATATTAGAGGGAGCGAAGAAGGAAATGAAGACAATGCACACAGAATTAGTTACTACGGTATAAGTCAGACATCTTTTGCGTTTAGCAAGGTATTGTACCTACAGATTTAAGGTATGGTTGACTATTAAAGGAGTTCTTAAGTAAATATAGCAAATTTCTTTCAGAAAGAAATCTGAAAAAATCTCACCACTTGCCAAGTGTAAAGAGCTCCATTTTGTTAACCTTCTGTGTACTTTAGAATGAGCTCATTCCCACAACGCTCATTAACTCCTACAGGTCTTGCAAAGCTGACTTAACGGCCCATTAATCTAGATCCTTAAGGATACTCCACCCAAAAAAACATGGGGCAGTTGGTAACGTTATGGTTAAGGAGTTTGCCCCGTGAACAGAAGGTTGCTGGTTTGAATCCCAGACCGGTAAAGGTACCACGAGAGGTACTCATGAGCAATGTACTGTCCCCCAAGCACTGCTCTCTGGGCACTGCCCACTGCTCCTTCACAGATGGGTCAAACGCAGAGGTCACATTTCGTTGTGGTGCACTGTGTGCTGTGCCGTGTTCACAATCACTCACTCCACTTCAGATGAGAGCTAATCAACACAAACAAATTTCGGCTTCGGGAGAGGACTTCAAAAACCCAAAACGGATCCACATTTAGATTAATTAGCTTCCTGTTCATTGGCAACTGCACTAGTGCTTCTGGGCGGTAGCTCGAATAATTCGATTACAAAAAATGGTCGAGGCAATTTTTCTAGAATCGAAAAAGTCAAGTCGTTTAAGTCATTTAAATCGCTACAGCATACGCCGCTTGTGTTTCACACAGACGCTTATTAATGACGCACAATATTTTCAGTGGCGCGATCAAGGCGGGAATAGATCCCTCTGTATGTGAACGTATTTGTGAGATATTCCGTGCACAAAAACAGAAGTAAATGTGTAAAAATGCATAAATGACATTTTTTGCGAGGTGAACACGCACGCTGTTCGTAAGCGCCATTACTCGCTAATACAACAACATAAAGCGTATATGACTAACTTCTACTCACACTAGAATAAGCCTAATAACAAATGTACTGTCATTTTAATTTACATTTTTTTTATCCGATTATTCGATAAAATAATCGATAGATTACTCGATTACAAAAATAGTCATTTGTTGCAGCCCTACGGGGCGGGCAGAATCTGGAGTCTGGATCTTTACCTCTGCGTGCTGTCCATCTGAAGTGAAGATGTGTGTGACCGTCATCTCGTTCTTGGTCAGGGTCCCCGTCTTGTCAGAGCAGATCACATTGCAGCAACCTAAAGAGGAGAAAAAGTTACTGGTTACAGCTAGGCCTGGACAATATCACCTCAAAACGGCATTGTGATTAATTGCACATTTGAACTTGATTATAAAATTAACAATTATTTTGTTTTGCACTTTTTGTTTATTCCTGTTTCAGTCCCTGCTGTGCAACAACACGGGTCAACAACAAAGAAAATTCTCTGATTTTTTCATGCAGCTTTACTTCTGAAAATGGACCAAGTTTGTCACACAGCACCGATACTCCACTGGTTTATTTATTCAGCGTGACTGCTGTATTTGAGGTGTTCATGCATCACTTCAGCGTGCTAAAGAAAAGCAAAGTAAAAGGAAAATGAGGTTCATATTTCTTCATAATAGAAAATCTGATTAAAAAAAAAACCCAACTGTACAGGTCAAGCCTGCATCACAATAAAGCAACACACAATAGAGAAACTCCAGACGGTGCCACGTCAACCACATTCTCTTTGCGCTGCTGCACACCAATAGATTCCATTACCAAACAAAACCATTCAAATCACTCTACTAAAGGTTACTCACAGAAAGGTTATCTTAATATTCATTAACATTTCCTCAGGCTGATGAGTTAATTTAAGGTTTAACGCTCCTCAGCATGATGTCTGATGATTATGCAAAAAGAGGAGAGATCATTTCTCATTATTTCTAATAACTACTGAGAATAACAAGTAAGGCCCCAACAATTTATTTGATAAAAAGTGACAATTTATTCATTTCTACTGAGACAAAAAACATGGTGAACATACTGTCAATTTAAAGCATTAACTAATCAGAACAGTCCAAGCAAGTAGCATGATAATAAAAGTCCTTAAAACAGCTGGTCCCCAGCCCTCAGACAGAGACGCAGTTGCTTGCTTCCTGTTTGCTTATGCCTGCTTTTGTCCAACGTTACCACAGAGCCACGTCAACAGTTTTTACCATTTTTACCACAACTAAACCACCTTGTACATTCTGTATCGGGGAACATAGCACTGACGATGCTATCTCCGTTTTCTTTCGATTTGAATGAACCACAAGACAGGAAACTAAGGCAATACATTACTTTTCATGAGCAGCAAGATTTCCCTTATTAGTACTGAGCATAGCTTCACAACCAAACAAATACAATTTTCATTAATGCTGACTGTAAAAATCTAACTATTTTCTATTTAAGACTTTTTAAGGTGCCACGGGAACTCTGTTAAAGGATCTCAGACTGTAATCACTATAAAAGATCAAGATGAACTCTTGATGAAGATCAAGACTTTTAGCAGGCATTTAGCAGATGCTCTTATCCAGAGCGACTTCCATTTCCTAATTTCAGGGACAGTCTCACTAGAACAACTTGGGGTTAAGGGTCTTACTCAACAACCCATTAACGGTAGCGCCAGAGGCAGGATTCGAACCACAACCTCTCGGTCCAGAGGCAAGTATCTTAACCACTAGACCACAATCACCCAAAGGGATTGCAATTATATTCCTTTTTCCTTAATTTCTCAAACCATTACTTCTGTCTAAGCATTACAGACTAGTGCTGTAACACAAACAATCACATTTTTTTCTTGCTTGTGTACTCACAACTCACTTAGCCCTGACTCAGCAGCAACTGTGTCCGGCCTCACGCCCTAAAAATAGGTGGTGGTTTGTGCTGAGTTAGTGTCTAAAGTGGATTTGGAAGCTGAGGTGTCCAGCTTTTCGTTTTGCCCGTGTTTGGTACATGTGTGTGAGTGTGTGTGTGTGTGTATGTACGTAAAGGGGAAGGTTATTACCCAGTGTCTCCACGATGGGAAGCTTCTTGACGATGGCCCTCTTCTTCACCATTCTCATCACACCCAGGGCCAGCGTGACGGTCACCACGATGGGCAAACCCTCCGGGATGGCAGCTACCGCCAGGCTGCAGAGACACAGACGCTCAGCAATTACAACAGACAGGGTGTGGGTGTGTGTATGACCCGTGTATCATCCATTCATTTGCTTTTCACAAGAAAACCAAAATCCAAACAACGGAAAACGTGCCGTCATATTCCATTTTAGTTGGAATGACCCAGAAGTGACTGTTAAACATAGAAGAGCGTTAAATGAAAAACTCACAGATGAAAAAGAATAACCTTCTTACTGCCTAGAAACAAACTGAAGCTCAGGATTCTAGTGAGCAGTAAAAAAGAACAGTATATATTTTCATCAACCACATGTAACAGTTGCTTGGACAATCTCATCCATGCCACATTCTACTGTCTTTGAGATGCTGTTTATTTTTCTAAAAGACGGTCGGTACAGTATACCTCACGTCAAACTGCTGCTGATCTCGTGCACATTTCATTTTTAATGCACAAAAGTGCACTCCATGAATGTAGTTCTCTCTCTACCTGACTGCTGCGCCCATATTATGGAACATTATTTACCCTTTGTTTTTACTTGACTACTGGTACAATATCTACACATACTTCTAAACTCCTCACATAATGAAATTGCACATCTTTTTTCTACCTCTAGAGAACCTTTTACTACTACTATTATTTAATAGATTGTCTGTTAAGAGTTTTCAAGATCTAATGCACATTCAATGCAAAAAGACAACTCCAGGACTTTAATTGAAGTTGTTCTCCACTTGATTGCTGCTAGAATACTTCCACATATCACTGAAGACCATGTGTAACTAAACTGCACTTCCTTTTTCTACCTCTAGTTTAGAGTTTATATTTTATAAACTATTTACATTGGAGATGGGCCGATACCACTTTTTTATGTCCGATACCGATACCGATATTGTGAATTTGGATATCTGCCGACACCGACACAAATCCGATACAGTCACAGTATTTTTTTAAACATAAAATAATGCTTTAAAATGTCTGAATACATGACTGAGATTATTGTTATGCTTAAAGAAATGCTTGATTTAAATACTGTTTTCCTACTAAAACAATGTAATAATTACACACACACGCTAAATTATTTGTTCTCAAAAATTGTTCGTTTAGACATATAAACATTTCTTCTTTCTTACTGATTACACTATAACATTATAAAATTGAAAAAAAAAAAATTGATCAATTGAAAATGAAATACTGGAGTTTGTCATTTTGAACCAATTTGGCCTACAAAATGAGCTGCTTCTGCAGAGAACTACATTTCCCACGATCCTCTGCGCGCGCCCCGGAGCCGCGTCGCACTGAAGCTTTGGGCGCGCGTTCCAGAATAAGCAATGGAAAATCTATGGGAAAATCTAAGTAAACGGCAGAATTGTGAGTAGAACGCTGGTTATTGTGGTTATTTATCAGCTAAAATATGGTTCGTGTCTGTAATAAAGGGAACATTGTGACCGAACTGGAGCGTTTTGCGAGTAATGGCACTCATTAACACAACGCACGCGTTTACATCGCGAAAAATGTCATTTATGCATTTTTATGCATTTACTTCTGTTTTAGTGCACAGAGCATCTCACAAATACTTTCACATGCAAAGGGATCAGGTCTTGTCTTGATCACGCCACTAAAAATGTTGTGTGTCACTAATAAGCGTCCGTGTGAAATACAAGCGGAGCTGCTCTATCGAGTAAAATGAATTAAACGAAGCTTCGATTCTAGAAAAATCGCCTCGACCAATTTTGTAATAAAATTATTCGAGTTATTGAACCAATCGTTTCAGCTCTACTTTACCGCAGTGCCACTTCCCATACATAACCAATTAAGCGTGCACGCATTTACAGATCGGCTCCACAGCCCAATGCCACCGATACCCGATCCAGCCGTTTGAGCCCGTTATCAGACCGATACCGATGCACATATCGGATCGGCTACATTTCTAATGAATACATATAGATAGATAGATAGATAGATAGATAGATAGATGCTCAGTTTGCAAGTCGTTTTTTTCCAGAGGGCTGAAGCCTGGTAGTGATTTGATTCTTATTTTGTAGCATTTTAGTGTTGTTTGTGTCTGACTTGGTCAGCTGTGTACATAAGTGTTGTTGTAGTCGATAGACATGTTGCTACGCTTATGTTATATTTAAATATCGTGTTATGTGGCAATGCTAAATTGACTGGTCGTTGCTGCTAAAAACTAGCCTAGTTAGCTAAACAAAAAACTGAATATGATCAGCAACTTGAGACGGAAAACTCAGATAAAAAGTGATGTGTTCTCGTTAATAAGCCAAGCCTCTTCTATCCCAGTTCAACTCTCAAATGTGGCAAATGGAACACATCCAACTCAGTTTTCACTGTTTTTAACAGGAGTATACTTGTAAATAGCAGAGATGACAAATTTACTTTGACTTGCAGGTCATGCCACTTGTGCCTGCCAAAAAACTATAATGAAACACAAATGAATGTTTTCCATTTTTTCTATTTGAGAGCAAAACTGAAAAATCTGAAAATCTGTTATTTTTATTTTGACAGTGAATACAGAGGGGGGAAAAAAAGAAGAAAGAAATGTTTTTGGGTTTTGGTTTTAATTAGAAAAAAAAGAACGATACCCAGACGGTGTGTGTGTTTGTGTGTATCCAAGACATACCTGACCCCAATAGTGAACATGTCTAAGATGTATTTTCCCTGCAGCCACCCAACCATCATGATAACTCCTAAAAAAAAAAGAAAAAGAAAAAAAAAAGATCAACAATTGCACTAAATAAGAGGAGAACTAAAGATAGCTAATTAGCCTTAATTGAACATTAATTTGAATTTAATAATTAATAATTCATTTCACACATAATGGGCATTAAGGCACTGACGCAAGAAAGGGAAACTACTTCTACTGGCTTTCCTTCTACGCTAGCTTTCTGAGTGAAGATTTTAATACCTATGATGCAGAAGGAGTAGAGAGAGAGCTGCTTGCCCAAGAGATCCATGCTTTTCTGTAATGGGGTTTTAGGAGCCTGGGGGAAAAAAAGGGAGAGAAAGAGAGCAGAAACGAGTAAACCAGGGTGAATCTGGGTTTATTAATGTTCAGCTGATGGATCATTTGAGTGCACCATTACCTCTTCTGCTTGCATCATCTTAAAGACCTCACCAAATTCTGAATTCTCTCCCGTTCCAATGACGATGCCCTGGAACAGAGTGGGTTTATCAGCACCAAGTATGCAAAGAACACTGGGCCTCAATCGCCAATATCTTCTTAAGAAATTTTCTTAAATTTGTTCTTAAGAAATTTGCTAAGAATAATCGACGTCAGATTCATGACGTGTTCTTAAGCAGAATTGTTCGCACGTGTTCCTAAGAATGATGAATTCCATGCCTTCGTAACTGAAAGCACGTGCCAGTTTTTCTGAATTAGCACAGGGAAACGTCCCACAATGTCCCATAAAAAGCCGGACATGAGAAGAATGTCAAAGAGACATGCAGACAGTTGTTGTGCCAAAATCAGCACAGCTGTCGAGAAAAGCAGACTACAAATAAACATATACAGTAGAGGATTAACGTCTAATTTGCTTCCACAAGGAATAAACGCCAAAAGGAGGGAAATGTTGTTGATATGTCAGAACGCACCGTTTAATCCAAACGTGTGGACAGTAATATTTCATTCCTTAAAAAAAAGATAACAGTAAAAAAAACACACAAAAAGACCCTACAAACCCCTTAAAATGCATAGAATAGTTCGCTCATTATTCATTAGTGTTTGTAGATTCTGTTCTTAGCAAAGAAAACATTGGTGAATGCCAGAATCCTCGTGAGTAGTGTGTAAAAAGGGGATGAGAACAAATTTGTTGGTAAGTCTTTTAGTGAAAGAGGTCCATCGTTTACTTGGCATCTTGCTAACATGCCTTAACGAGAATGAGCCCGGAAGAACGCTAGGACGGAGAACAGATACAGATACGTCCAGTTGTTCATCACAGCCATGTTTATGGCTAATGTAAACCTTCCTGTTAAAGCTGACACCTGAACACACTGTCCAGTATAAATGCTTAAAACAATTGTTTAGATCTTTTCCAGAAATAAAGATGTACTGTCGGCTACTGCTATCGCTGTAAAACGTCAACCAGACATTTAAACGCTGCCACTGCAATGAATTATGGGGCCAGGTTTTGTTGATGAGGATGCAACCCATGTTCTTGATCGTTAGCCAGTATCTTTACCCTTCCTGTGATTTCTGTTCTTGAGGATAATGAGGTACGCCAGAAGACGAGAGTTCACAAGAGAGACTTGAGCCAGGAAGTCTGGAGCGGTTCGGATTGAGGGCTTTATGAGGAACGAGCGAGTGAAATAGGACGGTTGTGGTTGACTGTAAAACTGATGACTGTACCTTGGCCTTCCCACAGCGCACCAGCGTGCCCATGAAGGCGATGTTGCTGCGGGACGTGATGTCGCCGTTGGTGCCAGGCGGCTGAGGCTCGGAGGTTTTGGAGCAGGGCGTGGTCTCTCCCGTCAGGCTGGATTCGTCCACTGAAAGATCCACTGCCTGAGAGAGAGTGAGAGAACACGACTCAAAGTGACCCGTCCTTCTCATTACGTATGCCATGTTAAAAGCTGAATTCAGACTACAGAAAACTGGTCTGAGGTTATCAGTCAGGGCTCTGACTTCCACTGTTTCAGAATATGTTTGAGTTTTGAGCATAAGCGTGAGTTTGTGTGTGCGCTTTCCCACCTCGAAGAGGCGCAGGTCGGCTGGGACTCTCTCTCCCACAGATAGGCAGACCGTGTCTCCAGGGACCAGCTCCCTCGCCAGCAGGTGCTCCAAACGGCCCTCCCTCACACTGACGCACACACACAAACACACACAGAGTTAGAGATGCACCTCTTTCTCTCTCTCTCTCTGCTCATATATATATATATATTAGGGCTGCTCGATTATGGAAAAAACCATAATAACAATTAACTTGGTCAATCTTGAAATCACGATTATTTAACACGATTACTCATTGACTCTGGAGACACATAGCACTTGTTGCACATAAAGAACAGCAAATGTAAACTTTCCCTTAAAATAACAGAAAGTATAATATCAGGGCTGGGCGATATGGCCTGAAATCAGTATCATGATTAATTAAATATTTTACCTCGATTATGATTAATAAACGACTCTTCTTTTTGTCTGGCTTTTTTTCATGGTTCGCTGATAATTAACAGCAAATACAGTTGGGATATTTTTTCTGATGGGAGAGTGCATATTTTTCTGTTTTAAAAATAATTGAAGGAAACACAGAGGCGACGTGGCAGTTATGTCTCAACACATGCGGTCGGCCATATTATTTTTAAGGGGATGATACATGAACAGACTGGAGATGGTATTAAGAGAATACTGTTTTTATTATAAACGGTTCTTTAAAAATAATTGAAATAATCATCATGTGCAAGATTATGTCGATTAATGGTTCTTAATGTCGATTTTGATTCATTTTCAATTAATTGCCCAGTCCTAATATATATATTTCATATGTCATTTTGAACACCGCACAGCATAGTGCACCACAACAAAATGTGACTTCTATATTGATCCATCCGTGAAGGAGCAGTGGGCAGCTTTTTTGAATGTGCTCAGGGAGCAGTGCTTGGGGAAGGTACCTTGCTCATGAATACCTCAGTGATTCCTTTAACGGTTCGAGACTTGAACCGGCGACCATCCGATCACGGGGCTAACTCCCCAACCATTACACTACCAGCTGCCCCAAACTAAAACAGCCGACTCATAACTGGAAAGGCAAATTTCAGGCCTTGAAATCAGTTTTCCAATTTCGTCTCTGGAGTCGGGAATCCAAGAGCACAAGTTACACAAGAAGCATTAAGGTTTCACGTTTAGGGGCAGACAAATGATAATAAAGATTTAGCTACACTCATCATTATTTACATCGAATGTGCCCAAAAGTAGAATGAAGCAAATGTGTGTGTGTGTGTGTGTGTAGGACTGGAAGCTATTGCAAGGCCTGGGTTTTTGAAGTGCTAATCATGAATGTATGCATGCTTGAAGTGGAAATTACATCCTGCACAATCCTCTCTCAGACACACTCACACACACCACTTGTGCTTTTTGGAGCTAGTGATGACTCAATCACCATCAGCGCTCTGAGTGCAGAGTTCATTAAACACAATCACTTCTATTCACATCAAATTACTAAAACATCATTTGATATTTTTATATTTGAGTTCAACAGACATATAAAGAATAAACAAGCTTCTCTTTTAATAAAATTGGACCTCTAGTTGAATATAAAGCAACGTTATAATATGCATGATGTCTGACTGATGTTTCATTTGGGACCGATGCTATGGGCTCAATGTTTCGATGTAGACTGATATTATTACTCCCCTACTAACTTCACGCCTCAGAATGTGCTTCATTCCTCAGGCAAAATGAAAAAGAAAGACAAGCCAGAAAAAGAAAGAGCTCGTACTCACCAGTGGCATTCCGGAGGCACAAGTTTGCCCAGTTCCTCCAGGGATTTCTCTGAGCGATATTCCTGACAAAGCACAGTCGAGACATCAGCCACACACACCCACACCTTCAGAAGGCTTTGGAGGACTTTTTTCCTATTGTTTAATTCCGTTTTCAGGGCTTATTTTACTCATCCAGTTGGTCTTACCTGTACGAAGGCCACAGTAACGACAATGATAATTGCCTGGATGGAGGAGAAGAAGAAGAGGAGGAGGAAGATTTATTAAAGGAGCAAGGAAGAGTGTTATGAAGTAGAAAGAGGTGGCCCGGTGCGGGAGCTTACCACGGTGATGCTGACGGCATCGTCAAACTGCCGCATCAGCACGCTAATGATGGCCGATGCCAGCAGCAGCATGATGAGAGGATCTTTAAACTGGGGGTAGGGGGAGAGAGAAAGATTCTTCAATTCTCTGTTAACTTTCATTTGTGATTTTAACTTCATTGTGACTGCTGTGTAGAAAGCAAGAAACTTGTTCTCGTCATCATTCATCTGGATATTAATATTTTTTCAAATGAAAAAAAATATTCACTGGCAAAATCAAAATGAGGAAATGAGTTGTATTTTCGCTCAAATAAAACCATAAACTGCACTCATATTCAATTTTGCTTTTATTCTCAAACACTAGTGGCGTGACCCAGAAGTGACCGTTAGACGAAGGAAGAAATTTTTTTTTAAAAGCCCAAAATTCACAGACGAAGAGGAGAAACCCTTTTACTGTCAAGGAACAAAATAAAGCTATCCATTCTTATGAGTGGTGTGAATATATATTTGATCAACTATGTGTAACGCTCACTTCATATGCACAGTGCACAAATGATGCACAGATTATTTCTTCTTCCCACAGTTTTGTTCTAGAGAAATCGTTCATGGTACTAGTACTAGTCACTCGAGTCAAATCCAACACTACAGAACTTAAGCTTTGGTTTGGGTTTTTTTTAATCTCCTTCAGCTAAAGTGGCTGACCTGAGCAGACCTGAGTATTTCGGAGATCTTTAGAAAAGAAGAATTACAACTCATGGCAGGCTCACACTCAGACACGCTCAGAGTGAGAAATAAAGGAGAGCGAGAAAGAGACATAAAAAGTCGGTCAGGTGGGCGCTGGCGGGCTCCGGGTCTCACCTGAGAGATGTATTTCTTCCAGAGTGGCTCATCCTCGCTGATGTCGAACTCGTTGAGGCCATGGTAGATGCGGCGCCGGCTCACCTCCTCGTGGGACAGACCCAACTGCAGGTCGGCCTGCCGGCACAGGAGGGAGGCAGGGGTTAAAACAGCTAAAATCTCCTCTGAGGAACTGAGCTTTCCCAAAATAACGCCTTCGCTCGCATGTAACCATGACAACTGACATGAACCGTGAAGGCTAAGAGAGGACTGATAAATATGCCGTCTGTGGTCTGCGAACACCCACGACTAATAGAAATTATGCGATTTGTAAAATACTCATTTACAAGACAAGTGTGTCTCTTGTAATTGCCTTTTCCTCGTTTTCTTTCCTTGTGCCTCCTAAAGGTAAAAGTAACGGTTGCTATTGTGTATTATTTATTACTTAAATGTGAATCAAAGAAAATATAATTTGCTCTTCAATTTGTGCATCGAAATTAAAGTTTTCCATTTAAGGAGATTTTTGCCTCATCTCATTTCAAAGTCTAAAATTAATTTCTACCCCACTACATTACTTGAAAAAACTGTCATTCTGTTTTACTGCCATTTGATCTTTGTTGTTTTAGCACATGCTTGTGAGTAGGGCTGGGAGATAAGACCTCATATTAATATCACGATTAATTTGACATTTTACTTTGATTATGATTAAAAAACAAATATTTTGTTTTTGTTTGTTTTATCTCCTCATAGTTGAGTGACTGTAACTATGCTCAACTGTTAAAGCTGTAACATTTAAATATGTTTTCTAATTAAATAGCACATATTTGACTTTAAAATAATTGAAGGAACCAGACACAGATGTAGCAGCAGACTGGACAGGCTAGTATGTTTTAAGGGGACAGTACATACATACACTGGAGAAAAAATAACCGAAAAAAAAAAAAAATAATCTAATTAACCGTCATCAGCAAGATGATGAGGATCATTAAGCTGATTAACTAACACAATTTTATTAGCTAATCTGCATTATTTTTTCTGGTTCTCAGATGGTTCCCGAGACAGTTTTATTTGTTGTGAATATTCAAAATGAACTCCGTGAACCATTCTCTCTCAGGCGCCTACCTGCAGCACACAGGCCACTTCATTCACAGGAAGTTCGCTGGCTTTTTTCGACGTTAGTACCGGAACCATGGTCTCATCTTCACTCTGGGGTTGACACTCGGCTAGCTGCAGAGCAAAACAAGCAAACAGGAAGTCTGCATGAGCACTGTGCAATCCATCATTTCTTGACAGGGTGCAGAAGATTCTGGCTTATGAAAAGAAATGTGTGAGAAAAAAATGGGTGTCCATTATCTTCACCTATCTAGCTTTTCACAAACTGCAAATATAAAGTGCAAGCAGAAAATATGAACAGTAATTAGAAGGGCATTGCCTGGAGAAATTGCATGACTATTCTGTGCTGAAGAAAAAGTAGTAATGGATAAAGTAATTTCCCTAAAATGACAGAAAATGGCAGCACATTTCTCCTGAATATATGCTGAACATTTTGAGCTATGAACAATGTCTTGTTAAGTGCCAACCTTACGTGCCGAAAATTGGGAAAAGGAAGAAAATGAAGAAAACAAGGTGATGGCTGTTAGGCTTGTTGTTTGCTGTTGTGCTTCTTTGGCACACTAAAGGATTCTTTGGCCTTCCAAGAACTTGAAGAAGTTGTGCAGCTCCGACCTAATCTGTCGGTAAACACACGTTATCTGCAGATAAGTGTGAACTCTGACCCCCGGATGAACAACTGGTTGTCAGCTGGGGCAGGTTAGGCTCTACACAAAACAACAAACCCAACAGACACATGACCGAGACATAGGTCTCTAAATCTTGTAACTCAATCTTAATCAGATAATTCACGATTTCAGTTTCACCGCTTTACAAAACAGGGTTGCTGAAACAATGAATGAAAAGCAGAAACTCGCTGCTATTAATTCCACAATGAGGAAGTCTAGATGGTAATTGCTGGAAAAACTGCGTGACTGCTTTGTGCTGAAAAAATGATAAAGGCTGTGTATAGTTGTTTCTGCCAGTGAGAGATGACATAACTGTCAAACTATGAGCCCTAAATGCTAACTGGAAATAAAGGATGGATCAGAAAAGAAAGAATAAAGGAGGAGAAAATATGAATGCTTGTGAATAAATGCTGCTCAAGGTAACAACCTCAAGCACCGAAGAAGAAGCTGCAATAGCAGAAGAATTACAGGAAGCAACACAACAAGATGAAGCAGAAGCAGAAGAAGCAGAGAGGGTGAACTCCCTAACCGTTACGCTACCAACTGCCCCAATTCACAATTAGAGATGTAAACACACACAGGTTAAGGCCTAACTATCTGCTTTGAGAGTCAGATTAACATTTCTGGTATAATCAACTCGTGATTAATGTCTGGAGGTCGGTTGTTTGCATCTGTACTTAGGATGAATTGTACTGGGCATTAAAAAACACAATACGTAAATGCATCGAGATGCTCATGTGTCGTTATTTCCCTGCACAGAACAAACAGTCGTTCCTGAAGAGCTGCTGTACACTCAATTAACCAGGTGAAGTTTAATGACTTAACAAACACAAGTTGTTTAAGCATCACACTATGCATACAACAGTTCATTGTGTACAACAATCCTTAAATCAAGAGTAATAAAAGGCTGTCAAGCAACACACATAAGGGCTAGGGCTGGGCAACATGACTGAAATCAATATCCCAATAAAAGGAACATTTTATCTCGATTACAATTATTCTTAATTTGGGTTTTTTTTATTTTGTTTTTTTTGGATTCACAGTTTACTGACAAGGTTTGTACTATAAATACGCCCAAATATTAAAGCTGGGATGGTTTTTTTTTCTAATAAAATAATGCATATCAAACCCGCTAGTACGTTCTTAAGTGCATGAAAGTATTAACAGAATTTCAAAATAATTAACATGTTTGAGGTTCTGGAAGTCATTTTGATTCATTTTCGATTAAATGCCGCCCGCCCTCCATTTACTGTAACGTCATTTTCTGAACTTCTCCAAAACAGATATCAGTATACAGACACATGTCTGTAGTTGTCTTGGTGTATCTACACAGAAATTAGACAGTAAGATTTTAATGGACAGTAAAATGAGAAGGGAAATGGGAGGGTTGTGCTATTAACAGATCAGATTGCTATGAAATGGTTGATGGCTAGTGCATCAGGCAGGCGCAATATTTTACCGTTAGTACTCATTTCCTATGCGACTGTGATCTTTTGAAATTGATGGACTGGGAGGAGAAATACAGGAAATGCATTTGTGAATATAATATTTCAAGACGTGAGATCTGAAAGTGTGATAAAAATCAGGGTAGAATATTTATTTGAACAAATACATGACGAATAACCTTCTGCATTAAGTATGTGAGTTATTAATGATATAAGAGTTCTGAAACCAAACACCACAAAATACAAACGTCCAGTCTCTCAGAACGCAGCTCAGGAAGATGTTACTTGTCTGTTTGATCTCCCCTTGTTTAATTAATGCTTGTCGGCATGATGTAAGAGCTTTATCAAGTAAATGAACGGTCGTTCTATTCCACATTCAAGGAAAGCCTTAACCTGGACAGTCATAAAAATGAAGATTCATTCAATAGAAGGACTTGTGGAAACATAATTTTGGCCTAGCTCATGGTGTTACATTAAATCCAATACAACTCTGTATAAAAATTTTACACTGCCGTTTTAGATCCATTACAAAAAGAGCAGCCACCTTTTAGGTCCCTTAAGTAAGCTGTATTTTTTGTTGTTGTTGGTTTAATAAAAGCCCAGAATATTTTTTTCATATTATTTAAGCAGAGACTTCATAATCCAAGAAAATGGTGAATGAACAGAACTGCTTACCGCTCTCTCACCTTAAGCTCATCCGATTCAGATAAGCTCAAGTGCAACCTGTTACTTCTGAAACGACGTGTAAAGACATGCACTAAAAACAGTGTTATTCCTCTTTTGTCCTACCAAACATTTCAAGTTACTATGGTTAGTATTATAATACTGACCAACAACAAGCTTGGTGCCACACCGGTCAATGCAGGGTTAAAAGATAAATGTATAAACTAGGCTTGCACCGTTACCGATACCAGTATCGGGTATCGGGGCGATACTTCATTAATATACTTGTACTCGTACTCGTAAATAAATTGCCGATACCATGCACCGATACCACTCAGTGGTATTTCACTACAACAAACGTCGTAGTCGGAGGATGTAATTTGTTGTCCTACCTGACTTCAATATTTAGGGGGAGACAACGATCCAGAAACTTAGGTTCAGAGGTCCTGTCCACAAGCTCGTGTGAAATCCAGGGCTCCAGATGGCGACTACAATGTTCGCCAGTGCGACTGGATTTTTTTTCCAACTAGTTTGTTCTTTCCAGTCGCCAATGGCAACCGTCTCTCTCAATCCAAGGGAATTTTTTTTTTAAAGAAGCAAGAAACGGCTTTTAATTATGCGCAGATAGTCTCAGCCCCAGCGTTTTCCGCAAAGCTTTATAGTTAAGGTGGCCGTCGTGACTACGTCCCCTGCGGGGAAAATAAATAAACAAATATAAAAATCCTGCTGTATCCATAGACAGTTAAAGAGGACTGCGTAACGATGAAGCCGAATAGCGGCAACTAAACTTCCGCACTCAAAAGAAGATGCTATAATGTTTATACGAAATAGGACCGAACGCAGAACTTCCCGACGCTTTTTGTAACTTAGCAACAACAAGCGCCGAGAAAGTGCTTTGGAAGTGAGGTTTTGATCCACTCTCAGCGCAAAAAAAAGCGTCTGGTGGACAGGCTTTTGTTTTGGGTTTTTTTACCGCAGCGCTCAGAGTGCTTCAAGTTGACATCCGTTCAACTTCTAGAACAGCGCTTTTCTCTTTTGCTAGCCAATCAAAATCGAGGAAGCGTTAGTCATAATGTAAATATAAGCCAGGCTCTTAACTTCTTTCTTTTGTCTGGAGCCCTGAATGTGTCAACAGAGTAAGTTTTGCTGACTTTTAAATTGCCTGTTTTAACTATGCAGTACATTTCATTTCATTTATCCGCTTATATTTACATTTTGTCTAATGTGATGACACTTTTTTTGTTACAACCAGAAAGATCTGTTTATTTTTGGCGTGGAATAGCCTTGTTAATGATTTCATATTTAGCCTTATTATAGCCTTATTATAATCTGCAAAGGAGAAAATAAAATCTGCCTCCCAATTAATTACACCTAAGAATCTAAGAAGTATCAGTATTGGTACTCGGTATCGGCAAGCACACAAACAAAAATACTCGTACTCGTATTGGTTTGTAAAAAAATGGTATCGGTGCATCCCTATTATAAACCAATAATTTGTTGAAGCAATTTGTATACTGATACAAAAGGGGACCTGCAGAGGCCAAGCTGAAAATTATTCATCTTTATAAAGAATATAAAGACGTAGTAAAAGAAAAGGAGAAAGGTGACTCTACCTGTTCTACACATCCCTCTCATCTCGCGCTCCTTTTGGAAAACAGTGCCACAAGTGCCCTCCGCAGCAAAACGGCCACTCCACTCCACACACACATACATACAAACACAGACCGTCCTAATCTCAGACATGCTCAAAACCCACTACAGATACAAGGTGCAGCTTACGTCCGAGCCAATGTGTGTGTGGTGGAGGCTAAGAGGATTCCCCTTAATTAGAGTGGAAGGAGCTTAGACTTACACTCTTTCTTTCTCTCCCTCTCTCTCTCAAATGATTGAATGGAGCACAGAGGAGACACTGAGAAGATAGTTTGGCTCAAAGAACCATCTTCGTTCAACTGAACATTTTATAGACCATGATCAAACATCGCATTTAAGTCAATTATATCTGTAAAGAAAGATCTAAAGTCAGCAGTTAGCATGAGCGTTATTCAAACTGCATAAGAGCTTTCATTCCGTATTAGCCGCTAGGGGTGTAACAATACATCGATCCATATCATGATTCAGTGATCAATGAGCCCACAGCATCGACTGAAAATTAATTGAAACATTAATCAGACATTGTACATATTGTACATACTTTATATTGAACAGGAAGTCTATTTTTATTTGAAGAGATGATTATTCATTTAAATGTCTGGTTGAATTAGCGAGAAATAAAATAAAAATGGAATAAAAAGTCAAATATTGTCATTGCTTTTAGTGGTTTGATATGAAAGAAAGTGATGACGTTAAATCAGCATAAGATATTGTCTCATATTGATCTCTGACTCCTGAGTTGAATCAAATGGAAGTAGTAGCAGACTTTGTGATAATGGTAGACGTCCAGTCGTTGCCTGTTAAATCTAAATAACAATAGATCGCGACGACACTTGTGGTTTACACCCCTCAATGGCCTTGTGTTCAATTACTAGGCGTGCGACTAACGCTGCATGGAATACTGCCATATTAATGAAGTTGCATTTCAGGATTGTGAAAATGAAGGATTCATTTTAATATATCTGAAAGCAAATGGCTTACAAAGGCTTACGGAATAACAAAGGCAATTGATTTTAAGTTCCATTTTGCAAGGACTAAACCAGGACATGCCACCACAACTTCTGTTTTGTTAAGCACGATCTGAACTCACTGTTTCTCACCATGCCATTATGACATTTATGTCTTTTGTACATCAAGTTAGAACACTGGACTTCCTAATACATGGTTATTACTGCAATTTTCTATTTGAACCAGAGCTCATTTCACTGCAAGTCACTCTTATTGTACTGTATCATTATACTTATACTACTGTATTAACGTTAATGCTACACATAAAGATTCTTCAATAATCTCTTTATAAAGATATGAATCCTGTCATTTTACACTCCACATGGATTTTAGGAAGAATTCTGTGAAAACTGAACATAGTCCTCATTACAATACAATATTATGTTTAATAATGTACAAGTCAACAGACAATGATTCAATGTTTGTAGACATCACTTCCATGACAAAACTTCCATTTGATTTTCTTCTGCAGCCAGCAATCGGTATGAGAATATTATATGCTGATTTAACAGTCATTAGATTCATTTCAAATCACAAAAAGCAAATCATCTGATATATCATTTTTATTCCTGAACCCAACCATTTTGGATTAATTCTATGGGCTTATTGATCACTGAATCAATCTATGATGTAGTTTGATGTGTTGTTATGCTTCAACAAACTAGAACCCTGGACACAACAGATCTATAGTTGAGTCTATTAAATTTTGCACACTGTGTAGATACAGTTTAGACTATAATGTATATTTTGGGATACTTTTTGTGTTACCTTCAAACTTTTAACTTATCTTAATTTATTTGTAAACTTTTACTGCACAGTCTCAGAATCCTGAGTCCTTTTTATAAAGATTATTTCTGTCCGTCACCTTACACTACACATTTTAGGAGGAAAACTTTGCAATGCGTAAATACTGAATGACCGTATAGGGTGGGCTGAGTGGATGGTTTCGGGCCCGGATCTCCTGGATCTGAAGTCATAGAGACGTTGACCCTGATGGTTGTGGACACCTACGTGATACACAGTTTCCCAAGGTCACACACTCTTCCCCATGAAAATAGAACTGATTCATCACTTCTTTAACAGATGAAAACAAAGTTTCTGTTCAAGAAGTGATGAATCACAAACCTGCACAAGCACATTCTGCCTCAACTAGGCCTGCACTCTCCCTTTATACAACATTTGAATGACGAATCATTTCACCATAAAGTCACACATCACTCTCTCTTCTCTTTTACAGAGGTCTGTCACGTCTGTCTGCCATTGTAATGTACGCTGTAACCATTCCCTACAGTATTTTACTGTATTTGTTTAAATGATTTTTTTAGATGTTATTTTAGTAATAAATAATTTAGAATATGCATATGTGTGTGTAATTATTAAACATTATGTTGATTTCTCTGTATGTGAAATTATTTGTGAATAATTCTGTGCACAAAAACTGAATTGCATAAAAACGCATAATGCTATTTGTCATGATGTAAAGACATCCCCTGTATTTGTTAGCGCACACAAAAATGTAGTTCTTTCCCAAAAATGAGTATAAATCCCTAATAATAATTTTAAAGTAAAAAGAGGTGTGGCATCGGCAGCTGTGTATGGGAATCGGATCGGAACTCGAAAAAAAAAAAGTGGACCGCCCCATCCCTGGTATTTTTATAACACGCTAAAAAACTTACTTTTATAAGAAAGGCTGTAAATCTACAGCAAACCTATGTTTCTTTGCAAACACAGGAACATACTGTACAATAATGGTTCATGGTACAGTATAGTTCTGTAAATACATTATGCAGTATGCTTGCAGTAAAAATGCCGAAAAACGACTGGCAACTCTACTGCCAGTATTATACTGTGAACTGTAATTTTGTACAGTGTACATTCTAAGGTGAGGAAAAGAGGAATATGTAAATATCTGCCCAGATCTGATAACCCTTCTCTCAGATGAACAACAGCAGCATTTCTCTGCTCATACTGTGGTGTCCTTACCAGCATGCTCTGTGCTCCATGATGATAAACCCACCTAGGCCCCTACAGAGCTCCACAAGCGCCCTCTGCAGTGACCCAAGTGGTCAGGTGCATGCTGGGAAACATTCCTAGCACCGATAGTGATATCTGTACGCTCTGCCGCCCTGCTTTTCTGTCAACAAAGGCCGGCAGGAGGTGCTCTGTGTGAAAGCGGCTCTCACTGTTCTTTATTAGCCAGATCACAAAAAACAGGACAGCAGGGCTGGAAAAACAGAAACCACACACAGCGCAAAAACACATCGCTGAGCCATCAAGATGCTTAACATGATGCAAGGGTTGTGAAAATATGTGGTCTAAAAAGTGGATTCAATGATCAACAAGCACTGATCCAGACACCTTACAGTACATGTCGCACCGACATAATATACTAAACAGGAGGTCTGTTTTTTTATTTGAAGAAACAGTTTTACATTTGAATGTCAGTTTGAGCTCTGGAATAAAACGTCAAATGAAATTTTAATTAATTTTGTGATTGAGTGATTGTCGAAATCATGATGAGACACTGTCGCTCACTATGAGCTTTGTGATAGCTGGCAGATGTTAGAAAGTGAATTCAAATAATAATAATAATAATAATAATAATAATAATAATAATTAAAACTTGTTTTAGCCATAACAAAAGTCCCTTTGCTCAATCCAAATTAGGGATGGGACTGCTCTGTAGCTAGAGTTTTGTACATTACAACTTGAGAAAAAAAACTGAAAAAAGTGAGCAAACTATCATAGAAGATGTCTCAAGAGATATAAAAGCTGTAGTAGCCAGCAAAGATTGTTTTGGGTCAATTGAAGGGAAAAAAAGGGAAGTAATTCTGGTTTATGTAGAACTAATTCTGGTTTAGGTAAGCACAGAATCTACAGCTGTTGACAAATTTTACTGAATGCATGTGCGTGCAAAATATTAGCGTGGGTTGTTTTCAATTATACAATTATATACTATTATACTATCTAAATGTCTTAAGCATCTTAGGAAACAATTTAATAACATTTGGAAAAAAAAATATTGGTTAATATTAACATGGCCCACTATTATAATAGCTTGACGTACACATGTCATTTCTATAAGCGAACACAATCTCATTCTCGGCTCTGTGTGAAATTCACACAGTTCACTCTCCAAACTAAAAATACAAAACACTCAACAAAAGTTGCTAGAGTGAAGGAGAGGATTACAAGAATCTGAATAGTAATCTTGCATGATTATAGTTTTTATTTGAGAGCCTCAGTGCACTGGCGTGGGAAGGGACAAAAAAACAAGCTTTTGTAGTTCTTCATAATCCCAAGAAGCGACTCAGAACCAGGTCAGCTCGTTCTCCCAGAGCGATCTTAACAACAAGCGGTAGGCGAAACCCAAATAAATTTTGGCGGGCGTGAGAACAGGCTGATCGTCGGTAATAGAGGCGAAGTCAAGCCCGGCCGAAGATCTGGGTGGAGAGACTCATACAAGCTCTCAAGCAGAGCACAAGAAAAAATGGATCGTTCACACAAGCCTTCTGACCATGGCTTTGACTCAAGTCCTGCCTGAAATTACAGATCACATGATTGGAGAGAGTGAAAGAGAGAGGGAGGGAGAGACAAAAGAATTGTTGTTTGCGCCTTATCTAGGACTCTTTATCTAGGAGCAGTTACTTTAAGGTAGGTCCACACACTGCGCAAAGCCATCCCCAATGTCAAGGCATTCCCTCCTCTCACACCAAAGCAAACACAAGTGGCAGAATGAGAGAACAAATGATGGACAAAGTTTTCATACAGACTACCACACCTGACAGATAAATCTGTCTGCACATTTACTCAAGACAACATAAAGTCTGACATGAAAAGGACAGGGGGAAAAAGCACACATCTTTAAAGACAGTAAGAAAAACATGTGTGTTCAAATTTGCCTAAATAAAGATTTAACAATCCCATTCAGACTATCTTTGGGACTTTAGAGTAGGGATGGGCAATATGATACCTCAAGTCCATTATCCCATTAATTAATATTCTACCCTTTTTGCTTTCGTAGTTCACTGAAAAGGTTTGTACTATTTGTACACATGCAGTAGTATGTTTTGGGGGACAGTGCATGGACAACGCTGGCCAAGCACTAGCATATTTAAAAATAATGGTCCCAAGTCAGAAAAATGGTGAGGTTGTGTCAGGAAAGGGCACCGGTTTAAAACTTTCACCAGTTAGAGCATGGACTATGGCCGAAAGCAGAAGAGGACATGTTATCAGTCAGATTTGGAGACAGCTACAAGGTGGAGCAGCCTAAGAAATCATAATAAAAGTTTACAATGAGTGCATCTGCTGTATATAGCAACACACATCTTAGGATGACAGGTGCACCTGTAATTGCTTTTGAACACACAAGCAATAAAACTGCTACACCCTGTCTTGCTGAGACTCCGCTGCTTACACACAGCAGCTGAACACTCAAGAGCAGCAGTTATTAGCACAATGCCCAATCCTCCCACCTCTCACTGGGTTTCTGGTAAGAGCCTATCTATCAACAGTTTCCTAAAAGCCCTTCCCCATTAGGTGCTGGAAAAAAAACATTAACCGTGACAAGGAGAGCTAGAAGAGAACGTGAGGTGGCATTAAGTGGAGCAGAGTTGGGTGGAGTCATAGCAGCTCGGTCAGCAACAAGACCGTCTGCAAAGAGGCGGCAAGATTCAGACCCCATAGCACAGAGGTGTCAGTCCACCTGGCCAGACAGAGGCCAATGCTGCACATGCGATACACACACACAAATACAGAACACACTTGGAGCCTAATTTCTGAATAAGGGCGCAACAATCTGATACTGACTCAAATATTCATGAATATTAATATTAGTACATAATTAGGTAATGGAAATTGATCTATCCTTACATTTATTGATCATACCTTCTGTAATTATGGTTGATCAGATTTTGTCGGTGTGTGTGACTTCAATGTTTACATTGCTCCTCAGTGACACAGCTAAGGCTGGGCAATATAGCGTCAAATCAGCCTCCAAGTAATTGAACATTTTTATCTTGACTGCAATTAACAAAACATTTTTACTGAAAGCGTGAATATCTGTGACTTAAAATGTTGGTTTGATTTTTTGTGATTAATTGTCAGTCCTAGATACAGCCATTATTTAATATTTGAATTTTAATATCTGACTAACTTGATGCAAAACGCATCACCCAAACCCACATATCCTCTCTGAGTTGGGCAAGCTGAATCGGTGCATCCAAATCAACGAATCCAGCTTAGTAGTCATTCCAGATTCTTTGAGTAATGCTGACAACAGACAGTTGAGGCAAGATAACATGACTCACACCACAGGCACATACGTAGGTCACACAGTAGTAACAATCACTTCTTCAGGAAACAATACTACAGGTCTCTCCGTACCTTGTTCATGAGCCCCTCAGTGGTACCTTTACCGGTCCGGGATTCAAACCGGCGACCTTTCGCTCATGGGGCGAACACTCTAAATGTTACTTGTGGGGGTGTAATGATTGATTTAATCACAACTTAATTCACTGGCCAAGTTCTTAGCATCAATGCAAAACAAAAACACTTATCAGTCATCATACAAACTGTGACTTATAAGTCACTTTAACATCACGTCTTAAGGACAGTGCCATTTTTACAGCACACTGTTCCCCCACTCGCTCACTCACTCACTCTCTCTCTCACCCTCACATCCTCTCTCCTTTTCACTCTCTCTCTCTGTCACATACACACACTCAAACGCAAGACACTTTCACACCTCCATACTAACTCTCTCCCTCACCTACTTACATGCACTCTCCCTCATACTCCCTCACCCGCCCTCATTTATCATATACTTACCCCTCCTGTACACATATGGGGTCACCGCTCTCAAACCCATGCTCTAACACTGGCAGGCCAACTCCTGACAGGAACCAGGCTGATCAAGCAAACCGCCACGTTCTCCGCGTGGCTCAACATAACCTTGTTAAAAATTTCTCCAGCCGCATTACAACCCGAGGCGAGACATGATGAGAGACAGCGCCTTTTACAAGCGCGTTATAACGCTCCTCCTCGCGTTTATTACACACCGCGAGGAAACAGGCGTCTATCGCTGTTAGCTTTCTAACAGCTCTAGCCATAACCACAGACATAGCAATAGCTTAACACTTACTCAAACCGTTTCGCCAACACATATTTTTGGGTCATCCTCAACGCACACATTTCTGGCCGTACTTTAGATCTAAACGCCGTTGATTAGCCTCGTCGGCCGCGTCCCAAACTGCACGCTCTCGCTAGTTGTTCGGCGAAATTTGGAACACAGCCCGCTGGTTTCTTCACAACACTCGCCTTGTGATATTTTTTACATGTTTTGTTGTTGTGAGAGTTTTTTGACGTATGCCCCGCTTGCCGGGGGTGTTAACGGCGGACAGAGGCTAAAGTGTTACTCATGAGCGTACGTAGCCTGTCGGTTGGAATGAAGAGACAAACACAACGCAGCCTGATACCAGCAGCTCTTTTTCTTGTATCTTCATAAATCCGCCGATCGCTGGCCGCTGGTAACGATCTACGTAGGCGCGTGGGGGGAAGAGGGGCGGGGGCGCCTGAAAGCAGAAAAGAAAGAGCGACGGCTCCGCTCGCGCACTATTTATCGGCGCTGACTCCCAGCGTCAGCATCGCGTCTCAGCCAGTAAACTTCCAAAACATGTACTGTACAAAGTACACAAATATTTCATTATCATTAAGCGTGTTATAATACGAATCCAGAATACATTTTCCAGCATCCACAGCCTGTAAAAATGACTTTCCTTTGAAGTATTTTTGCATATATAACTTAAGATCTTGATGTGATAGACAAAATGTGCCTCCAGATTTGAATTCAGCACTCAGGATTTACCGTTGCACACACGAATTAGACTAAGTAGCAGACAGAAATGACTGATTTGTGATGCAGTGTAATGTACTGTACCTTTATTAACTTTTAACTGTTTCTACAATTTTTGAAAAATATTACTGAACCCTTAGTTCTCCACTACTGTTAAAATATCTGCAAAACTTAAATGTTAGTCATAACATTTTACTGTTTTATTAAAAGACTGGATATAGACTTTTTCATATGAAATATCTAACCTCCTGCACATCAGTGTCCGTATCCCTTCCTTCTGTAGGAAATACTGCATCAAACTGTCTGTACTCTACCTCTATTTCAGTTCTAATTTAAAGTTATATTTAATATTCATTCCTAGTTTAAAATGTGTATATTTTAATATTCTATTTGCTCTATATTGTTTATTCTGTTATTGCCTTATTTGTTCTTTGTCTTTTTGTTTCTATTGCACTGAAAAGCTTCTAGAGCCACGTCATCTCGTCTCTTTGTATATCTGTACAGTATATAGCAAAGATGACAATAAAGTTACTTTGACTTTGACTTCGACTACTGTTCAAAAGTGCTTTAGGCACTTGCGTTTGCACTTGTGAGTGTTGGATGTTGTCTGTTGGTATGCTGTGAGCATCTTGTTTACGAGTTCAGTTTTGCAGCTTGCTGGTTAGTGGCTGTTAATGTGTTGCTGTGCAACAATGCGTATCAAAATAACAAATTGTCACAAAACAATGGCTATGCTATAACCCAAATCTGGACGTGCTAGGAAAGTTCTGGAGTTAAATTTGGATTTCACTTACCGTCGATTCCATATAAATCCACATGTTTTACTTCAGTAGCAAAATCTTTATTCTCAGAATCAGGATGAAGTTTATTTGCCGATACGTCGTTACATACCAGGAGTTGTTCGCTCATGCAGCTCATGCAGAAAATATTTACAACGAGATGAACAATCCTTGAAACTTATTTTTAAAAACTACAGTTTAAGTAAGTATCTTTTATATTTCCTATATTGTATTTTTCGTCATAAGGTTTTAACAGTACTAGCGCCCCCTGTTGGACTGCAAGCTGCAGCCGGAGACGCCGTACCTATGACGTAAGCCTACAAACATGCACAACACAGATAGACACCTCGGACTTTGTTCATTTACTTTATTTAACTATGAATCAAAATAAATTATAATTCAACAGTAAATACAATCCACAGCAACATGAGTTCTCACTTTCCTCTCAGGAGCAGAGAGGCGGAGCTCCTCGTCAGGTGTGAGAATAAAAAGTAAGTTCTCCTGCACGATTACAGTTAGGAATAAACAAAACTTAGATGCATGCATGATGTAAAATGAAATAATGGCGTGTTTTAATTTATGATAGTGAAAACAAGGCCTGTGAAGAAAAATCTCATTCGGGCGAAAATCAGGGTAAGTATATTTCTTTCCAAAAGTGTATATCTCTAACTCTGTTCTGTTTGATTTTGCCTTTCTATATACGTTGTAGGGTTTGGGGTACCCACAAAGCTATTTGTGCTTAGGGCACCCAAATGGCCTAGTACCAGCCTGTACACACACACACACACACACACACACACACACACACACACACACACACACATATATATATATATATATATATATATATATATACAGTATATATCTATATCTATCTCTCTCTCTCTCTCTCTCTATATATATATATATATATATATATATATATATATAGAGAGAGAGAAAGAAGAAGAAGAGAGAGAGAGAGATAGATAGATAGATAGATAGATAGATAGATAGATAGATAGATAGATATGGTATAAGAAATATTGTGTGACTAAATAAAGAATTTTGAATCAATGTCCAACAAAATGTCTGTGATCCTAACTGAGGAATGTATCATATTTTGTGTGAGGGTGAAGCAGCCAAACTTGCAAACCCCTTTCAGTGCTAAGGTCTTGCACAAAAAGAATCTCAAAAAGGAAAAGCTATTCAGTGGTATAACCTGTTTTAGACTGAGCAGGGCCTTGTCCGCAGACGTGTTTAGTCAGCTGTGTCCCACTTTAGTAATGTGTCTAATTTAGCCCCAAAGTGCAGCAGGCACTGTGTGACCTTAATGTGCTTTTAAAGTTAGAGAATTGGGAACTTCATTTTGAACATCAGCATGCCGCAGCATGCAAGATCAAACCAAATGTACAGAAAACCTTCTGTTTCTTCAGTTATGTTACGTATTTCCCTTAATCACTTGTACAGTTATTGTCCATAATTTTACACATTTACCAATTTTACCTTTTGTTGTTGAATAAAAAAGATCCGCCTTATATAAAACTATAATAACTTCCCATATATTATAGAAACTCTACTAAGTGATCACAGATATTTTTGTATAATATTCCTTAATTGATCATGTCTTTCAAGTTATTCACATCTAGGTTCAACAGTCAAAATGTGAAATTGTGCTTTGTATTCAAGTATTATTTGGACTGTTTTGTACTTTGAGTACTATCAGTATTAGCAAATTTCACTCTACTTAGGTACAATAAAAAAAAAAGATGTACTTTTTTCCTTTTTCCTTTACTGATACCAACAGAATGCTGTTATTATTGGATTCCTTAATACTTTTACTCAAAAATATTTGATTGGGTGATCTTTAACTTCCACTTCCATTTAATTTGTAAGAGATCTTTACTTTTATTTAAGTATGGGTTTCAGGTGCCATATACTACACTGCTATTTGTAAACTTCTGTTAAGTCAAAAGAGTGAAGATCCATTAGTCGTGTCTTCACAGGTCCAGTGCCC
Source organism: Distichodus sexfasciatus (assembly GCA_032718565.1). NCBI lineage: Eukaryota > Metazoa > Chordata > Actinopteri > Characiformes > Distichodontidae > Distichodus > Distichodus sexfasciatus. The sequence goes on from JAVGVS010000004.1 coordinate 7,232,393, forward strand.
AGCGACTCTGAACTGATAACTAGCATGACGAGGAGACTGACCCAGCTGGAGCAGAGGGTTAAAGCTCAGCAGCGTGACATCGACAGTAAGGTGAAATCTTAAAACTTTGCTTTCAAGCTCAAACTAGTCTCACATTACATTGTAAATATGATTTAAAATCAATAAGTCACATTAACAAGGAACTTTGTTCATTTACTCAATGAATTTTAATTAATACAACAATTAATTAATGCAGTTTAACTTTTTTAGTGAATATAGTGTTATATAGTGAATTTAGTGTTAATATGCCATACAGGAACTATAAAAATTGATATAGCAGTATATTGTGTTTTTTCCAATAATATACATCTTTCAGATAAATCAGATAATATTCATGTAGAATGTACAGCTCTAAGTGAAACACCAAATGGAGATATTTTGATGAATGCGATACAAATCTAAAGCTATCCTTAAAATAATGAGTGGAAATAATTAGTATAAGCCATTTGATATTCCCTGATACTTTATGGCAGCCATTGAACTTCATTTTTTTAGGTTAAACCAGATGGAATTTTTACAGTATGTGTGGCATACTACAGCATCACTCTTAAACACAGATGTAGTTACAACTTATAGTTTTAAGTTAATCTGGTTAGTCATCACATTGTCAGTCCTGTGACTTATAAACCTTTTTGTAAAACTAAACTGTCACATTGATTTAAGCTCAAGTAAATGAAATAACTACGATCAAATCATTTATACAGTGTAGACCCTCTTTGCACAATGGAGAGACTTTAACTTTTACAACAATGATAAAAACCATGAGAGCATATTCACATTCATTCATTAATTCCTTCGTTCATTCTAAAGGCTAAACGGATTGCAGATTTGGAGAAGCAGCTCATAGAAGGTATTTAAATGTTTTAATATGATAATATTGAATGTGTGGCTTATGGACTAATAAAAGTCCAACCCTAGAGTTAACTGATGTTTTTCCCTCCTGTTTAAAATAGCACAAGTAGAGAAGCAGGAGGATGACCTGGCCAAAACCTGCCGTAAACTCCAGAAGCAGGTCTACGAAATGGAGGTGAGGACCGAGTTGGCGTGGATTCAAAAAGATGAAAAAAGTAGTAATTAATCAGCAAGACATGCTTTTCACAGACAAGTCACAAATAAAAATCAGAATCGAATTTGAGCTTAAGAAAGGTTATTCAATAAAATAAATACAAATACAGAAAAATACAGGAAATATGAAGTTCATAGCAGATCATTTCAATAACAACGTTTTAAATGATCTTAATATCAATCTAATTATCCAATTATCCATCCATCCTCTAGTCTTGAATCTCATACTGGGACAAAAACATTTTGAGTCTGAGTTTTTTAAATGAGTTTTAGAATTTTATGTTGAATGACATTTTTCTTTTTCCCAGAGGTTTCTGAATGACTACGGCATGATCTGGGTGGGCGGTGGTGATGACAGTGATGATGAGTGCGAAATTCATCCAGGAAGCTCAGAAGAGATGTGGCAGCCAGGTACAGAAAGCCCTGCTAAGAGAAACTGCTGCTGTTCTGAGTTCTTAGACTGCCTTAATGAAAAAAGAAGTATATTCAAGTGTGTTTATAGTGTAATTATTCTAAACTAAATTTAATAAAGTATAAACGATTCATTTCTTAAAGTATACTTAAAATTTAAGTATATTTACCTTGTAGTATTGCATACAAACTCCCAATGAGCCATTTCTCTACCAAAAAAGTATATTTAAAGTTCAAGGATATCTTTTAAGTATACTTTATGTGGAAGTAAAGTACTAGTAGTACAAGAAACATATTTTTCAATATATGTTTTACATATTTGTATTTTTAGAGAAGTTTCTTACCATAATATCCACAGTATGCACATGTACAGTTACTGTAATAACTGAAGTATAAATGTCATTCTATAAGCATGTATATACAGATATGGTCAGGAATGCCTGTGTGGATGCTATGATTCACTCCAATGAGCAGAAAAACGGTCTGCGTTTAGTCCGCGCTCACCTGATGCCATAAACACCAGAAAAACGCCTGGCTCAGACGTCTGTGTGGACTAGGCCTTATATTCAAAAGTGTACTTTCATAAACTCAAAGTGGGCTAAGTCCCAGGAAGTCTTGAGACACTACACTTACAAGTATAATACTAGCACTTTGAGTTTTAGTATACTCACTAAATAAAGTAGGATAAGAAGATATACTTGGCTTAACTCAAGTTTACTTTGAAAGTACTTTTAATATATTCTTAATTTGGGGCAGTTGGTAGCATAACGGTTAGGGAGTTCGCCCTGTGAACTGAAGGTCTCCAGTTTGAATCCCAGACCGGTAAAGGTACCACTGATGTACTCATGAGCAAGGCTCCATCCCCATTACTGCCAAGGTTCTGCCCACTGCTCCTTCATGGATGGTTCAAATGCAGAGGTCACATTTCACTGTGGTGCACTGTGTGCTGTGCTGTGCTATATGCAATGACAATATAATCACTTATTTAAATTTTTTAGCTCTTCACTTTTGTGGTAAGTGTGCACACGGATACGTCAGACTGAGATCGTCAGTGTCATATTTGTTGGCTCTTCTGTAGATGCCTCGTTGGCCGAGCTATTCTATGTGAACTTTGACCTGGTGCTGCAGAACGTCCAGCAGCTGAACCTCATGGCCGGAGAGGGAGAGTCTCACGTCACGTCCATTCCTGGAGGAGCGAAGCTAAGTCGACAGCCGTGTGTTCCACTCCGCCTCTTCAAAAACGGCATGGTGATGCTGGACGGGCCGTTTCGCCCCTACAACCACCCCAGCACCCAGGTGGTCTGCTGCTCTTAATGTGCTCTAAACTCATACTTTCACCAACCTTTAATGAGCATTTTTATTCTCTCTTTATGGTCATGGATGGTTTGGAGAAATTTTGTAAGAGTGATGAAAAAAAGTAGAAAAGGATTAAGTAAAATATAAAAAGGAGAAATAAACAAAAGTGAAAAGAAGTTTAAAAAAGTAGAAATTAATTTAAATGGGTAGAAAATAAAATTAATGTAAAAAAACAGGTAAAAAGGAGAAATAAAGTAAAAAGGTAGAACGGAGTAATGGGTAAAAAAGGAAAAAATTGTTAAGTGCCTAAAAGTCAGAATTATTTCTTTAATAGTTAACTAATAATTGACCAATTCTTTCTTGTATTTTTGCATTTCAGCAATACATGCAGGACCTGATGGATGGGTATTTTCCCTCAGAGCTGAAGGAGAGGTTTCCCAATGGTTTGGTTTTTGAGGTGGGTTTCTCACTTTGAGCACAAAACACTCCCAATCTTTCAGAAATTAAAGCTTCTGCCTCGCACGTTGCTGTAGGAGTGTAACGATTTCATTTTGGATCAAAACATCATACATTTTGTAATGTCACTTTATATTGAACAGAACATCTACTTATATTAAAAGAGAACAGCAGGCCTCATTCACCAACTATTCTTAAGAAGAAATGTGCCTTTTAATGGGGATTTGCAAAACATTTATCAATGCTAAGAACGACTGGCACACACACTTTCAAATTTTTTGTGAATCTTAAGAACATAGACTTTTCTTAAGAACTTTCTTAAGAACAAATTTAAGAAAACACGAAGATTAGTGACTCATCGTTTTTTACTTTGTCTTGTTGAGCTTGATAATAACAATTTCAAATGATATTTTACTTGCTTTTTGTGACTTGGTACGAATGGAGGTATTGGGTTAAATCAGCGCATGATATTGTGTCATATTGATCACTGGCTCCTGAACTGAATCGATTATAATCGTATCATAGTAGACTTTGTGATGCCGGTGGATGTCATTGTTTGTTGAATCGATATAATATTTTGTAATAACACCCCTTCCTTGCTGATGTTTAAGCATACACATTGTGGGTTACAGGTTTATGATTGGCGTGAGGAGGAGTTCACAGTTGTGCGACACGGGGCCAGATTTCCTGGTCGGGGTCACGCTGTCGGGGGGTCAGAGGAGACGCCGATGGGAATCAGTGAGGATTCCTACGACCCGCTGCTGGACATGAGCCGGAGTCAGTTACCAGGTCTGGAATTATGAGAGCTGTCCACTTAAAGAAGACAATACAATCACAATACAATATTACTTTGATTCAATGGACCTGCCAATATCACAAAGTCTGCTATATTACAGTTTCAATTGATTCAGTTTAGGAGCCAGCAATCAATATGATCAATATAATAATCAATATATTATGCTGATTTAACACCATGACTTCCATTCATATAAAATCACAAAAAGCAAGTAAAATACAGTATAATGTGATGTTTTTAATTCCCGAACTCAACCAGACATTTCAATAAAAAAAACAATGTCTGATGGATGTTTTTATTTTGGATCAATACTGTAGGCAAGTTGATCACTGAATTAATGTATCGACATAGATCAATGTATCGTTACACCCCTGGTGACAAACAATGAAGCACAACCTGGGCATGTTAGTATCTATAATAAGCGGAGTAGTCCTTTAAAGTCAAAGTAAGCTGTTGTTCAATCATCATGATAACTATGCTTCACTCATTGTAGGGTGTGAGAATTCCAACATCTATATTTAATAATTAATTATGTTTCTAGGAAGAAGACTGTCTGTGGAGCAGTTTGTCAGTAAACTCCCAAAGAGTGTGGTAAAGGAAGGCAAAGTGATTGATGTTCGTTCTTCAATAAAAGCAAAACTACAGGCAAGACCTGATCGTTGGCTCATAGCAGCAGTTTTAAAATTGTAGATTATGTATTTTGTGTACTACATGTTGCAATTTGTACAGTTTTAATTACAAATTTATAATAATAAAATGTGTCTGTCTTGTCTGTAGGGATCTACTGAAGGTGCTGGAAAATGTTCAGCAGAAATTGTAGAAACACCTGCACTACAGGCTCTGAGAGAGAGGTACAAACAGCAACACAATAATACAACACATTCATTCATTCACCGTTGACTTGATCAGAAATCATATTTAAAAAGGGGTACACCACACCCCTGATGAAAGCTCCTTTTCATTTTATTATAGATAGGTTTTGATTTCTTTTATATACACCAGTGTTTTTTTCTTACTTTTCATTTATTTTACTATTCTTCTTCTTTTCTTTATTTTTATTGCACCTTTAATCACACAGTGCACCACAACGAAATGTGACCTCTACATTTGATCCATCCGTGAAGGAGCAGTGGGCAGCTGACATGGGTAGTGCCCGGGGAGCAGTGCTTAGGGACAGTACCTTGCTCATGAGTAACTTAGCCGTACCTTTACTGGTCAGGGATTTGAACCAGTCACCTTCTGGTCACGGGGTGACCTCCCTAACCGCTATGCTACCAAATGCCCCAATGGTAATTGTTATTCTTAATTTTTCCCAATGCATCCTCCCACTTTTTGACAGGCCTACCATAGTTTTTGTTAGAGAAGCTGTTCATGGTTTAAAATGTTCAGCTTGTTAAGGAGAAGTGGGCTATTTTCTTGCGCCAACCATCTTTTCCCGTTACTTGTTTCAGATGAGGTCACAAAATGTGTTCGATTTTTTCCCCATAGTCTTAAATCTTCACACTCTGTGATATGATCCTGACCTTTACATCCCACTGAACCACTTTATCCCTCCTTTTTAACTTTTTATCCGTTTCTTCAAATGGAAAATGTTAAACTGTTGTCGCATTGTCATTTTTGAAAAATATTGCAAACTGTTGACTTTATCTCTCCTGTTTAGCATTTTCCTGTTTACTTTCTTCCTTATTTCTACCTTTTTCTCCACAGTTTTTGCCACTTAATTTTACTTTACTTTTCAAGTTTACTTTATTTGTCATTTTTGCCTTTTTTACGTTCTCATTTGTTTTTATAACTTTTTCACCCACATCATTTTCTACTTTCAACACAAAGCAGTCATGCAATTTCACCAGAAACTGGCAGTCTAGTAACATGTACTGTATATTTGCATATCACTTTACCTATTGTCTCATATATATTAAAGAAATTAGGGTGGCTCAAGACGTGTACTTTATGTTAGCAGAAGCTTTAAATGCAAAAGCTTTAAGTGAAGATTCTCTTCAATCTGAAAGAGGTACAATTACAACAAAACACAATCCAACTCCAGACAACAATGTTAAACTAATTGAAAAACAAATCAACACAGCAAAGCTCCAAAGCGGCATTCTCGCCCGTTTTTATTAGGGTGGAGTCTGGTGGAGCAGGCGGCTCGGCCACAGACCCTGAGGTGGCTACGCTCAGGGTGAAGTCTGAGGACGCAGAAAAGACTTTCATCCTGAAAATGTTCTTTTCTGAAACCATTGGACAGCTCCGCCACTACATAGACGCTCACAGGTGAGAAATAGATGACTATGCCTGCTAGTGTGTCTTTGTGTGTATAATGGTGGAATCGTCTTCACATTTATTCTCGTTCAACATCAGGGCGCCACTTTGCCCCCCTTCATATGATATCATCAGCCTCTTCCCCCAACGTTGCCACACCGACGAGGCCCAGACGCTGAAGGCGTGTGGTCTGACCCCAAACTCTGCGCTCTTGCTGAGGCCACACCCGTCCAAGTCGTCGATATGACATCAAAAGTCAAGATTTTGCATTTTCATCCACTATTCCAGATTCATAGTGAAGAGATATGAAGACAAATAGTTTCCCTTTGAAATGATATATGTAATAAACTTTTAACCTGCTTCATTCTACTTGCCTCATTAATATTATTAGTGGTCCAAGCATGCAGTGCTGGCACCCTATTGTTTTTTGGCAATTTTGGTGAAATTTGGTCAGTGGGTGGCATTATAGCGCACTCATAGCAAACTTTACAATGTTTTTGGACAGAAGTCATGGACAATGAGTCACAGAAAGAAAGGTTTTGCTCATGTGAAGTACAAGTCTATGTCAAATTTTAAAATATGAACCTTGTCGTTCTGTCCTATTCGAATTTTGCATAATTTGCATAATCAGAAAATAGTACTTTTTTTTAAGTAGTCCTAGATTTTGATCAAATCTTTACAAAACTGGTATTAAATGAAGTTCAAGGGTCCCTTATCAAGTAATCCTAAAAAACATTTTAATATTTTTAACAACCTACCTACTACGGGTGCAGAAATTGAGATGGGCGTGACTTGGTGTGATCTGCACCAAAATTGTTAAACATGTCCCTCTGGGGGCCTTTACAACAGAAAATTTTACTTTCTGCACATTTGTTACATGACCTACACACTTCAAAAGATTTTTAACTCATAACCCTTTCAAGAAAATGCTTGTATTAAAAATGTCATTCTGCACATTCTAATACTTTCATATGCTGCCATTTTCGGTGATATCACTTCACTCTGATTTTTTCAACACAAAACACAAAATCATTAGTCTCAGAACATATAGGTCCCTGATGAGCAAAATTCTCTCATATATGTGTGTAAACTCTTTGAAAGTTCATGTTATTTAGTCAGAAAATTACGGTGGCCGAGAGAGCTCAACGCACTGCAACTTCAGAAAACACATGCAAACAGAAAAAAACGACAACAAATTAAGAAAACAGCTCCATCAGTTTGACAACACAGGCGCTGCAAATACGGAAACGCGCTGCACATTCTCACAACACAACCAAACACAGAAATGCGCAGCAAACACACGAACGCGCTGCAAATAGCACGGACCACAACGGAAATGTTTCAGGGGGACCTCAAAAAGTGACGAACCCATCTGCGACCTGATTATTTGTTCAGTGGCTTTTGGTCAGAGCAGAGGTGTTGTCCCAGACTGGACAGGGCACAGTCATGTTACAAGACACATACCAGTATGTTTTTAAGGAGACAGTACATGAACACACACACACTGGGCAAAGTACTAACAGCATTCTTTTTGAAAGGGGAAAAAAACACTTTATTTCTTAAAGGCATCATCCATATACATCATCGTTAGTGTTGAATTCAGCTTGCCGGTCTACACTGAAAAAGTTTAAATAAGAAACTCATAAAACATTCACTTCTCACACAATCAAACTTGTTCCTCCTATTTACACGGTCAAACATGCAAAAAGGTACAAAGTGGCAAACTTTACATTCAGCTTCAAAGAGTGAGCCCTGCATTAGTTTTTGGTAGCAATATTGTTCCTTAGCCCAACCCAAAATAAACAGGATTGGAGTTGTGTCAGTTTCAGCAACAAGAGCAACTCCTGATTAAACCAGTAGAAGAGGCTTCAGTCAGGCAAAAATTCACCTCGTTACAAAATAATAAAATGTTACACGACCATGTGTGTAATGTATGGAAGGATTTGAAATGTAACATTGCTGCATTGAGGAGTAAAAAGTGGCACTGCATACTTCAGGACAGGTTTATATTAGTTATTAGATCATTAATATGCATGTGAGATTTAAATATTGATAATGTCTAATAATGACTATTGATGGCAATTGAATGATGTTAGATTCAGTCATGATTACATCATTACTATTTAAATATGTAACATTTGATTATTACCAATAATGACAATGTATTGATTGACAGATCTTGTCATTATTAGATCATTAATAGTCCAATGAGGAAATCTCTAATGAATGAAATAATGACTAAACCAGTCAATTAAGCATCATTATAGCCATTATTAGACTATTAATACGTCAGATTAGAATATTAATGTCTAATAATGACTAATAATGTCTATTAATTATTTAATAATGACTGACATTGAGTCATTATTACATCACTGATATTCAAACATGTCAGAATATTAAACAATGTATAACAGCGCCTATTAACTGACATTTTGTCAAAGAAGCTTCGAAACCACTTGACACATTAAACTTTCGAGTGTTAAACAATGTGAAACATAATGGAATGTTATGGCCAAACCTTTATCAAATCCACCGCCGCTCCCAAGCACAAAAAAGGCACAAAGCATGTTGCAGAATTACATACAATAACGGCTAAAGCCCTGCATGTGGCCGAAACTCGTAAAAATAAGAAACATTTTTTAGTTGATTGTCAACCACATCAGAGTCGTCCCGGCCAGAACGCTGGGTTTCCGTAAATCTGCGAGGTTGTGAAGAATTTAGAAAAATACCTCGTTATAAAAAAGCAGGCCACTGTAGTGTTGCTAGTGTTAGGGTTATGATTGTTACGTTTGTGTTTGTTAGCCCTGTTAAAGGGATGCTCCACCTTTTTAGCGTTGTGTCTGTCCCTGAGAGGGAGATATCTGAAGGTGCAGGAGGAGAGACAGTGGGTGAGAGTGGGGGTTACTGGGTGGTGCAGTTGTCCCCCATGTCCTGGGCGTAGCGGTCAGACACGGCGGTGCGCAGAGCCTCCACGTCCCGACGCAGCTGCAGCGCCTCCTCCAGCTTCCTCTGCACTACTGCAGCATCCGACCAGTCCTCACACTCCTGCACCACGGGAGATGCTGTGGCCGGGAGAACACACACACACACACACACCATGTTATTATTTCTGCCAGTTCACACGGTTCATTCAAATCTGTCTTAACTCCATTTCAAACTCGTTAGTAAGGCGGGGCGATATGACCTCAAATCAATATCACGATTAACATTTTATGTTGATTACAATTATGGAAAAATGATTTTGTTTGTTTTTTGCCCTCATTGTTGACCAACGAAGGTCTGCATTGTAAATATGTGCAAAGAGTAAAAGAGTGAATGAAATTAATTGTATGTGAGAGTGAATGTGTGTAGACATACAGCTGATGCCCAGTAAGAGTGAGAGGTTGGGGTCCTGGCCATGCGCTCGCTGTGTGAGGACACTGCAGAGTGAGTGGAGATCCCGTAAGCAGGCTGCCATCTCTCCGTGGAGGCGTCGCGTCACACCCGCACGCTCTGCCCACTCCACCCCCTCTACCGATAGCCCCGCCTCCTCCACCGCCTGCAGTTGCTCCCGCACGCTCACACTCTGCTCCATTAGCTCCTGGTTCTGCACTGACAGCTGCAATACACACACATTCACACACACAACAAACCCAAACACCATCAAGTCATACTTATCAAACAGAAACATTGAATAGTGAAATCCCGAAGCAAGAGTGTTGGTGGTCTAGTGGTTAGGATACACACCTCTGGACCAAGAGGTTGTGGGTTTGAATCCTGAATTAGTTACACTCACCACTATCTACATCTAACAATGAACCATTCCAAAAAGTATGTGTGTGTGTGTTAGTCTGACCTCCTTAACCGCAGTGCGTAACTGTAAGAGCTGTTCTTCTTTAGAGTTGAGCTCCTCTCTCAGGGCCTGGTTATTGCTCTCCTCCTCACACAGATGCTGCTCCACACTCTGAACACACACAGACAATCCAACTTTTAAAAGCCATTCCAGCCTTGAGCCAACCCACCTAGGGGTGGGTACCGAAACTGGGTTCCAGTATAACCCATGGGTTACGGGGCAGTTGGTGGCGTAACGGTAGGGTATTCGCCCCATGATCAGAAGGTTGCAGGCTCAAATCCCGGAGCGGTAAAGTTACCACTGAGGTACTCATGAGCAAGACTCATCACAACATGTTAGAGTACAGTGTTAATTAATGTACAGTACAATGTTAATTTGGTATTTTCTCATTTATATTCATATTATTAATGGTTTTAAGTTCATATTTTGTTCAGTTTGGGAATATGCCTAAAAAATAAAAAAAGATACTTTTTCATAACAACTTTTGCTTTGTCTTCAAAAGTACTGTTTTAAGTACCATTTAGGAACGGTCACCATTTTAAAAGTATGGACTTGGCACCGGATATCGAATGAAACCCAAACGATACCCAACCCTAGCAACACAGAACAGTCTGTATTTCCTAACTGATCCACAACAGGATACAGCACTCTGGCAGATGCTAGCTGAGCCCCATCGTTTACACTATTCGCTTTTGTTAAGGTTAAGCTGCTCACCCGTATCTGTGAGCCGAGCTGCTCCATCATCCTCAGCTGCTTCTCTATCACCTGCAACACCAAACAGAACCAACAACGGTGTACATTAAGAGTTGTATACGATGTAGTTGTGAGATCATTGCTAAGCAGAGTGTGTTTTTCATGTGTGCACCATTTGCATGCTGCACCTTTTTGAGTCTCTGCTGTTCTTCCTTTAAAGCCTTGTTCTCCTCTCTCAGCTTCTCTATATCCAGAGAGGGCAACCGCACCCCATCCTCCAAACTCTCCTGCACCCGCGCCTGCAGACTGCACACACACACACACACTTGTATTACTAACTTTGTGAGGTACTTCCACTGTCTCTCTTGGTGACTGGATGTAAATAATATTGTTAATATACTGTAAAAGCAAGTCTTTTCCCCTCTTTCAGTTTCTCAAATAAACATGGCCATTTTCAATAAAAATCATTCTTTCTTACATTGTCTGATTCTCACATACATAAATATCCCCACAATGCCACAAAATGGACAAATCATAGTTTTCCCTATCTTTTAGTGGACAGTCGGGTCCTCACAACCCCCTAAATACACGAACACCACACACACACACCTCAACAACACATGCTCAACTGGGTTACTGTTAGGGATGGGTATGGAGAAGCTGTACTACATAGTTTCCCGGTACCCCACAGGTTGGTAGAGAACTATGGACAAGCTACTGGAGAAACAGAGCCCATCATTCATTCATTTATTCATTTAAAAAATGAAAACCAAAAACAGAACGAAAGGGAAAAGAAAATCCATTTCCCATTCTGAGCTCAAATAAAAAAATGTTACAAAAGCAGAAAACACACTCATATTCCATTTCGGTTGTACCTGGTGACTGTGGCCAGCAGTTCTCTCTCCCTGCGTCTCTGCTCCTCCAGCTGTCCGTCTTTAGAGCGTGTGCTGCTTCTCTCCTCCTCCAGCCGCCTCTCCAGCTCCAACACCTCAGCCCGCAGCTCGTCCGCCTTCCGCTCTGCCTCCTCCAGCTGCAAACAACCGGCATACCACAGCCTCGTCATGGCGGAAATATGCTTGCTGTTAACTACGTACGTATGTACATATGTACATATGTACATATGTGCAGCTGCCAATCCTTATCCTGCTTCAGAGATGCAATACCTGCTTATTGTCTAGGGGTTTACATTTTCTCCCCTCCTGGCGCCATCTCAGTAGTATTGAGATGAAAACTGCTCTGGAACAACGTTACTAGTAGTACTTTGGATGTTTCCTATTGGACTGAAATATACTTGCTGTTAACTACGTATGTATGTACGCACAGCACGATCCGTATCCTGCTTTCTTTGCGTCGGTTTTTGTGCACATACTCAAATATTAACGGAAATGTATATGGAGATGCAATACCTGCGTAATTTATAGGGGGCAATGTTGCGAGACCTGCAATGTCTCTCATTGGCAAAACCAGAGAAAAGAATTCCCCATTTTGCTGACGAGATCTGTTAAGTGGTCGAACGTACCATCGCCGTGATTTTCGTTTTCTTCTCTGGTGCCGTCTCAGTATGATGAAGATTAATGCTTCTTCGACTGTAGCCATGTATGTTTGAAATAAGAGATGACGATTTTAAGATACAGGTATTCATTCATTTATTAGGTCTGCGGCCTCGACACTGACTCCTGGTGGTAAGGAGTACACGCTACAGATTACGACACACAGTACGGACGCAAGTATATCAGCACAAACGTTAACAACGCAACTGTTTACGGATACGCACACGTAGCTCACAGCAAGTATATTCCAGTCTTTAGAGTACTGTACTGACTGCACAATGACTCTACTGACCTCTCTGCACTTTACACATCACTGTTTTTATGATGTACATGCTGCTACATGGACAATCTATAAGATACTGTCTATGATATGCTGTTTATTTTTCTAATGGACTGTAGACTGTACAGTATACTCATGTCAAACTGATTGCTGCTCATTTAATGCACAAAAGTACACTCCATGATTGTAATTGTAGTTTTTCCTCCACTGACTGCTGTTACAATATTTGCACATATTACTGAACTCCCCACATAACTGCACATATTCTTTTTCTACCTCTAGTTCAGAGGTTTAGTATATTTTATAGTCTATTTATATATATTCTCTATGAAAGAAAGATATCGTGATTGTCATTGTGAACACACCACAGCACAATACACTGCACCACAACGACGTGTGACCTCCGCATCTGACCAATCCGTGAAGGAGCAGTGGGTCGCTGACATGGGCACCCCGGGGGCAGTGCTTGGGGCCGGTACCTTGCTCATGAGTACCTCAGTGTTACATTTACCAGTTAGGGATTTGAACCGGCGACCTTCCGATCACGGGGCAAACGCCCTAACTGTTAAACTACCAACTGCCCCATGTGCCTTCTTGTTTTTTGTACTCTGTAGAAACTGGAGCCTCATCGTCTCGTCTCTCTGTATACTCGTATATAGATAAGATGACAAAATTTACTTGACTATGGAGAGGGCTTGTGTGTGATAAATTTGATCATTCTTTTAGCAAAATGTCAGATTAATAGATCAAAATTTTAGTTCTTTTTTGAAAACGAACTTAAAACGTGCATTAAAACAATTTAATTCTGCAAATGAGAAAGCTATGAAAACGGTTAATTTGTGCTGTATATTTAAGATCTTTATCTAAAAATTCCTCCTGGTTCTACTGCCTTATTTATATTTTGGATTTGTAGATATTTGATCTTGATTATTAGGAACAATAAACTTGTTGGGAAAAAAATGATTACAACTTTGAGCAAAGACAGCTTTGTTTGGGACAACAGATGATGTCAGTGAAAAGTTATGCAATATTTTGGTTTGCAGTATCACGCTGACCCCTGTGGAAAGAAGTAAACACTACAGATTACAACGCACGGTAGGGAAGTGAGTGTATCAGCCCCAACTCTTAACAAGGCAACGGAGTATGGATATGTGTAGTTTGTGAACTCAGAGTGGTACCTGCTTCCTTTGGTTCTGGTACTCGTCCATGGAGGGTAGGTCAGCCAGGTAGCGCTCCAGCGTCTCGATGCGTTGCTGCTTCTCTCTGCTCTGCTCTGCCTCCTTCTGGCATTTCTTCTTCAGGTTGGTGATGTGCTTGTCTCGGTTCCGGATCTGTGGGATGGCAGTGAGCTCTATTTTGGGTGCTGTATTTATTTGGGTACAGTATGACATAGGGCTGGGCAATTAATCAAAAATCAACGGGAAATTGATATTAATTGAAAATTTACTGTCAAGCAGAACCCTAATCTTGCCCATGATGATTACTTCAATTTGCAGTATTCATTCATTCATTCATTCATTTTCCGAACCGCTTTATCCCAACTGGGGTCATGGGGAGACCGGAGCCTATCCCAGCACCTACGGGCGCAAGGCGGGGATCAAGCCTGGGCAGGCGCCAACACACCACAGGGCACACTCACACAATCACATTCACACCTTACAGGGCCAATTTAGAGTCACATCACATGCCTTTGGACTGTGGGAGGAAACTGGAGCACCCAGAGAAAACCCACGCAAACACGGGGAGAGCATGCAAACTCCACACAGAAAGACCCTACAGCCGGCCCCGGGGGATCGAACCCAGGACCTTCTCGCTGTGAGGCGGCAGCGCTAACCACTGTGCCACCGTGCCGCCCTTTGCAGTATTTAATTAGAAAAAATATCCAAGCCTTAAATAGTTGAGCATATTGACAGTACAAAAGTTGACAGTACACTATGGGAGAAAATAAAAAAATAAAAGCAAAATAATCATTTACTAATCATTATCAAGATAAAATGAATGAATTGTGATATTGATTTGAGGTTTTATCACTCAGCCCTAGTGATGGCGCTGACTGATTACCCTCTCCTCCTGCTTCTTCAGCTCCTCGGCGTGTTTCTCCACGCTCTCCTTCAGGCTCTCGCTCAACCGCCGTGTCTCCGCCTCCACCGCCCCCAAACGCCGCTCTGCCTCCAGCTTCTCCTGTGCCAACGAGTCGCTGCGCTCCGCAAACTGGGCACGCAGGAACGAGTTCTCCCTCTGCGCCTCCTGCCGAGAAAATGGGCCAGCAGCATTGCACAGTCACTCCACTGCTGATTTGGAACACAATGACATATTCATTCGTTCAGTCATTATCTGAACCGCTTAATTCCAACTGGGGTCGCGGGGGGGGACTGGAGCCTATCCCGAGAACTTCCGGGCGCAAGGCGGGGAACAACCCTGGGCAGGCACCAACACAACGCAGGGCACACACACCCACATACACACCTTACAGGACCCATATAGAGTCACCAATCAACCTATATAGCATGCTTTTTGGACTGTCGTAGGAAACTGGAGCACCCAGAGAAAACCTACGCAAACATGGGGAGAGCATGCAAACTCCACATAGAAAGGCCCCACGGCCAACTCGGAGCTCGAACCCAGGACCTTCTTGCTGTGAGGCGGCAGCACTAACCAGTGCGCCGCCATGCCGACCCCACAATGATATATACATATCAAAATTTTGAATAGCCATTTTAGACCATTACACAGGTCAGATTTCAAGTTTTTGTACACTCACATTTAATTTCAGAGACAGTAGCTAATTTTCCGAACAGTGACTTGGGGTAAAGGGTTTTGTTCAGGGACGCTATTATACTAATGCTGGAGGTAGGATTAGAACGCACAACCTCTTGGTCTAGACGGCGAGTGTCCTAACCACTAGACCAAACCTACCCAGATTTGTAAGTACTACCTGCAGTCTGAGCAGACAGAGATCAGGGAAAGCAGCTCCACGTCCCATCAGAGCCCCATGAATCTGCAACTCGCTTTCTCTCAGACGCTTCTCCAGCTGACACAGCTGCTGGCTCTGCCTGCCATCACAATGAAACGACAGAGTTTATTTGGTTTCGTGGAACGTGGAAAAATCGGGTGCAGAAAAACAAGTGTGTAAGAGTTTGGTGGATCACCTCTCTATGATGAGCTCCTTGTCCTTCAGCAGAGCCTCGTTGGCCTTCACCACCGCCTCCCACTGGCTGCTTTCGGCTTGGAGAGGGGACGGGTAGACAGCAGGGTACACTCCACTCATCAACTGGAGCAGAGGGGGGAGAGATTGTAAATTAACATGTTTTCATTTAGTGTGACTCCTTCCTTTTTTTTCCTCCTTACTTATCCATTTAGGGGCTCAGCAGAATCATGCTTTTATCTTCTAGCCATTCAAAATGAATTCATATATCTCAAAGACAGATTCCAATTTTTCAGTTTTGCACTAGTGTACCTTTCTTCCCAACACAAGGTCTACAGATGGCACCATGATGATTCTTGCCCAGACAGTCCTATTTGGTGTGAGCAAGAAAAGTGGAGTGTGTAAAGGTAGGACGACCCACAGGCTATGGGGGGAAAAAACTATTCAACCGAAACTATCCAAAGGCACACATTTGGGTTTGCAACCTGTAATCTAGCAGCTCTTGTTTGATTCCGTTGAATTGATTTTGACATTTAAACTTATGTGAAGTTGCAAAAATACATATATTATTGTAATAAGACAATTTACCATGACCTCATGGTTGCATTTCCTAAGAGAAGACTGATGGAAAAATAAGACATCTTACTTACTAGAGTTAACACTGAGTTGTAACTACATTTGATGCAGTGGTTTTTATATTATTCTTTTCATTCTTGCATTAGTATCTTTTAAAAAGCAGTATAAAAACAAATCTATGAATGTACTAAATTAACAATCATTGAGAAGTTGAGTTGAGAATTCGATTCCTGAATACAAGACTCAATTTGTTCATCTGCACAATGCACACTTTAAATACATAGTTTCTTTTGTTTCTACTGCATTATGCACATGTACAGTCACCGTCTATGCTACAAACCTTATAAGAAGATTTTCTCTGTTTTTCCACATTTTATGTATATATTTTATTTTCATACATTTTGTTCTTACTCTTAGTTTATTGTAAGATTCTAAACCTGTAAACTTTTTAAAATTCTAAATTCTATTACTCTGATCACATAGTCTTTGGATCATTTCGGGTACATTTCACTACATGTTATACTTGTATAACTATGTTTGTGACAATAATCTTTGAATAAAAATTCAATCGAATTGTGAGATTTTCTGAAGCCTGCACCTGGACTTTAAACAGAGCTTGACTGGGTATCGGTGGCATTGGGCCGATCTATGGAGCTGATCTGTTCAATTAATTAATAGGTTTTTCTATGTCTGCATATGCGCGCACGCACAACTCCTTATGCATGGGAAGTAGCGCTGCGGTAAAGCTGGTTTATTCTTCAACATTTGCATCAATTCGTGCCATTGATATATCGATATGTCAATGAGCAGAACAAGCAATGCAACACACTACAACTCCAAAAGCAAATCACGTGATTCTACTGTTTAATTTCCTTAACAACACCAGCTCTCACTTGCAATCTGTGTTCCTGATAGTTGTAATGCTGCAGGTTTACTGAGCGTCACAAAATTACAGAACTGTTTAAACGATTAATTTTTGAGATGTTATTTTAATAATAAATAATATACATACGGGTGTATAATTATTACATTGTTTTAGTTACGAAAACAGTACTTAACTCAAGTATTTAATTATGCACAACAGAATAATCTCAGTCTCCTCCTTACAGAGAAATACACAATTTCTTAATTAAAAACTGGTATTGTATCGACATCGGTATCGGAACTGAAAAAATATATCCCTAATTTTCTTATTATGAATTTATTATAAACCCCAAAACCCAATGTATTGTGTGTGTTGCGAGTTCCCACCTGCATCTGCTCCACCTGCATGCGCAGATTCTCCAGCCTGTGTTTGTGCTGCTGCCAGCCGGCACCTGGCTCCTGCAGCTCTGCATCTACAGGAGCCCCAGGCCCCACATGGATACCCCGCTTGGCCCCATAGGGGTCACATGATCCCGGTGGCGCTGGCCTGGCCTCGGGCAGCACCCTGTAAGTTTGGTCGAAAGCAGTTCGGTAGGCGTGTGCCCCGTCCCCGTCTCCATCTCCGAGGCTGCTCATGCGCAGCTGCATCCGCACATCGGGACCGGAGCCGGAGACAGAGCTGGGTCCGAGGCCAGCCAGCAGGACAGACTGGTTGAGGGTGGGCTCCAGGGCAGGTGTCTCAAAGCGCTGGGCATCGTCTGCTCCGGGGAAGAGCGAACAGTCCAGGCCGTTGACCATGCTGCGATACCGGCTCAGACAGTCCTGCTTGAAACCGGCTCCAGATGTGGTTCCGATTCCATCTGCAGGTCCAGCTTGTGTGTCCAGGTTGGGGGAGGAGGCCGATTTGGAGAGGGAGGAGGAGGTGGGGGGCGTGCGGTGGGGGTGGTCACGTGCTCGGGGCGGGGCTCCGGATGTGGAGGGCATGACGTGTGCAGTGGGAATGGGGATCTGACTGCGGATCGGCTGGAAGGACGCACTGCTACCCGAGCTGCACAACTCTGCCGGGACAAAGAGGTGGGGTTAGGGGGAGTCAACATGTTACCATGGACATACACAGTGTAAATGTAAATACATATAGGCTGGTGGACAACATAGACAATATAAACAAAGCTAAATATCAAACTTTACCCCAAAAATCCATCATTAAAAACTAGCAAATTTCTGCAACCTCAATCTGTCAAATACATCAGGCGGCTCACCTCAAAGATGACATCAACACGACCCCTGAAACCACACAACCCTGTGTCCGTCCTTGGCCCCCTGGACGCCCACCCGTGCCCCTTTCCTTGCCATCGTCCTCTCGCTCCCAACACCGAACCGAGATGTGAAGTGGAGTCGGGACGAGGTGAGAGTGTGGAGCGCCTCCTCTCCCAGAGTCCTCTCCGTACAGAAAGGTTAGGGGTATTTATAGAGAGCGGATTCAGGTTACAGGAGCTGTTCCATCTCTCCTGTTCCAATCCAACTCCCGGTGACCACTTCCTCCTGGACGTTTACCTCACTGTAAACGCCAGTACGATGGAAAAGAAGTGCAGCAATGGATCTGAGACGAGTTTACTTGAGTTCTGCCTCAAGGCCAGTTCTTTTCTCTCTTTAACAGACAAGTTTAGGCGGCGCTCTGGAACGAGAGGAGGAATCCCAGACCACTTTATGACTCCTACCCTAAACAAGGTTACGCCCATCACGGGCCTGGAGGATTCCAGTGGTCACAGCTGGATACTCCGCCTCCTACCTGAAGGCAGAGCCACTTTTACAGCCACAAATTTGGCTGAAGCTCTGCATGCTGTGATAAATTCAACTCCAATTTCCATTTTTACAGCAGACATATATCGATTCAAAATATCAGTTCTCTCCCTCCTTCAATGGTAATAACTGGTATCAGCCCTAAAAAAAATGTACACCGCTACACACAATGTACAGATATAGACTAGATCCACATGATCTACACATGATTTTGAAACTGACAGGGTTTTTAATAATTGGTAGGTTGAAATATATATTTTTATTGATTTTTTAAAAATATTTTATTTTTACATTTGTTTTTCCGAAATGTATAAATTATGTTGTCTATCATATCTAGACAACATATAATTGTTCAAATCAACCCTTTATTTAACAAAAAACATGTTAATTGTACAGGCATGTGTATACATTTTATTTATCTGGATAGATAGATATAGTTAAAGATACATACATATATATAGATATATGTACAATAAGGCGATTCTCATTTTCCACTGCAAAGCACTGCTGCTGGTAATTCCAGGCTGGAATATAATATCCAGAGTCCCGAATGAAGAGTGACGACCTTGTCCCTAAAAATAACATCAGGTTTACACTCCAAACCCTGGCCGGCTGGACATTATACTCTCCCCTACACACAACACACACTCTCCTCAGATGCAAAATTCTCTCTGACCTTCCGAGCTGTCGGAGATTGTGACCCCAGGTCCAGTCTCGGCCCGCTCGGCTTTGGGCAGCCTCCAGCCGAAACGGCTCTGAAACTTCTCTGACACAGCCGGCGTCTGGAACTCCACATCCGAGTGTCCCACTGAGAAAAGCAAACCAAGATGATCATGATGATCATGATCATCATCATCATCATCATCATCATCATCATCAGTATTATTATATGATCTTAAAGAGTAGTACTAAATGTTTGAGCTTTAAAACCTAACCAAAACAAGCACAGAAAGTAAAGTAACTCTCGAACCTGCTGCTCGGGAACTCTGATATCTCTGAGAGGTGGTCATTTCAGGTCCAGCTCTATGTAAAAGACACATTTGTGAGATTCAGGAAAGGTAGGTTGAAGTAAAAAAAAAATTAGGCAGATTAGAGTTGTCACAATAGCTGTCAATAGAATTTCAAACTCGATACTGATACCCAGGAAAATACCGGAATACAATGTTCACTACCATTGAATGAACAAATAAGTTGTTATTGTGAGCAGAGCACAGCACACAGTGCACCACCAACTAAATATGACCTCTGCATTTGAGTCCTCGGTGAAGGGGCAGTGCGCATCTATTCGGCGACACCCGGGGAGTATAGCTATACCCCAGTGCCACCTTCACCGGTCAGGTGTTGTAGCATATTCGGCACCCCTGGCCTCAGAAGCACCCTAAAAACGAGCATCTAATCCAACAATAATTATAGTCAATAAACATCTAAGTGTTTAATAAATAATTACATACGTGACGATTCATTTCTTTATATTTTGCTAGATCACTTAGTCAATAGGTACACTGATTTATAGCAACATTTAAAACACAGAGAGACGGCTGGCTCTTTGCACTAAAACGGTTTGATCAATTCATTCTGTTACCATACTTACTTCATTCAACTCAAAACAATAATGTATCACTTTTACATGCTTTCAGTGTCACAAATAGGAATTTAAGTTACTTCACACAGCTGAAAGTCTGAAGATCCCAGATTATCTTAAAACTGCAACTACAAGAGTGAATGTGCTCATACCTGATCACTTTAACTAACTCAGACCGATTAACTGTAGATCTCAGATCAGCTCCGTCCTCTTTCATAAATCGCTGTGAACGAAGAAGCTGATCTGAGACCCGCAGTTATCAACAAGAGGAAAACTTTTCTGAAGCACTACTCAAATATTAGCCTCTTGTGTAGGACGTTACCTAACAACAATAAGGAGTTCGAGACACAAATTGGGCGCTGGTAATGATCTGGTAACTAATACACTCACCTGAGCAGCAAAAATCCGAGTTGAATCCCGGGACAGAGCGCTTTGTTATGACTCTGTGTTCGCCGTTACCGCTCCGTTTGTTGTTGAGATTTTTCCAACGAACGCGCGCTTCTTCTACGGCGCCTTGTCGATGTCACGAGGCGTTCAGCGCCATCCTGCGGCCACAGCCGTGAATACAGGTGCATTTTATTCAACTGTTCGTTATTTACCGCCTTGCGCCCGTAAATTCCCGGGATAGACTCCGTTCCCCGCGACCCCGGTTGGGATTAAGCGGTTCAGATAATAAATGAATGAATGAATGTACTAATGCTACTCCAGGACCATTATACAAAATTATGACAACAGGCGTCATTCACAAACAATTCTTAAGAAATGTTTTTTTAAAATCCACTTACGAGGTTTTCTCTAAGATTCTGACATTGGCAAATGTTTTGTTATTTGAGATTTGTTCTTAGGCAGGAAATTAATTTATTAATTCGAGAGAGAGAGAGAGAGAGAGAGAGTGAGTGAGAGAAACGATGAAACATTACTTTTTTGTAATATTTTTGTAATTTGTTTTTTTTTTAAATTTAATGTACATTTATTTTAAAACTGGTATCCAAATTAACATTATTGCATAATACAAATATTAACATAATAAAAAACAAAAGAGCAGTCAGTGACATTCATATTAATTTGAAGTTAATTTCGAATTAATTTGTTGAATGAGAGGGTTACATCTCTGATCAAAAAAGGAAATAATAATTTACCCCATAAAGATAATTAAATACATTCTTTCATTCCACCAATTACATTGAATAATTACATTCCATTTACTGTATATTTAATAGACCGGCAACATTTCCTAATATCAGATCTGACTACGTATTTGTTTCCATTAGCATTAAACCACACTCCGGGGCGGCAGGTGTCGTTGTGCGCCGCGGTCGTATTTTTCCCGTTAGGAGTCGCGGCGGTGTGGCGTCATCAGGCCGCGGTTCTCGGTCTCCCGGTCCCGGTGTGTGTGTGTATGTGTGTGTGTGTGTGTTGGCGTGCAGATGGCGCTGAGCTGGCACGAGGCGGCGGCGGGACTCGCGGAGCTGGAGCTGCTCTCGGGTCCGGGGCTCGCGCTGCTAGCGGCGGGTCTCGCCATCTCCCTTGCGCTGCTCGTTTACCTGACCACCGGCATCACGGCGCGGCGCAGAGCCTACGGACCCGGGCCGGGGACAACGGGGCAGCAGCAGAAAAGCCAGGAGCCCGGTGCAGCAGCAGCAGCAGCGGCGGAGAACGGAGCCAAGAACGAGCCCAAGAGGAGGAACCGGCGCAGAGCCAGCGACAAGGTACCGAGAACCCGGGGCCCGGTAACCTGTATAAGAATATCGAACCGGGTCATTTCTACTAAATTACTTTCCCCATAGTGCAGTTACTCTCACCATGTTCATTATGGCTATAGCTATTTCATTTTTTAATTTGATGTTTGGATTTATTTAGCATAATAATAATTGCAATAATTATCCATGATAACTATGTAATATAAATAATGCATATAATAATAACAATAATGATAATAACAATAATAATAACAACAACAACAATAATAATAATAATATTCCAGCACTGTGTACTCAGCCCCCTTGATACTACTACTTTATAAATAATAATAATAATAATAATCAACTGCTACATGCTTTAACTCCTAAATAAGGAGTTAAAATATTGTAATGTCTTATTAATAATGTTTTAAAATTATTTTATTACTTGCTGGGTATTAATAATTATTTAGCTATTGTGGTGATTATTGTATAGTAAAAGGAGTTCTGAACTGTTTTTGATGTTGATGTGTGTTCTTGTGTCTCCTAACCTGGTATTTGGAACCAAGTACATATTTCAGTAAATTAATTTGTTTGTCATGTTTGCTCTTTATATGAGACCACTTCTGCGTGTATGTATTTTTCATATATGTATATGTGCACTAATAATACACATACATTGCAGTCCTTAATTTATCTAGAGCTGCATGTTTAACTCATGACTCGGTGACCCTGATACAAAAACATTGCTTAGATCAGACTTAGAAAGAGTTCTGATTCTAAATGTGTCTGAGGCCTGAGTCAGGGTTTATGCAGAGTGTAATTTTTCTCGTTGTGCTCTTGAGCAGCTCCAGCGTAACGGCGTGACGGTGGACTTGCAGGAGGAGAC
This sequence comes from Distichodus sexfasciatus, assembly GCA_032718565.1. Taxonomy (NCBI): domain Eukaryota; kingdom Metazoa; phylum Chordata; class Actinopteri; order Characiformes; family Distichodontidae; genus Distichodus; species Distichodus sexfasciatus. The sequence goes on from JAVGVS010000004.1 coordinate 7,255,608, forward strand.
AAGGGTGGAGGCAGTGAGGGTGGAGGAGGCGGCTCAGAGCCCCGAATCAGCCGAGCTGAAGACTGATAAGGTAACGGCTGAAATTACACATCATAATTACAAGCCTGTTCTTTTTAGGGTGTGTGTGTGTGTGCGCACGCTAGTTAGAGAGACGTGTAGTGATGTCGCTGGTGTGAGATCAGCAGCAGCTGGGAGTGTCAGGTTGCCGTCTTAATGTGCATATGCAGCAGGTCTGATTTGGAGTTGTGTGTGTGTGTGTGTGTGTTGGTATGAGCACCTTACAGAGACAAGCAGCTCAACACAACTGACCATAACAGCATTCTTCAGACCTGTGTGTCCAGTTTTCAATATTAAAGGAGCAATATGTAAGATTGTGGCCAAAACTGATACTGCAGTCAATATACTGTAGCACGTTGGTATCCCCTCCCCAGACTAGTTTGCCAGATAGTCCGACTCATATTTAACTAATATCTAGTGTCTAATGTTACCATCACATGAGTTACAATCTATGATCGAACATGAATAGCGTTATTCAACTGTTGAAAATATTTGAAATATTCATCCTTGCGTCTAGTGGTGATACAAATTAGCCAACCTTGGCTAAATCATCATACCTGTCCAGTAGAAAATTAGCCACTTCAGCATCTGTCTTCAAATTCTTCTCCGCTTTCAGCCGTCTTCATCTTTCAAATGCATCTCCTATACTGATCCGCCTTCTGTTTCTGCTTTGGTCAAGATATTTTTGAGAGTCATAGCGAAGCCTTTTAGTTTTAGTAACGTCAGACATTTGTATTCCAGAATGCTTGTAGCTGCAGCTCAGTGGTAACTGGCAACCTGGATGCTAGAGTGCTTCTGACTTTGTGATTGGTCAATAGCAGTGGGTGGCGCAACAGGCCAAAACACAAAAACAAGCGTAAACATGATGTGCGTGCTGTAAATTAAAGTTTAAAATGTGAATATTCTGGCTTTACTGATTTTGTCAGTGAGATCAGTATTTCAAATTGACATGATTCTATAATCTCTGGTGACACATTAGGTTCATTTTATGATTACTTGCCATAAATTTCTTAAATATAGCTCCTTTAATTTAAAAATTGATTGCACAGTGTTATGACCGATTCAGGATTGTACTTCTATAAGCGGGTATGCGACAAATAAAGAATCTTGAATTATGCCATTTTAGGCCAAGAAGAATAAGAAAAAAGCAAAAGCTGTGGGAAAAGAGGCAAAGTCATCCACAACAGTGGAGCGCAAAGATTCAGAGGAAGGTAAAACACAAACACAAAATGAATACACATCATCTTGGATTCATTTTTGAAAAGAAATTAATTTTAAACATAAATAGATAATTAGCAGATTAGCAGAGCTCCCTTCAGCCCCTTTTAAAAATAAAATTAAGCAAAAAACAAACAATAAATAAATAAAACAACTCTTTGAATATGTTTAAATAATAAAATGAGTATGAGAATTCCTTGTATGTGAAGTTTAGCAATAACTGGTATCTGTCGATTTCCAGAATCCATAAAAATGCTTAATATCAGTGCTAAAAAATGGTCAAGCCCTAATTTTGAGTGTGTTTTTGTTTTGCACACAGCTGGTTCCTGGGAGACTAAAGTCAGTAACCGTGAGAAACGGCAGCAGAAGCGCAAGGATAAGGGAGCGAGTGATGGTTCCAGCAGTCCGGGAGGAGTGGAGCAGGCGGACGGAGAGGAGCCTGGAACTGCAGTGGAGGAACCACAAAGTACCGTGACTTCACCTCCACCCAAAACCACTCCCACTACCAGGAAGAGGGGCAACAACAACACGTCTGCCCCCACTGCCCAGAGGAAAGGTGAGGACTGTCACTGCAGGAGCTGCTCTTGGTCTGTCCTAATGTTTACACCAAGAACAGTTCCAGTTTTTAGAGCTAGTTGTAAACCCACAATCCACTGCAGGTGTGAAGTTTGGTTGCCAAAAAATGTATGTTTGGTTCATGCTACCAAATATGAATGAATTTGGACATGTTCTAAATCTGGTACCCTTTTTAATTGGTTCCCACCTACAGTTCCTGGTGATGAAAACGGTGCTAGGCTTTTCCACTGAAGAATGTTGTTTGTTTACAGTTTGGAACCGGTGCCATGTTTTTCCATTGGAAAAAAAATTAGTGCTGGTTCACAATTTGGTTCTAGTGTTACATTTTTCCACTCAAAAAAAGGTACTGGTCCCCACTCTGGAACTGATGCTGTGCTTTTTTACCGAAAAGTGTGGTCCCAGTATCGATTTCCAGAGTTTTTCACTGAATTTGGAACTAGTGCCATACTTGTCAATACTTTGCAATCCATGCTACATTTTTCCACAGAAAAAAATGATGCTGAAAATGGTGTTGGAAAAATAGGCTCTGAACCAGCGCCAAAACTTTACCTGTCCTAAAATTGAAAAACTGTGATGTCATAAGAGGTGGGCAGAGCAAGTGAGACGGCTTAAGACAATGGGGGGAAAAAAAGGCAGGGAGCAAATTGGGAGTTGTCCGGCCTGCTGAAGAAATTCACACTCTTTTAGCAATTTAGTATTCACAGAAATAAGAAAGAAAGAAAAAAGTGGATGAAGATGTGAGGGAAGAACTGACAGTTGCTGGATTTAAATGGTCAATGGAGCAAATAATTAGCAGGCTCAAAAAAGGGTAATTGGCACCGATATCAGTCTGTGACAAGGGGCAGAATAAGAATAAACGTGGGGCTGGATCCCAATTTCAGTGCCAGCTATGGTTCAATGGAAAAGAGCCTTTTGTAAGGATCCCTGCACAAAACTCTTATTCGTCTCTCTTTATCTACAGACATGTCTCCCGCGGCCAAGCTCACTCCTGCCTTTAGACCACAAGGTAGGTAAACTCCAGTCGGATCGGTCAGTCACCAATCACCCACACAGACTCTCACACTGTGCCAACTAGTGACATGTTTTCTTTGTGCCCCCCTGCAGTGTCTCCGGCCTGGGAGGAAGTGCTGGCTATAAATGGGTCAGACTGGAGAACGCTGGGCGTGCCACTTCCCACCCCAGAGAGCTGGCATGGTACAAGGCCCTCCGAACACCAAGAACCGGAACCAGGCCCAGAACCCAGAGCCTGGCCTCAGGACATGGAGGGTAAGTAAACAAGCTGGCAGCGAATTTGGCTTTGTTGCTCGAAAGCCTTGTTCACACTGTATAAGGTTTTAAGACTGTTTTTAAGTAGCAGCTAAAACTCTTCATTATGTGAACACTACAAAGTGCAATCAAACAAGTTCACAGACTTCAGAGACATAGTGGTTCCCAAACATTTCCCATTTTGTAGGTAAGAATGTTTTTGAGGCCCCTCAGTGCTATACAGGCTGTTTGTCCATCAGTGCAGTTTGTGCACACAACTGAATTTTAAGTGAGTGATTATTTCCTGTTGTGAGCACACCACAGCACAGCACACAGTGCACCACAACAAAATGTGACCTCTGCATTAGACCCATCCATGAATTAGCAGTGGGTGGCTTTTTGGCAGCACCTGGGGAACAGTGCTTGGGTACAGTACCTTTCTACTAAGCACCTCAGCGATACCTTTGGTGATCCGGGACTTAAAACGGGAAACCTTCCGATCATGGGACCAGCTCCCTAATAATTACACAACCTTCCCATGCATTTTTATATCAGTATTTGCCCTTCAAAATTTCAGATTTCCCCTCATTTCTCCTTATTTGTGCCTTTCAGTCTCTCAAGTCTGCTTCATAATGACGTTTCAGTTGAGTTCGAGCATATCTCAAACTGCCAGGTGTAACAGCATAAAAAACGTTTATAGACGTGGTTAAAAAGAAACGTCTAAACGTATAGACCAGGCTCCAGTCTGATATTCGTTTCTGCTGGAGGCACTGCTGGAGTTTGGGTAAAAAAGGTCATATAATTAATTTGTAAAACAATATTCATTAATTTCCAGATTAATTGTGTGCATTTTCACATTAACGCTCCCAGTCCTGCTTTCAACTAGAGATCGACCAACCGATCGGGCCGATATTTGGTATTTTTTAATATATCGGCATTGGAAAGGGCGTATTATACGTAGACTTGATTGGGCAAGTGCCCAGGAGCCCCAGCTGATGGGCTAATCATCTTTTCATATTTTTTATATTATTCACTGGACATGATACAGATCATATGTTAAACGGTTTAAAATATAATTTTCTAAAGGGAGAACACACAAATAAAATCACAATTGCATACCCCTCGTCTACAGTACACGTTAAAAAATCTCATGGCCTGGGCTACATGGGGGCTTGGGGTGTAGTTGCCCAGGGCCCCACACTGTGTTAATCCTGCCCTGGGCGTCGGCCAATTTTTTGCACAAGATGCGAAAAATTTGCGCAAGATGCGAGCGACGAGTGCTCACTAGGTGCCACACACAGTCTGGGGTCGTTATCACCATGTGTGTTGCGAATGAATCACGGTCACTCTGGCGACAGATAGTTTTTATAAATAAATAATGCGTCACATCAGGGTAATTATAACAGCATTCAGTACTGACTGTGTGCAAAGCTTTCTTTCCGTGCAACAGTTCAGTTGAAAACTTAGAATACTAGCGATCTCTGACTGGACTAGCTGCGATTCATTCATTCGCAGACAGAGCTGCTCACAACGGTGACTGAGAAAACCATTTACTCGAAAGCGTGGTTACATTCCAGTTAATTTATTTATGTTTAGTTTATTTATATTTATATTTTAAAGTTTTATTGACGTTGTTTAACCTTTTATTTAAGTCTACGCTTATGTTCTAAAAACCTAATAATAATTCTGCTTGATTAATGCTCTAAACCGTTTATCCAAATGTTTATTTGACCGTTTTTGACCTGTTTTATTTAATAATTGGTTTATACAACATTTGTATTACTATATAAAAACAGCATAGTGCTGTATAAGTGCAGTGCACAAAATGAACATTAAAGACCTGGTTCAAGTAAGTGTTCAATAAATTTAGTGTATCTGTTGTTATTATTAGTGTTACCATGAGAAAAATGGCCAGTTATCGGCCTTAAAAAAACAACATAAGCAACATATATTGGCCATCTGCTGACCCTTAAAATACCCATAATCGTTTGACCTCTACTTTCAACATTATTTCCCCAAATAGCGGCTCTAGGTCTGACAAAAAACCTGGACCTTTTGCCAACGTGACCAATGACTTTGCCTATAAGCGGAAACACATCTGACCTACAACATTCAGTGTCCCGGGAGAGTGCTGTCCCCCCTCAGGACAGACCATTAAAAAGAAGGACAGTCCCGGTAAAACTGGGACAGGTGGCTACCCTAGTTGCACCACATATTTTGGGAACAGCTGCATTAAGGGATGCTTTTTTGTTATGTTATTTATTTAGGAATATTCAAATATATCTTTTTTTATTTGATGTATTTTAGTATTCTATGCACATGCATATTTACTAATGATCCAAAGATTGAATATGTAGATACAAATAGGTTGAGTTCAATAGAAAAAAAGTTAGTTTTTTTCTACCTAGATATTTCAAAATAACACATTTGTAGAGCTGTAATCATCATACCATGAAATCTTTCGCTTAAGATTTTCAGACTGTTAGGGTCTCATACCGGCCCGTGCCTACTTTTAGAAAGCTGTAGTGTGAACGAAGCGTAACAGGTTCATTTGACGTTTTAGTTCTCATTGGAATCAAAACTCTGTACAGTAAGAATGTGTTGGTGTTGGTTCCTCAGGCTCCTGGACGATCGTGGATGGGAGTCACATTCCCGTCTCCTTCCCCACCCTGTCTGCAGGTAGGACCAGCAGCTGCATGGAAATCCATTTATCATTTTTCAATATTCATCTCCAAAACCAAAAGTTAAATACAAATAAGGAATAATTTTGCACTCAAATTAAAAAACTAAATGCAAAACCAAAATAGAATATGAATGCATCTTTTCCATTTTTTATTTGAATGCAAAATGCAAAATCCAAAAATGAGTAGTGATTCATTTTTAAATTTTAGTTTTGGAAATGAACATTGAAAGACAATCTTGTTGTATGGTCTTAATTTTTGGCTTTAACATCCCCAGTGCCCTTCTGAGTGTTTTGTGTAACTGTGCCCAGGTGGTGAAGTTCAGGCGATGCCCGATCTGTCGTGGAGCCGCTCACCTGCGCTGGTGGAGGATGAGTGGGGTGGCATGAGTGAGTCTCTTCGTTTGTCTTTCTAGGGCTGGCCACTTAGCTGAAATCGACATTCAGAACCTCTAATCAGTTTTTATTTATTTTACCAGGAAGTCTCATTGAGATTAAAATCTCTTTTACAAGGGAGACCTGGCCAAGACAGCAGCCATACAAGCTCAAGCACATATTGCACACAGCATAATCATATACAGTCGACCCCAGTGAATTTCCGCGAAGTAGGATTTTTTTTTTTTATAAATCGAATATTTTCGTAGTTAGAGCATAGAAAACCTGTTTATGACCTTCTAAATACGGGTTTTAACATTATTAAAGCCTTCTTGACATGAAATAATACCCTTTAGTCACCATTACACTCGTATTACCCAATATATTAGACAAAATAAGACATTAGACGTTACAAATATCATTATTATTATTGTATATTTAATTACACACACACAGTTCTCCACAGTGAGAATCGCAAACACAAGAGCAAAGATGCTTCTGATGCGTAGCGATGTAGAAGCGTGTATGAGAGAAACGAACCTGCGTGAGGCTGAGCCAAGGAGTGGTCGAGTGGCTGCACCTGGCGTTGAAGGATTTACGGGGGTGCTCGAATACATAGGCCTACAGTCCATACATACAGTAATTTTAATTATAATACAGGGGTGTATAATTGACTCAGACAACCGAGCGCGCTGTATCATTTTCACTGTCTCGATCAACTTTTTAATGAATATATTTGAAAAAACCGCGATAGAGTGAAACCGCGAAAGTCGAAGCGCGAAGTGGCGAGGGACGACTGTATACACAATACACAAATCCACAACTGGACCATTTATAAGCACTTTGATTTCTCCAACTTCAAGCCTCTTTCATCATCTGTGTAATCTTGCCCTTGATGATCATTTTTATGTTTTTTAATTCTCTTATTACTTTCCCCAGTGTGTGTTCATGTTACTGTCCCTTAAAGGTCTCATATTCTACATTTTTTCAGCAAGTTAAAACAGGTCTATGACCTCCACAAAACATGTCTCTGAAGTAGTCTGCTGAAATACCTCTCAGATTAGGCATTTTCACCTGCTTTTTACCCCTCTATTTCACTCCCTTTCAGAGCAGGCTCATTAGTATTCCTAAATGCAGCTGACGCCTCACTCCGGAACTGGGGTGTAGAGTTTACCTCACGTGAAAATAATCGACATGGCTGCTGCTAACAGACCATCCACACAGCCATACGTGTTTAAGTAGTCTAGGATGTATAGATGTGTTGCAGTCGGTCACTATACAGCCTGAGGATAGGGTGGAGATTACAGAGGGTCAAGTTGCCAGTGCCTTTCGACTTCTTAATGCACGCAAGTCCCCAGGCCCTGATAATATTACTCCTGCTATCCTGAAAATGTATAGTGAGGAGCTGGCTCCAGTGTGGCAACCTAGTTTCCAGTGGTCTTTGGATATACATACTGTTCCAACAGCCTGTAAAAATGTCAAAAATTATCCCTGTTCCAAAGAAAACAGGTTCAAAGGGGTGCAAGGACTACTGTCCTGTAGCCTTAACCTCTGTGCTGATGAAATCATTGGAAAAAATTATCTCCTTGATGTGTCAGTCAGTCCTTATCAGTTTGCCTATAAGCGAGACCGTAATACAGAAGATGTAGTTGCTACTTTCATACACCTTGTCTCAAAACACCTGGACTCAACAAAATATAAACCTTATGCTAGAGTACTGTTTATTGACCTTTCCTCCGCATTTAATACGATTAAATCGGATTTACTTCTTTCCAAAATGTATAAGTTGAATATCAGTTCATACTTTATTTATTGGTATTACTCTTTTCTTATTAATAGACAACAGCTAGTGAGAGTTAACTACACTTGCTCACCCAATCGGTACGAGCAGTGGAGTCCCACAGCGGTGCGTAAGCTCCCCATTATTGTTCACTATTTACACCAACAACTGTGTCTTCAGCGAACCTGACCATTATCTCATTAAATTCTCTGACGACACTGCACTCGTGGCCTTGTTGGCGGAGCTGGAGCAGAGGAATACTTATTAAGACAGCGTGAGATGAGTGGCTTCATGGTGCAATCAGAATGCCCTTATACTGAATTCCATCAAAACGGAGGAGGTTATTTTTGGCGCCTCATCACATATATCAGCTCCTGTCAAGATAAATAACATGACCATCAAACAAACTGCTTCATTCAAATATTTGGGGGTATTCGTGGACATCTCCCTCTCGTGGTCATTTCATGTGGACTATATTTGTAGAAAAGTACAGCAGAGGAATTAGTTTCTGAGGAGACTTAGATCATTTGGAACAGGGACTGAGATTCTTTACAGGTTCTTTGGTGCCACAGTACAGAGTATTTTGCAGTATGGAGGACCAATTTGGTTTTGGGGCCTTTCTGTCCAGTTGAAGACCAGAATATTAAGACTGCTTAATATTTGCTGTAAGCTGGTGGGCCAGCCTTTAGAAACTGGCTTTCTAAACAGCTGCTCTAAACATACATTGAGGCTGGCCAAGAAGATCTCCACAGACCCCTCTCATGTTCTGTTTAAAGAGTGTCAGCCCCTTTAGAGTACCCGTCTGTAGAAGGAACAGATACAAACATTCATTTCTTCCTTCTTCATCTCACTTCTTAATCAAAAAGGAATCCCCTAAGATAGAATGGACTCCCAACATTTATTAGTTTTTTCCTCATTTGTTTTATGTTTGTCTAGTCAGATTGGTGATGTAAAAAATTTTCTGTGTAAAACAGACAATAAAGTATTATTGTTGTTATTATTACTATTACTATTACTATTACTATTATTATTATTATTATTATTATTATTATTATTAACACAACACTCCGCTGGTAGACTTTTTCGTTGCGATTCTTACACTAACGCTTGCAACATGGCGGATCTGGAAGCGGTAGCAGCTCTACCTGGTGGGCGGAGGTTCTCAGATAGGAGGGTGGAGTTATTCTAATGCCCCCTACTGTGATGTAGAAGTAGGGGAGAAATCTAAACGGCTCGTTTAAGAACATGATTTCTGACATTCCTCACTATTTATCAAACGTACAGTGTGTGTAGAGGCAGTACAGACCCAAATGGATGTCCAAAGAACAGGTTTGGGGTTTTTTTCATAATATGGGACCTTTAAAAAACAGTGTGTGTTTGTTGTCACGTGACCCTACACAGGCCAGTCTGCCACTACATCTGTGTTTCCCCTTCAGTTATTTCCTCCTCCTCCTCCTTATCACTAGTTACTTTGCTCTCTGAAAGCTGCATTACAGGAATCATGTGTGATTGTTATTGTGTGTTTTAAGGCAGCGGTGCTGCAGACCCCACGTCTGACTGGAGCGCCCCGTGTGAAGAGTGGGGCAATTACACGGGGCAGCCGCAGGAGGGCGCCGTGCCACCACAGATGCACACAGAGACGCAGGTCAGTTCACAGCCACCTGAAATCCAAACTTCTTAACTTTCTGGTGGACTTGATGGGCAGTTCAGGGAAAATTAATGGACAGCATGGGGTTGACCGATTATTAACCTGGCCAGTATTCTGCATTTTTATGGTTATGAGTATCTGCCATTTTAATACCGATATGCCTATAAATAAAACTTGTTACTTGGAGAATTTATTATTCTAAATGTCAACACCAATTTTTAGTTTTACAGCAGGTGTGTTCAAAATAGCAGTTATCACTTTAGTAATAATTGAAAATGGTACTAGAAAAAGAACAAGTAGTACCAATGGAGATTTACTATTCAGACTCAAAACTAGTCTAGGACTAGGCTTAATCCTCCATTATATTTAGAAAAACTTGAAAATATGACATTGAAGAATTTAAGAGAGTGACAGTATTAATTATGTCAACTTACTAACTTGTAGGAATCTGAGACAGAAAAAGACAGAGACGAGTCTGCTGCAACCTCTGGAAACGGAAAATCCAAGAAGAAGAAAAAGAAGAAGAAGAAAGTAGAGGACTGTGGGAACCCTGCTCAGGTGACTTTATGACCTGAACATGTTTACATACACAAATATTTTTAATCTGTACTTTGATTTACTTTGCCAGTGTTTTGTAAAGTATAGAAAAGCGAATGATTTTCTGTAATCAGCCTCGGAGGTTTGGCGTCCAAATCGTGATTTAGCACTGGTCTAAACACTGATGGTAGCGGTGCATAAAACGTGATGGAAGCCTGAGGATTTTAAATGAGTTAGCATGATTCTGATCTGGAGCCATAGGTTTCCATCACTTTTTACCAACCGTTAGCCTCGCAGCTCCCAATGCTGATGTTAAGAATGAGAATTCGGACACCAGAAACACACCCCGACTCAACACCAGGTAGCAGATCCCTCTGAAAGCCATAGATCGGGATGTCCAGTCCCAGTTCTGGGGGTCCGGTATCCTGGGGGATTTCCATCGCACCTGGTGAGTCAGAGCGGATCAGGATACATTTCACTGCTTGTTGTACCTGTATAACTTGCACGTGACATAAAGAATCTTGAATCTTGAATCTTGAATTCTGGTCAGCTTCTACCTGAGACAAGGTATCAATGTTCTGAACTCAAGTATGATGGAAAGCCTCCAGGACCAGAACTGGACACTCCTGTCATAGATGGACTGATACTCAGTTTGTCTTTTGATTGGCAGGTGGAAGTAGAAGTGGGTGTGACTAAAGGCCAAGAAACTACACAGAACATTTCGCCTAAAGGCATTATGGTGAGAGTGAGATCTTGCTCTAGAAATGGCTCTCCTTCCTTACTACACTGTGAAGGAGCTCTGTAGCTTTACCTGATTCAAAAAAGGTTCACTGTTGCATTCAGAATAAAATTTACAACAAGGTGATTATTACATTGCCCCCACTCCCACCCATGCCTTAAACATGTCACTAGAATGCCTTATGAAACAACGGAAATCACAGACTATATTTTCTTCAACTTCAGTGGTGAAAGATAAAACATCAATTTATGACCACGTTCTACAACAATTTCAAAGAATGTTCCAAATGCTCCCCTCTCATACAGACATGGAAACAAATTTGCCAATACCACCGTTCATTTGAGTCGTCGGTGACACACATTGCTAGACCTTTTGTTATTTGGTCAACATTTGCCAAAGTTTAAGGCAAAGGTACAGAGCTGCTTTTTTGACTTTCTATGTATTTACCAGGTGATAAACATAGTTTTTAATCTTTGCGTGTGTGTTAAGGAGCAGGAAATTGTGGTACCTCCCGCCCCTCCTCGACCTGTACCAAGGCCCACTGAAGCGGACACTAAATCCAAGATCATGACTCCACCTGCACAAAGTAAGTCAACATCAGGGTTTCTTTTACTTAAATGTTTAACTTCTTTCTGTTTTAATTTGCCACTATCCACTGTTATCCCACATGCACATGCATGTGCTTTGTATTTTTTATTTTTTACATTCAGCTTCTTTTAACATTTTCAACTTAATTGGAACTTAATTTCCAACTTAATTTCATTCTGTTAATTTCTGTTTTGATTCACACAGTCTTGGGAAGAAATCAAGGTCATCTCACGGTTATATTTGTAGACTATGTATTTGATGGAGAATCTTGAATTATCTGAGCCACTGTCACCTTTAACCCATTTTTACAGTAGAGTGCTTTTGTTCAGTGGGGGTCGGCCAATTCTGGGCCTGATTATCTACACCAGTATTTATCATTTTTATCTTATCTTATTCATTTTTATGGTGATAGTTATGAATTTCGAAACATGGTATTGTGGCTGTATTTTGGGACTATTATTTGAGAGACAGAATCTCACATTTAACTTTTACTTGTTAATTTATAAAACTCAAGGGACCCATTTTATTTATATATTTGTTTACTTGTTTAACCTTATTGTAAAAATGGCTGCACTCTTTGTGTTAAGAACATCATGAACTAACAATCATTTTATGCTAAAATGCATGTTAAGTTTTTGTTGGATTATGTGTTATTCTAAATGTCGACACCAATTTTCATTTTTACAGCAGAGGTGTGTCGGTTTAAAATATTGCTTATCGCTCTCCTTAATTAGTAATAATCAGTATTGACCCTGAAAACTCATATTGATGGACTCCTGTTGTTCAAGTTGTATTCTAATGTGTTAACATCTGACATGCTACATGTACTTTTTTTCCCATCTATACTCCAGAAAAAGTAGACGATACCTGGGAATCTCCAAAGCAGGTGAAGAAGAAGAAGGCGAGGAGAGAGACATGAGTGTGTGTCTCGTAGAAGGAAGCAAAGCGCCAGTGCAGCTTGTATTTATTAACTTACCGTGGCAGTGTTGACGTAAAGGTGACCGCTCAACTAGGGCTGTGCAATATGACCTAAAGCTCATCTCATCTGTGTAATACATTACATACATTTTTTTTTCATTTAAGTGTGTGGTTGAGTCATCATTGTCCACTGAATTGATAGAAATTGTAAAAGGAATTGTAATATCTATATTTTTGGATTGATGCAATGGGCTCATTGATCATCAAATTGATGTAGATCGATGTACCATTACATCCCTAATAGATACTAATTCAGCTGCAAGAAAAACAATAACTGGAGATCTTGAGAAAACAATGTTTGTAAATAGTGATTTCGAAAGACGCATCTTGGGATTTGAGTTATTTATACAAAAAATATCAAGATGTGTGTCTTCTATCGGATTCTGTATTAAATTGTGATTTCCGTCCCTCACCTGATGTCAAGCCTCATATTGCACAGTCCTACTTCAATTGTCACATATCAGACCGATCTCCGGGAGAATATTTCTCTCTCTCTCTCTCTCTCTTTTTTACTATGTATTATATGCAGTAACATTTCTGAAGGATGTAACCAACAAAAGTGCAGTTGAGTTGGGATGTAAAGCCCTTTTTTGTGCACTCCTGGATTTAGAGAACAGTAACAAAAAGCCATATGTGGAACTAAAGTATAGAGGTTTAGAGTTTTATATGTTGTTGGATCTTTGTTGCCCATTTCTCCACTTTGACTCATTTTTTTCTATCCGTCTTCATGAGAAACGTAACATGGTGTTGCATGTGTAGTAGTTTCCTACTGTGATGCTGAATGGGGAGCATTAGAGATGTTGTTTGAGGAGGGGGTTGTTGAGACGTGTGTGAGGAACAAACTTTAAAAAGCCTTAACTTTTGAGAGGAGAGTAGGAGCCTGGAGCTGGATGTGATGTTCCCTACCTTGTGCATTAATGTGGATCAAGTTAACATTAAAGTTGCATCTTTGCAAAAACTCAGGGCTTGCTGTCTTTATTTTGCAGGAGTCACATCACAAGGGATATGAGCATAGTTAGAATTTTGTCAGTATGGATACTGCTTATCAATACTGATCCTTCTTGATACTTTTATCAATGCTACTACCCTTAGAAAAAAAAATGTTTGCGGCAAACTTGTGGTTACTTTGTGGCAAACAGTGGAGTCTGCCAGAACATTGTCACATTTGTCAGCCACTAGTGGCAAACTTGCGGCAATGTTCCAGGGACAGTGACAAGCTGCCACTAGTAGTGGTAAATGTATTTACCAGTGATTTGCCAAAACAATTTGCCAGTAATGGCAAACTTGTAGTGAACTTTTGGTGACAAATTTGCCAGGTGCACCAAGTTTGCTAGAAGTCCACCACAAGTTAGAACCGCAAGCCTAATTTGCATGTGAAAATATGACCTATATTGCCAAAGGTTAACAGAAAATGTTTGCCAGAAGCCAAAAATTATTGTAAGTGTACATTCCAGTTTTACACAACTTCGTTTTCAGTGTCCTAAAACTCCTTATGGGACGTTCAAAGGCCAAAACAAATAGCAAAGGTGTGTGTGTGTATATATATACACACACAAATATAAGATTCATGTGCTTGTGGACAATGTGTTGGTAAATGCTAACAAAAACCTTAATAAGCAATGAAAAATTAATACTATACAAAGTTATCTGACAAAATAACGTCAGTCCAAATGTAATTAGTTAGAACAAACATCAGCTCTGCTGTAGTGTGAATCTCTCCCTAGAATCTTTGAAACTGCTCTGTGATATTTGACTTTTTTTAAACAATGATTTTCACATCATCTAGTGATTGAATGTGCTGAGTAAGCTACTTTTAACCCGTATCTACAAGCTACAAGCACAGTCTAATTAAAAGGCTACGCTACAACCCACATAGCAAAGTTACATATCCAAGCCATCATTTGGCCAGAGCTGGCCCTATTCTGGGCCTATGCTGGACCAGACATGTTTAGAACAGGTTCCAGATTTCAGCCTAGACTAAGCCTAGCAGCTTGCTGGCTAACTAATTTGTGATGTGTGTGTGTGTGTACAGTTTATGATTGAAGAGCCTGAGAGAACAAACTGTTTCCAGCAGCGGCGAGGAAGGAGAAGAGGGTGTGTGAGGGGTCATGCACAAAGCTAGTGGCTTTGCAGATGCAGCTTGTGGTCTAGGCTTAGTCTAGGCTGCAATCTGGAACCCGTTCTAAACATGTCTGGTCCAGCATAGGGCCAGCTCTGGCCAAATGATATGGCTTGGATAAGGCCCACACTGTGACTACCGGAATTGGCCCACTAAAGGACCGCAATTCAGTTCAGCGTGTGGCCCAGGTGTTAGTGGAACGTGTGGCCCATAACTGGGCCGGAACAACTTTGCTATGTGGTTAAGTTGCAGTTTTAATACCGTAGTTAGCTACAGTACAAGCTGCAGAGACAGAAACTACAGCCAGGCTGTTTCATCCAGTATTTCTTAATGTTTGTGATTTAGGAGACACGTGAAGCAAATTTATGTAAAATGTTAAAACTAATATTAACTAATTAAAAACATTTAACAATGTCATGTCAAATTACAAAGGTTAAATAATGTTTTAAAGGTAGAAAGTGTTTAGATTTTCGATCACATCCTTTGGCAACTTCATATGTTTTCCTCACAAACACACCCTGATCCTTATTGATTAATCACTTGGCAGATGATTTTTGAAAACGAAAGGACAAAAAACTGTAAACAGGGTTAAAATGTTGACCATACTTAGTAAAAATGAGTGCAATAACATCTCAATTTTACATGTATACCACCTGATTTTCCTGAATACTAAAAATTCTAATCAGAAAAACCATGACAAACACCCACTTAAGATCATGAATTTTTATTTTATTAAATCTTTGTTATAAGGCCACTATCCAGTATTGTGCAGAAACGCAATCACTCAAAATATACATTAAAAAAAAAAAAAAACCCAAACAGTTGGACCCCCACATTGTCCCACTAGTGACCACACAGACCGTCATGGGAATGTTGTCCCACAAGGCACGTTTAGAGAACTCTGTCCTACAAACTCCAACCGTTGAGATGAGGGGAACGGTGAGGAGATGATTTTTCCGTCTCAAAGTCCACGGAGTGCTAATGGATGCCGTTAATGCATCGCGACGGCGTCGTCACGTCCCCGTTTCCACTCACTACCTCTGATATGCAGCTCGGTCGGTTGATGAGGAGAGGAGAGCAGAGATGAAGGAGTAAGCATCACCCAGGCTTGAGACTCGCTGGTTATTTCGGGGTTTCCTCGATAAAGTCCCGGCTAAACGAACTCCCCTTTATTTTGCTCTGCTTACTCCGTGTAGTTATGTCGACAAAAATATAGTTTTAGTTTGGTACGTCACTCTGTGAACAAGACATATCCAAAAGTAGAAAGAAAAAAAAACTCGTGCTAAACTTTAAAAGAAAACACTGCATTTTCCTAGATTCAAGTCGCAAATGAACGGGGAAAAAGACACTGATATTCTTTCACATTAAGTAACAAAGTTGTGCAGCCAGCCGCCTGATTTTACGTCAGAGACCATCAGATTTTTTCTCGTAAATTTGCTACTTTAATCTCTGAAGTTTTCTCGCAGATTTATTACTTTACAAAGTCAAGAGAATATCCGAGTTCTTAGGAACAAATATTGTTTTTAAAATCACCCAGCACAGACATATGTCGAAAAATAGCCCTAAACTAGCCAGGAGCATCAGCAGCATTTACAACAGCCGAGAAAGAGAGAGAGAAAAGGTTGGAATCCTCTTCCATCTCTCACACTCACTCTCACTCACTCACTCACACTCTCACTCACTCACACTCACTCTCACACTCACTCACACACTCACTCACTCTCACACTCACTCACTCTCACTCACACTCACTCTCACTCACTCACACTCACTCACTCACTCACACTCTCACTCACTCACACTCTCACTCACTCACACTCTCACTCACTCACTCACTCACACTCTCACTCACACTCTCACTCACTCACTCACACTCTCACTCACTCACTCACACTCACTCACTCACTCACTCACTCACTCACACTCACACTCTCACTCACTCTCTCTCACTCTCTCACACACACCTTCATGCTTCTGGTGTCAGTACATTACTGATCTTCAGAACTGGAACATATTTGCTTTTTTAATCATCGGAGATGGACGAGCGCAGCCCTTCTTTGGTTTCATCGTCCATCTAAGAAGGAAACAACAGAAAGAGAGAACCTTTCCTCCGCTATGAAGACATGTTTGAAACTATTGCTCAATGTGTTTGAGCGTCGAAAAACGCATCGTCCTTCACCTCGAGTCGGTATCGTTAACACGTTTGAGTGCTTAAACTGAAAGGCGACTGGATTTTTTTAGGCTCTCGAAGACGTTTCGCCCGACGTTTTATTTTTCATCCGAAAGGCTTCCTCAGGTCATAAAAGGTTTCAGTGAAGCTCAGGCACACCTACGACGGCGTGTTAAATCTTGGAGATGAGGGAGGTCAAAATGAGAGAAATTCTGAAATTAAAGCCGTAAATTTAAGATAAAACCCTCACATTCTCCGACACTGTGAAGAAAAAAGTCGAGATTCAAGTCACAAATTTGGCAGGAAAAAAATTGTGAAGCCAGTTTTTCTTGCTAATGTAAGACATTTAAATGTCTGATTTTTTTTCTTGTAAAATTGCTATTTCACTCTCAGAAAATTACAAAATTTCTCCAAATATATCTTACTTTTAAAGTTAGTTTCAAAGAATTTAGTTGTTATCTAGTGAATGTATAACTTTTGGTACACATGGCATTCTGAAGAAACTGAAGGAACCTTCGGATGAAACGTGAAAGGCCTTCAAGAACCTAAAAAAGTCCAGTCACTTTTGATTTGCGCACTTTCAATATGACTGAGAACTGACACATTTTAGTAGCGTTACACGTCAAAGGATCAACCGGACCTCAGCACTGACCCCTGGCCATCACAATGGGAGTGTCAGCACTTTTCAACTTCATTGTATCGAAGATTTTTCTGGTGGGAATTTGTCACTTGCAAAGCAGTACACTTTCTAAAAAAATAATAATAAAAAAGGGGCCATGCAGGCAAGGTGGGATGAGGAGGAACGTGAGATAAAGCAGCTATCTACAGCAGTGGTTAAAAAAGGCTGAAGTGGAGCTCGGCTTCGACAGATTATTTAAGTCAGTCTTTAAAAATAGTGTTTTCTGTCCCAGTTTCCATTACAGTGCATTTAAAAGTCGTAATAAAGGATTTTAAGGACCTAAAAGAGGGCCAGTTGCCTTCAGTATTAGCCCTCAAGAGTACAATGTCTCAAACTTGACCAAAATATGACCAAGAACCTTCACATTTTAGCATTTTTACAGAGTTACCACCTTTCTGCTTTCTTACATTGGTGATTATTCCCTCAGCTGGTAACATTCCCATTGGAGATTCACATCTTCCAGATCTCATCCTGTAAAAATCTGGCCCTAAAGGGCAAATTTCTTTCTGCCTGAAATACACTCACACATGGGGCATGTCATTCTGATGTAAACAGGCCACTTCAGAAGCTCCATCCATAAGGCCATGAAGGCGAGGAAGTGCGAGGAGTGAGAGATAAGCCTGACCGAGTCCGGCAAATGAAAACCTTTTTTTTTAATCTCACTTTGATGAGAACTGACCATTCAGATGTGGAAGGTGGCTTGGCGAGGCCTGATATCCCCCCATGAGGGCTTTGTGAGAGAAAATATGTGAGGAAATAATCACTCAGCCGCCTGACTTTACAATGTCCGAGAATATCCTTTTTTTGATGACCACAGCCCAGTGTGGACCATTCAGTTCCACCAAAACAAAAAAGGCCACGAGGGCGAGGGGGGAGTGAGAAAAGGAGTGAGAGATAACACAACTATCTACAGCAGTGATTAAAAAAAGGCTGGAGTAAAACCTGGGTCTGGATGGAATCCGTCATAAAAAATAGTCCTTATTTCCATGACAGCATGTTAAAATAAAAGAGGAGTGTAGTAACAACTCGGGGAATAGCGCTCGCCATTCCTTAGGTGGGCAGTGCAGACTCCCGACGATGGATTCGAGGGGGCGTATGAAGGAGTGCAGCTTAAGTCATAAGGCCACGGTGGTGTAACTAACGTCTCTCTGGCGCCCGGCGTCAGCAGCAGTCGTCAGGTTGGTCGGTCTGTCAATAGATAGGTGGTGGGTCTCCTCTGGTCCAGAACTGGCAAAAGTTTGTTTTATCTTGCTAGAACTCTAAGGTTTGGCATTGTCCTGACTGACCTGAATGTCTCTCAAAAAAAAAATCAAAAGAAGGCAGGGAAAGGAAGAGAATCTGTGCATCAATTGTTCAATCTTTTTTCACATTAAAACCAAAACCCCAAAACGTCTTTTATTCCAATATTTGTTTCTGAAAGCAATAAGGAAAAAAAGAATAACGAGTATTTCCCATTTTGCACTCAAATAATATGTTTTCCCTTTTTTTCCATTTGAACACAAACTGGGAAATCCGAAAATGACTTGTTTTCTGATTTCAGTTTTAGAAACAATGAAGTGAGACATTTTTTGGTTTCTGTTACACACAGAAAAAGAATGAACAAATAATGCACAGATTGGAAAGAGAGAGATAGAGGGGGAGATGGCACAGAACTTTTTTTTTTTTAAGTGAGCGGGAGTGACAATATGATGCTCTCTCTGCTCCCTGTCCCAAGTGCAGTCCCAAGAGACAGTCCTTAGAGGCGAGATGAGGGATAGTGTTTTTAGAGACTGGGGGTGTGTCAGTGCTCCTCCTCCTCCTCCTCCTCCTCCTCCTCCTCCTCTGCTTCCTCCTTGTTCCCCGGCTCCTGCTGTTGGGACTGGGGCGGTGGCGGTGGCGGTGGTGGTGGAGTGCTGGGCGGGTGCAGGCCAGCCTGGGTCCCGATGTTGACGGTGATGTTGGTGTAGAGGGGCAGGTATTTGCGCGACAGCACCTCGTACTCCACCGTGTCCATGCCGTCCAGCCTCCACGTCTGACGTGTCTTCGCCAGCATGTTGAACCTGCGCCGAGGTGGGGAGAGGGGTCACTCAATTCAGTGGACTGGATTTAAATAAAACTATAGCTACACCTAACCCTAACCTTAATCTCATTAAGCAAATCTTTTACCTCTTTGTTTCTCAAATAAAACATGGTCATTTTCTACAAAATCATTTTCCTCATGGAGACCGCTCCAATGTCCCCACAAAGCCATAAAAAATGGACTAAAGTCTTTTTGGAGGGCAGACCGGTCCCCACAACCCCCTAAATACATGGACACACTCACACACAATATCAGCTTCAGCTGGCCTACACCCAGGACACTAGCCATTACAGAAAGGGGTAGCCACTCTTTGTGTGTGTGTGTGTGTATAGTGTTCAAACTGCTCTCTACTGACCTCTTGGGATTGGCCTCGTTGCCGTCGTCCAGCTTGTGCTTAATCATCTTGTAGCGGCCGAATCTCAGCGACGGACGAGTGATCACCATTCCAGCTAGAGACACCCTGAGAGAGAAAGAGAGAGAGATGGTGAGATATGGTGAGAGAGATGGACACAGATAAATGGAGGAAAGAGACAGAGATAGATAGTGATAGAGAGAAGGGGAAGAGGATAAAGAAAAAGAGAGAAAGAAATATAGAAATTGAGGAAGAGAGACAGATTTAGAGAGACACTTATAGACACAGATTTAGAGAGAGAGAGACGGGGGAAGGGAGTGAGAGAGAGACGGGGGAAGGGAGTGAGAGAGAACGGGGGAAAGGAGTGAGAGAGACGGGGGAAGGAGGTGTGAGAGAGACGGGGAAGGAGGTGAAAGAGAGGATGGGGAAGGGGAGGAGACGGAGACGGGGGAAGGAGTGAGACGGAGACGGGGGAAGGGAGTGAGACGGAGACAGAGGAAGGGAGTGAGAGAGAGACGGGGGAAGGGAGAGAGAGAGAGACGGGGAAGGGAGAGAGAAGGAGGAGAGAGGAAGGGAGAGAAGGGAGACGAAGAAGGGAGGAGGTAGAGACGAGGAAGGGAGAGATAGAGACAGAGGAAGACAGTGAGATATAGAGATAGAGATGGAGGACGAGAGTAAGATACCGAGATGGAGATGGAGGCAATAAAGAGATTGAAAGAGAGGAATTCAGGAACTGAGGGCTATCACATCTGCGTTCAGAGAAGACATTATATCACAGTAATGCCATATGCCCTGTCACGCCTGCTCCACCTGGAACCACACACACACACACACACACACACCCCCCCGCTACCTGATGCCGATGTCGTCGTCCTCCCCGCCCCAGCCCCAGTAGTTATTGGGGAAGCCGTTCATCTTGAGGTACTGCAGAGGTGTGAGTGCTGACACTCCCCCAAAATACATCTTGTAGGGCAGCCTAAGAGGGAGAGCGAGCAGAGGAAAAGCAGCGTGAGAGCCATGGTGGGAAAAGGTGCACATGAACAGATGGAGAACGGGCACTGACTTGTATCCAAACTTGTCAATAGCGATGGCAGCATGTTTGGGGTAGCGGTTGCAGGTGTAGGTGTTGCGGTCATCCTCGGGGATCAGATCCACATCATGGAAGTACAAGCAGTCCCAGTCTCTCACGCATGGCCTCAATGTGAAGCCCATCGCTCATCAGCTTCAGCCTCAAGTTGAAAGTAGGCCACCAGCCTTCACCACACACACACACACACACACACAGAATAATCACTACTAGGCTGGGCAATTCATCGAAAATTAATCAAAACCAACATTCTGAACCTCTAATCAACGAATCTGCATACGCCTGTTATTTCAACTATTGCTGATAATCTATAAATTTTGTTGTTACACGGTAGCCTGCCAAGCATCCAGTTCGCCAAAGCTGTGTGTTTCCTTCCAATTACTTGAAATCACATGTATTCCATCCACTGTGTCACTAAAAAAATATCCCAGCTTTAACAGATGATAGGAGTGGAACGGTTCACAAAATCCACAGGTCGCTTCGTATCGCGGTTTCAGGTCACAGTTTGAGTGTTATTCTCAAGGACGTCATGTAAAAACTGAAAGAATGAGGCCGCTTTAATAGGGACAAGTATTGTGACTTAGATTAATGCTGGGAGCAATTTTTATGCAGTAAATGAGGAGACATTGCTGATTTCAAAATGCTTTTCATTTATTTGGCAAAGTTATCTATACATATGACAAGCCCCAGACTTGGACATCACTTATATTTGACCACATATTTAATAAAAACAACAAAAAATATCTATCTTGTCAGAGCCAATGGCGTTTCATCTCATTCCTCGGACGAAACAAGCACTGGATCGTCGATACAGTCGATAAAGTTATTTACTCATCATTCATTCATTCATCATCCGAACCTCTTTATCATCGCTAAAGACAGTCACTTGTAAGACGCACAGTGTTCTCTCTAGTGATGTGGGCTGCGAACGAACGGCTCTTAGAAGAGAAGCTGGTCACAGAGCGAGGGAGAGAGATTTACCTGTTTCCACCTTTCACTGTAAATAGTTTATAAATATTACACATATAATCAGAGATTAGATTATTTTGGTCAAACTGAGATGAGTAAAAACACTGCAGAGAAACACAGCGGACACCGCGTTTCGTATACAATTGATGCTCCAGCTTTGAATCGTGACCAAATGTGGAGCTTATTTTGGCGGTAACTTGTTTTTACTGCGTTTAACCCTAACCCTCCGTTGTTGTGACTTCGACCCATTGCCAAGACTCTGTCCCTCCACCAGGCTACTGGCGAAAGGTAAGCGGCGCATTGTAGCATAGTCAAGAAACGCGGAACTACGGGAGTTTAAGGAGGCACAGACAGGGTAGATTGAGGAAGAGGACGCGACTATGAGATGATTGTTAATAAAAGATGTAAGTAAAATAGTTTTTGAACAACACTACACATGCGGAACCTAACACACGCACCCCGAACCGACACAAGCGAACCGAACAGGACAGATTTTTTTCATGAACCGTTCCATCCCTAATACATGAGCATATTTACAGTACAGACCTTACTATTCGGACAGGATTAGTTTTACATGAGGACGTGGGGTTAAAGTCATTATTACCAGAGCTTCTCAATGACTTTAATCCCATCTGAATGTGCCATGTTCATAATTATTATGGACATAATCAGTAAAGATTACAGGGGAATTTTTACCTTCTGTAAAAATGTGAGGAAAAATTAGCTCAGGTAATATTAATCCCGTCCAGATAGCATGGTAAATGCGCATCTAAACATTCCATCATCCCGTAGTTTCCTGTGGTTTTTCAAGTATGGATGCGCTTGAGGAAAACCTGGGTGGTCGGAATCTGTGCAAAACGTAGAAATCTGTGCAAAACACAGGATTTCTCGGTGTACGGCAAACACAATTCCAAAGATAAAGAAGGCCAAAAGCACTTGGTGAAAACTGCGATTAGCTTTTGCAGATGTCAAAAATATTTCCTTAAAGCAGCATTAAGTTGTTGCCTTACTTTCCAGTCAGTGTTCAGTTCCTGCACACAAACACAACTGCATTACATTTACACGCACACGCGCACACACACGCACGGCTCTTAAACCAACAATATTCAACAATGCAGAAGGTTCCAGAACATCTTGGCATCATTCAGCTTGGGGGGTTAAAAACTCCTGGATAATACAGCCAAATCCCTGTCCTCTTTATTGCAGGTGGAAATATCAGGGTTACAGATTTCATTTCTCCTCCTTGCACTAATCTGATGGCTAGTTCTGACCTCTGACCTTTTGTACTACATTCAAAGGTCCAGCAGCAGGCCAGCTAAAAGACAGAACACTGAAAAACACTGGAGAAAAGAGACAGAAAGGAGTATTAAAGGGATGAAATGATTGATCTAGTAACTCGATATGCTCAAAATAAATTAAGTGCAAAATAAAAAATCCTGATGCAAAGAAATGTATTTTATATTTGGTGGTAGATCACAAGTTTCATCACAATACAATATTATATCGACTCAGGGGACAATGATTCAACGTCTACTACGTTATGAATTTGATTCGATTCAATTCAGGAGCCAGTGATCGATACGAGACAATATGGTATGCCGATTTAAGGCAAGGCAAGGCAAGGCAAATTTATTTATATAGCACATTTCATACACAGAGGTAATTCAAAGTGCTTTACATAAAAGGAAGTAGAATAATCATAAAACAAAATAATAAAAACAATAATCACAAAAAAGAAGTAGAACAATCATAAAAACAATGATCACAACAATAAAACAAAATGATTTAAAAATGATTTAAAAATTGATTTAAAATAAGTTCAAGACAGTTAAAAACAGAATGCAATCAGTTTGGACGAAGCACAGTGCTCATTCAGTAAATGCACAGCTAAACAGATGAGTTTTAAGTCTAGATTTAAATGTAGCTAATGTTTTAGAACCTTTGATCTCTTCTGGAAGCTGATTCCAACTACGGGCAGCATAATAGCTAAAAGCGGATTCCCCTTGTTTTGTGTGAACCCTTGGTATTTCTAACTGACTCGATCCTAATGATCTGAGCGGTCTGTTAGGTTTACATTCAGTGAGCATGTCTGCAATGTATTTAGGTCCTAGGCCATTGAGTGATTTATATGTCAGTAAAAGTACTTTAAAATCAATTCTAAATGTAACTGGAAGCCAGTGTAGGGACCTGAGGACTGGTGTGATATGCTCAGATTTTCTGGTTCTAGTCAGAATCCTGGCAGCAGCGTTCTGGACGAGCTGCAGCTGTCTAATGGTTTTTTTGGGAAGGCCAGTGAGGAGACCATTACAATAATCCACCCTGCTTGTGATAAAGGCATGAACAATTTTCTCCGAGTCTTGGCTGGAAACAAAACATCTAATTCTTGCAATGTTTTTAAGATGATAGCATGCTGATTTAGTTACTGCTTTGACATGACTGCTGAAACTAAGGTCTGACTCCATAATCACGCCAAGATTCCTGACTTGGTTTTTAGTTGTTTGACCCCTAGCATCAAGATATGCATTCACCTTAAGAACTTCCTCTTTGCTTCCGAATGCAATGACTCCAGTTTTCTCCTTGTTTAACTGAAGGAAGTTCTGGCACATCCAACTCTTAATTTCATTGATGCATTGGCAGAGGGAGTCAATGGGGCTGTAGTCATTTGGCGATAAGGCTAGGTAAATCTGGGTATCATCAGCATAGCTGTGATAGGCAATTTGGTTCTTTCTCATTATTTGACTTAGTGGGAGCATATACAGGCTAAACAAGAGCGGCGCAAGAATTGAGCCTTGAGGGACTCCACATGTCATGGACGTCCACTTCGACTTATGTTCTCCTATACTCACATAATAACCTCTCCCTTCTAAGTATGACCTGAACCAATTGAGAGCCATCCCAGAAAGCCTGACCCAGTTTTCCAGTCTCTCTAGAAGAATGTTATGATCGACAGTGTCAAACGCAGCACTAAGATCTAGTAGTACCAGCACTGATATTTTGCAAGAATCAGAATTTAGGCGAATATCATTTATTATCTTAACGAGTGCTGTCTCTGTGCTGTGATGCGGTCGGAAACCAGATTGAAAATTGTCCAGGTGTCCATTTAAGTTTAAGTAGTTGTTCAACTGATTGAAAACTACCTTTTCAATAATCTTGCCTATAAAAGGAAGATTAGATATTGGTCTGTAGTTGCTCAATATGGTGTTATCAAGATTGCTCTTTTTCAGAAGGGGCTTAACAACTGCAGTTTTCAGGGAGTTTGGAAAAGTCCCAGAAAGAAGAGAGGTGTTTACCACTTCTAGGAGATCTGCTTCTAAACAGTTAAACACACTTTTGAAAAAAGATGTGGGAAGTGTGTCAAGGTTGCAGGTTGAGGAGTTAAGGTGCTGCACTATTTCTTCCAAAGTTTTGCTATCGATTGCTTCAAAACCAGTGATCTTCTCTGAAAAGAAGGAGGCAAAGTCATTGCATTTACTGTCAGAGAGCATTTCACTGGGAATCTGACTTGGGGGGTTTGTTAGTCTCTCAACAGTAGCAAAAAGAGTGCGAGTGTTGTTTATGTTACTGTTTATAAGGTTTGAAAAGAACTTCTGTCTTGCTGTGGCTAGTTCCACATTGAAAGCATGAAGGCTGTCTTTATAGATGCTATAGTGAATTTCAAGTTTCGTCTTCCGCCACATCCGCTCAGCTTTTCTGCATTGTCTTTTCATACTCTGTACTGCTGTTGATCTTCTCCAACATGATTTTTGTCTGCCAGTCGTCTTACTGACTTTCACTGGTGCAATGTCATCGATGACATTCTTAACTTTTGAGTTAAAAGACTCCAGGAGAAGATCAACAGAGTCTGCAGAAATGCTTGGCATTGAAGATATAGCCTTCATAAACAGCACACTAGTATTTTCGTTAATACATCTCTTTCTGACAGAGACGGCTCTAGATTCAGTGGTAGCAGAGATCAATATATCAAAGAACATACAGAAGTGATCAGATAGTGCTACATCCTTAATGACAATGGAGGAAATGTTTAGACCCTTACTAATGAGTAAATCAAGAGTGTGTCCACGATTGTGTGTGGGTCCATGCACATGCTGAATCAGGTCAAAAGTGTTTAGAATGGTTATAATTTCTTTTGTAGTTTTGATTTCTGCATTTTCTATATGAGAATTAAAATCCCCTGCAATAGCAAAACAGTCAAACTCTGAGGAAATCATTGATAACAGTTCAACAAAGGCTGGAGAGTATTTTGGAGGCCTGTAAATAATAAGTAGAATTCGTGGAGCACCTTTCAGCACAATCCCTAGATATTCAAAAGACAGGTACTGACCAAATGACACTTGCTTACATTGATAGACATCTTTAAATAGAGCAGCTACACCACCACCTCTCCTAACAGCTCTGCAGACACTCATGAAAGTAAAGTTAGGAGGGGCTGTTTCATTGAGGACTGTTGCACTGCAGCTGTCTTCAAGCCATGTTTCAATTAGGAACATAAAATCCAGGTTGCATGTGGTTATTAAGTCATTGATCAGAAATGATTTATTTTTTAGTGAGCAAATGTTTAGAAATGCTAACTTGATGCCATTACTTTTTGTCTCTAGAGCAGTCTTAGTTTGATACCTAATGGGCCGCAGATTTGATGGGTCAGCTGTACGGTTTGAGAGCGCCTTAGACTTTCTATCACGTGATAAAACAGAGATAGAGAAAGCTACAGGCACACTGGGTTCCTGCTTGTTATGTAAACATTTCTGAGTGTTGCTGCTATCATAGCGGGGACCCGACACTTATCACTGAGAGTTGTTATCAGTTGTTTTTGGTTCACCTACAGCAGATGGAGGAGGGTTTGGGCCCTGGCGTTGTGGCAGCGGCCGGAGAGCTCTCGAGGGAGGAGGAGGGTGAGCTGGGCCTACAGGCTTTGGTGGTTGTGGTGCCCGCCGTTTTTTAGTTGATATCTGGGGGCTTGCAGCAAAAGAGTGGGAGAGTCTTGTTCCAACATCTACCAGTTCCTCCATTTTCTGTGAGAAACTTAGAAGTGGAAATGCTGGAGAGAGAGATGTGTCTGATGAGCGGGGCTCTGGCTCTGGTGTTTCCGGTGGCTGAAATATGTTGCCCTGACTTTCCTGGCTGTTTATCAGAAAGTCTTCCTTCGGCGCTGAATCTTGGAGCTGTTGTAGTGCGTCACAGTCTGTCTGTGATGAGCTCTGTGGGCAGGGCTCAACTGGGAGGGTGTCCATGAGCAGTGCTTGTTGTGGCTGTGTGGCGTTGTCAGTGTGCTTGTGAGATGTGTCAACCACATGACGACTCTGAAGCAGATTTGAAGTCCTGTGGACACTCATACTTTGTCCAGGTGTGTGAGTGCCATTCATGTTGGGTGAACTGGCACACTCTACTGAAGGATGACGGAGTGAAAAATAGATGTTGTCCTTTAGCACTCTTGCACCAAGTTTGTTTGGGTGGAGGCCATCCAGTTTAAACAGTTGTCTATGGCCCCAGAAAAGATTGAAGTTGTCAATGAAGTTGACTCCTTTTAGACTGCAGGTTCTTTGTAGCCATGTATTCAGCCCGAGCAACTGTGAAAACATGTTAGTTCCCCTTGCTGGGAGTGGTCCACTAATGAATGGCTGAAATTTAAGTCTTTGAAGTGTTTCGATGAGTTTACTGAAGTCCTTCTTTAGGAGTTCAGACTGCTCTTTCCGAATATCGTTCTTCCCCACATGGATGATGATTCGATTTGCAGTCTTTTACTTCATTAGGATGTTCGGAAGTTCAGAGACGGTTGCTTGAGGAAAGCTGCATGTAGTTATATTCCTGCTACTGTTATTTCTGATAATGGAGTCACCCACTATCAGAGTCCCGGCCTCGGTTGCGCTCTGAACTGAAAGCCGCTGTCTGTTCGACCTTGAGCGCCTGTTAGTAGCGATGTTAGCTGCTGGCTCATACGATCCATGTTCAATCACATGTGGGGATTCTTCACCCACATTCATTAGTGCTTCAAATCAGTTCTCAAGCTGTATAGGAGGTGGTAAAATACCAGTTTTTGCAAGCCTTGTCATAGCCATATCTGGGGTAGAGGATGCTACGGCAGCAATACGAGACACTCGTGACAATCTGATGTCTCGAGTGCCTTTGGGTCTCGCTCCCTGTTTGTGCCATCGATTAGTGTGTCGATCAGTTTCTTGTTCCTCTACACTTATAACTTGTTGAGATTCACTAGGCTGATGGGACCTGTTTTGGAAGTCCAGCAAGTAACTTTGTTTCAAGAACCACAATCCTTTGTAAAAGTCTGTGCAGCAAGTAGATTCCAGAAGAGGCATTTTCTTTCTCGTCTGTTGTAGTAGGCAGCTGTGTTTTCCCGTCTCCGGAATGTAAACTGCTGGCAGTGGGAGGCAAAGAGTCTCTTTTTTCGTAGTATTATTCCGGTTACGAAAAGTGTTTGTGCCAAAAAAGTGTCATTTGAGCACTGTGCTGATCTGCTGAGGTTAAAATCTTGGAAAATCTTAGAAAAGTCTGAGAAAAGTATATAAACAGGGAGCAAAGTGCGGAGCAGTAAGCAAAAGCGTCCGAACAGTAGCAAAGCACAGCAGGAAGCAGTAACTTCCATTTACATCAAATCACAAAAAGCAACCAAAATATCATGACATTTTTATTCCTGAGCTCAACCAGACATTTCAACAACTTCTTCTCGTTAAATAAAAATACACCTCCTGTTCCATATAAAGGGACGTTACAATATGTATGATGTCTGAGCGATGTTTATATTTCAGATCAATGCTACGGACTCGATCACTGCACTGCTGTATCAATGTAGATCAATGTGTTATTACATCCGTAGGCAGTGTTGGGAAGGTTACTTTTAAAATGTATTCCACTACAGATTACAGAATACATGCCCCAAAATGTAGTTTGTAACGTATTCCGTTAAGTTACTCAATGTGAGTAACATGTCTGAATACTTTGGATTACTGAATTTTTTGTCATGCTTTTTACAACTACATGAATGTAGCAATCATGGTAAACGGTTTAAACGGTAACTGTAACGGAATACAGTTACTCATATTTTGTATTCTAAATACGTAACGCTGGTACATGTATTCTGTTACTCCCCAACACTGTCGGTTGGTACGGACAGCTTGTTCACAAATGTGAGTAGCATTAAGCTCCAACCAGCTTATGCGTTCATTAGTTTTATGTTATTGGTGCAAGCGTTAAAATGGTGAAATTTTAGCTAAACACAGCAGTAGTCAAGGCTTTTAAAACTGAAATCTGCTCTTAAGTGAAAGTAAGTGAACGTTGATGATTATTTGTCATTGTGAAGACAGCACAGCACACAGTGGACCACAACAAAATGTGACCTCTGCATTTGACCCATCTGTGAAGGAGCAACGGCCGGGTAGCAGTGCTCATGAGTACCTCAGTTGTGCCTTAACCGATTCAGGATTTTTGATAAGAATACCAAAAGTATGTCTTATCCAATGCTTGATGAATCAGTAGAATAACTGCCCAAATGCAAGATTAATCAAATGATCTATAGCTGCAGCCCTGACTAAAAATGGTGTTCCTCATGTTTGCCATGTTTTGCACATGAGTTCTGGAATATTCACGAGTCAAAGATTCCAGAAATGCCGTCATACCTAAAGCCTGGTGTTGATCTAAAGAACATTAACACAGCTGTACTCTCACCCCGCAAATAGAAGTGAAATAAAATAATCCATAATGTTGTGTCCTCCAGGATACAGGACACCTTTAGTGTAAAAGCACCTTTGTCTCAAGTCTTTCTTCAGACTAAAGTAAATATATATTTTAAAGGCAAGGGCCGCAACCCACTAAGACATCGGCTCGTGTGAGGCTCTTTCTTCACCAAACACTTAAAAAAAAAAGAAAAAAAGAAATGCGTTCTTAAACACACATTTCTAAAACCATTGATTGCAGCTTTAAAAATCACTTTAAGGCTGGTTTAAACTGGTTTACACACTATGCAACTGAATACAAAAACGGATTTTGAAAAAATACATTTTATATTTAAAACAGGAATCAGTACTCCAAGTTGGATGCAGGTTGAAATTTATTTTGTGAAGATATAGCCCAGCCCTACTCTGGTGTAAGGGGAAAAAATTAGACAAAGTCATAAATTGGGTGTAGACTAAAGAAGGTGCTGGCAGCGTAGTGGTTAGAATACTGCCTCTGGACTAAGAGGTCGTGGGTTTGAATGCTACCTGCAGCACTACCATCACTGGGTCCCTGAGCAAGACCCTTAACCCCAGGTTGCTCCAGGGAGACTGTCCCTGAAAGGAATTTTATTTCTAGGCCATATTGCCCACCCCTACTGCGGGTGCAGGTTTAAGAATAATCGGCAATGTTATATTTTATATGTGCATTAACCGGGCGGGCTGCAGGAGTGTGTGCGCTGACCTGATGGATGACGTAGATGCCGTAGCTGAGCTGCTGGCGCTGCAGGATGGGATGCAGGTAGTAGAGCAGGTATTTCAGGTGCTGCTCACGGTGGCGGTGGGGGATGATGATGGCGGTGCGGTGGCGAGCCTCGCAGTCCGGAGGCCGATAGCGCCCTCCACGGGACACCAGCGGGTTCTTACGCTCCACCTGAGACAGCCGCAGGTTCGAGGGAAAGCTGACGTGAATTGGCCCCACTGTGTCAAACCAGGAGCACAGAAAAACGGATGAGTTTACATTTAAAAGACAATAAGCCAGTCAGACAGGCTAAGGCTAAAACTGACACGACGACATTTTGACAATGACACAAAGAGCACCATTTTACCCCCCCATGTTGATTGATCTTAACATTTAAAAAGATATTCCCATTCTGAGCTTTTTGTTTCTAATTCATTCATTCATTATGTGCATCGCTTAATCCCAACTGGGGTCGCGGGGGGGACCGGAGCCTATCCCGAGAACTTTCAGGTACAAGGCGGGGAACAACCCTTGGCAAGTGCCAACACAACGCAGGGCACACACACACCCCCACACAATTACACGGGGCCAATTTAGAGTCACCAATTAACCTATAGTGCATGCCTTTGGACTGTGGGAGGAAACCGGAGCGCCCAGAGGAAACCCAAACAAACACGGGGAGAGCATTTAAACTCCAAACAGAAACACCGTACGGCCGTCCCCGGGGCTCGAACCCTGGACCTTCTCGCTGTGAGGCGGCAGAGTTAACCACTGCGCCACCGTGGCGCCCTGTTTCCAATTCAGAAAATAGATAAAGGTGCTCATCAGAGTTTGTATATATCATCAATCAGTAACAAACAACACAGGGGAAAACATCTTAACAAAGGACTAATAACAACAAAAAAAAAAACCAAAGGAACATATTAGTATCTAGCATGAATAGTATCTTATTAGGTGATGCTATCGGCAGCGTTATCCTGAAATGGGTCTTTCGTTTTTAAATTCTTTCCTGAGGACATGTGCCTAGCACTGTGAGATACAAAAATTCCTATAGTTTGATATTATACTCTATTGTGTCTCAAAATACACTGTTTACAGCAATATTTGAATGGTCTGGATGACAGTTTGCAGTAGTCATTATGGTGCCAAGTGGATGTAGGCAGAGAAGACTATGTTCTCTCAATTCTGCCTACATGCTCGCTCGAAATACTCAAATACCTGAGATCTGTCTGCCCTCATGCTCAGATCCATGGAACACTAAAAGTGCTACAATTTGCCTTAAAGAAAGCTTACCTTACAAGAAAGCTGTAAAAAGCATTGCCTTTTAAAACCAGTCACTGGAGCGTAAAAAGTGCCGGTATATTACAGTGTATCAAGTGTCCAAACAACAGAGTGAAGTTGTGTCTTGTAACTTTAATCTTTCATTTGGCCTCAGTATCATGCAGCGTTACTGGACCAACTGGTCCGTCAGAGAGGAGAGAGGCAGGGCTGGGAAACTTAACGCGCATTCCACAGTGAAAGGGACAGCAAGGAAGAGGCAAGCTGAACCTCATTCCATTAAGAAAAATAATGGAATGAAAGAGCACAGAACTGCCTTTAACCCTGGAGTTTGTTTCACTAGTCTTTTTCAAATAAATTTTTAGGTGAAAGTGCATGTTGTGGCTGATTATGGGCATATTTTTATTTCAGTCTAGAGTTCATTATGGAGGTTACAGGCAAATGAAAAGCTGCTTTTTTGTATCGCTCCTTAATAAACATTTTAAAAAGTATTAACTGCTAATTAATTTGGAATTAATCCCTGTGATTAACACGAAATAAACCATAGAGTACAACCATAGAGTACAATACGAAACAGCAGACGTTTTAATTTCGTTATTCAAATATATTTCGGCATATTGCACAGCCCTAGTACTGAGCACACTCAACTTCTGTTAGATTTTATGAGCTTAGAAAAGCTCCACCTGGCCGAGGTGGTGTAAGGGCAAACAGGAACGGGTTGCTATGCCTTTACAGGAAACTAAAAGCAGACACCCATATGTGAGACTAACACTAATCCTCTGGCCTCCTCCTCGCATTGTTTAATCCCCGGCATAACGAGCATAGAAATTTGTTTTAAAAGTTCAGATGTTAGCCTAAGTGTGGACATACCTTTATACAAGGCTTTGGGAACAAATTTCGCCATTCTCGTGTCTGTTCCCAATGCAAGTGAATTTTAATACTTCATCATACTTAAATATTTCCTCATTTTCAATAGCTCTTTTTTTCCCAATTCCATCAGTATATAGAATATTTTTTTGATAAATAAATCTTTCCTATTGATTACTTATTAACATTATAAAATCAAGAAAAATAAGTCAAATGAATATACTAAAGTTTTGGGTAGTTTTGAGCCAACATGGACTCCTTTTGGCCTATAAAATGAGCTGCTTTTGGCCTTTCTTGGAGAGAACTCCATTTCCCACAATCCCCCAAGCCACGCCACAATAATGCGATGGACACACTTCTGGAATAGACACTACAATATATCAATAAATGGCTGTATTGAGAGTAGAACCTGGATGTTGTGGTTGTAGTTATCAGCTAAAATATGAGTTTTGTCTGTAATAAAGGAAGATTTGACTGAACTGTGCGTTTCAGTGAGAGTCGCGAGTCTTCAAACACACTGCGCACGTGTTTACACAGCGGACCAGCGAGCATGCATAATCAACATTCTAATAAGTTTGCAATTTATATTATGCTCCCACCCCACCCCGAGTGACGAAATAAACCATAATATGAGTATAATATGAATAATATTTAGCTCAGCAGCGCTCATAAGCTTCGAGTTAAAGTTTGTTTTGGCTTTATTTACACTGTTTGAACGAAGCAAAAAAAAAAACTACAATTATGTGATCAAATCCGTAATCGGTGGTACTCTCCCAGCTGTTTTCTTGCACGGTTTATGTCACGTGCCCAATCTCTACGTCTCAAAGACATGTGAGCATCTATTTCAAAAGCTGCCGCTAATGCCAAGATGTGACTTCTCTTCACTGTAAAGATAACGTCTTATGTCGGCTAAACTACCGATCTCAAAGGAACACGTTAAATGTTTACATGAAATAGGAACGAACTCGGAAGTGTCCGATGACTCTTTTCGTGCGCTGAGAGACGCACCGAGGACATGCTCTCTGGAAGTGAGGTTCTGACTGCTCTCAGCACAAAAAAAATACATTTGGTGAACACAGGCCCTGATGGTGTTCCACATGAGAGTCGTGATTTTTTCAATGTTTCAATAGTTTTATCAGCCTGTATCTCGTAATTAGAACACATGACTTCCGATTCGTTTCGCCAGATCAGGTCACATTTACGCCTCTAACATGTTTTAAGAAACATAATGTACAATCTGATTCATTCAAAATCTTGTCCTTTGAAAGTAAACGCTAAACCATCTGTAGTAGTGCAGATCGAGGGCGTGAAGACAAGAGATTTTGCTTGCGAACGTTCTACTGCATGCTCAGAACGAATGCACACGTCAAAATGTCACTTTCGCGCTAGGTTGCGCATTTTGGAGTCGAGATAGAACATCCCATCTGGAAGATATGTAACCTTCCAGTTCTCTTCCACTTGTTTTGTTAATAAAAGTTATTGGAAGTAAATCTGTTAAATTTGAAGGGGTTGGGGGGGGTGTATCGGTAATCATTTTATAACCGCACGGCAGCCCTCTGAATCGTAATCGAACTGAATCGCGATGTGCCTAGAGAGTCAAGCCTCTCTTATCTATGTTAAAAGTCTCGAGGAGCGGCAAGTCATTTGGAGTTAATTCAAGGCATAAGCGAATTATCTTTTCTGTAGTAATTCTGCACTAGTGGAAAACAGATTTAATTCCTGTCCTTTTGAAGAAGCGTAAATTGATGAAAAACCCCGATATGGGCACGTGCATTTGACGACAGTCGTCTTACTGTAAACAGGCGACAAATGACTCGTCGTTTGGTTAAAACAGTTTTAAGCGTTCTGGCACGTACTCACCGATGAGCGGCGACGTTTTCGGGCAGTAGGGCATGTCCTCCTTGTTCTGCATGTTGACTAGGTAGGACAGGTTGGCGTAGACGTCGGCACCCGTCTGGTTGCGCCCCTGACCCGCTCCCCCGCCGTATGCCGAGCCGGACGACTTGCGGAAGATCCGGAAAAAATAGGTCACCCTCTTCTGGTAGCCCTCTCTGGAGAGGAGAGCCATGACCACCAGCTGGACGCCAAGGAACATGACCAGGTAGCGCCATTTGGTCTGCAGCGTCCACATGGTCAATGGAAAGGGAGTTCGTTCAGAGTTTGGACCCAAACAAAGAAACAAAAACAAAAAAAGGGGAGGGTCTGGAGAAAAAGAGGAAATCTCGCCCTATGGAGGCCTCATGCCTGATGAGGCAGATCAGAGTCAGTGTCCGACGCGGTTAAAAGCATACGAAGCTTAAACATGACTTGAAATTTTTAAAAAAGGAAAAGTGTTAGGATGTTGAAATGGATAGCTCTAAAACATTCTGAAGTTTGAGGAGGAGAAAAGGGAGGAAAAAGTGTTTCGGGAGGACGTGTGAAGACGGAGTAGATATTTAATGCAAAAAGTTACAAGCAAAAGGCACTTGAGAAGCTGCGGCGACACGTTAAAAGAGGAACAGAGGTCGGACTTGGTCTCGTGTGGTGTGGTTTTTAGTTGACATGTGCAAGGCAGGTTTCCTGTGACTGGTTCACGTCACTTCCCACGTGCCATGAGAAGTGCCCCAATCTTTGCGAGGCGGGACAACTCTACCAGACCCTGTACAATCAGCTTGGAGTGGATCAGTGTTAGTGGGTGTGAGACAGAAAGAGGCAGGAAGGAAGAAGTCCGACTTCTATTGTCAGCTCTCTCTCAATGTGAAACGCTGCAGGGGGTAGGGGCTATTCGCCTGGATCAACAGCAGCCGGGACAAAGGAATGCTAGTATCTGAAAAACAAAACGAAAAGACAGAGAAGGGGGGGGAGGGTTACAAAGCGGTTTGGGCTTGACATCTGTTCGACTTGTGTGTGTGTCCCACCCACTTCACACACATACACCCTTGACAACCAACAGTAAACACACCAATACACCTTTTTTGTTTGTTTTTTTGCCCTCATAGTTCTGCAATAAGGTTTGTTTCTTTTATGAATATATATCTACCATTAGAATAATATAATAGTATAACATCATCGCTAGCATTTTTAAAAAATGATAGTGCTCAATCTAATCTAAGGAATCTTTGCGACAGAATTCGCAAAGGCAGAGGCAGATTGAAGGCAGAGTGGAGCGAGCGCAGAGCATTTCGAGCGTAGTGCACAACATTTTAAGAAAAAGTCACATCCTGCCCTATGTGGTGTACCAAGTCAAACAGTGCGCATGTGAGACTCAATGTGTACTGCCTAGTGTGTAGAGATGTAAAGCTACAACCCCCAGCTATTTCTTTAAACACCCTATACGTTAAAAGATAGAAGGCGCAGGTTGTATAAAATCCCACTTTGGACGTGTCTGGCACAAGCACCGCCTTTTCCGTCGTACAATAAATGCGTCAACAAATATCGGCAGAAAATACTGGGCAAATCTAAACATCGGTTCGATGTCAAAAAGCTATGGCCGATTACGATATGATTTAATCTTCCATCCCTACTTTTTTAAAAGAACCGAAATCAACATGACCAAAAGTTACATCAATTAGCAGTTCTGAATGTCCACAGCCTCTCCTAAATACCAGGACTGTGTTGTCCTGTGTGTTATGGCTTTTACCAGCGGAAATCTTGCCATCGGTTCCAGAACCTCCCCACCCCCTCCACATCTTAGGTGCACAAGTCTCTCAGCAGCGAGCCTCAGACGGGTGATGAGAGCTTTAGCTGCTAAGCCTGACCACCAAGAAAGGCCTTGAGTGTGAGCTCGTTTAATCTCCCTGCCTCTGTGCTCACACATCAATTTGTGCTCGTTAAAGGAGCCTCCCCTCAAGGCTGTAATCCCTAATCTGGTCTTCTGCAGCCACAGCCATGACGTTCCGGTAAGATAACAGGGTGTACAAGCCTGGCACAAGACGGAGTGTGTGCATGTGTGTGTGTGTGTTACCTTTATCACCCACGTCATATGCTGTGGTGAAGGCCATGAGTGAAATCAGCATCAAGGTTTCAATGATAAATTCATTTTTAAATAAAAAAAAAAAAAAGAAGTAGTGACATAACTTGCTAACGTTTTTCAAATGCAACAGTGATTATGATATTGTCCACCATACCTTAATGTGAAATGACACTGGGCCTCATCCACCAACGTTTTATCTTTCTTTAGAAAATTAAGACATTTAAATAGTACAATATTATACAACTATATACTTGAAGAAACACCAATAAACTAATGTTCTGCACAAACAGGCATGCAATAAAATTTGCTCGTCAGTGGTTACAGAAAGGCATGCACGATAATATCGGACTCATATCAGAATCGGCTGACGATGGATTTTTTTTTTAACTCGTCGGCATCGAATTATAGCCTCTAATTATATATATATATATATATATTAAAATAAAAATAAAAATCCTGTCTAGTCTAAAATGTATATTGTATATTGTCTGGTTTTAAAATGTATATTGTTTAATGTATATTTTAGTATTTTTACTTATTTATTATTTATTCCATGTGCCTAGTCGTGCCACTACCTATTTATTCTCTGTTCTACTGTTCTTTGTTTATTTTGCGCAAATAACCTAAGAACCCACGTCATCTTGCGTCTCTCTCTATGTATCTGTACAGTATATATAGCAGAATGACAATAAAACTTTGACTTTGAACGCTGCTTAGATTTGCCTGATATTTTCAGCTGATATTTTATAACACATTTATTGTATATTGGAAGATACTTATACTTAAGCATGTCCAGAATCAATATAGGGCCCACTAAAATGTTACTTTCAAATTCACTACACATATCACCTTTAAAAGAGAGCAATAAAATGACAATTTAGGACCAAAGTTATCTGTTTTCTGCAATTACAAGTTAAAACGAAAATGCAACACACCCTTTCGCATAGATACGGGCAACAAGTCGGTGAAAGCCACTGGTTTATCGCACTTTGCTCCGGACTGCGAATTAAACAACACGTAAAACTGGTTGGCGTAAAATAAACTGTAATTTTTGGCACCTTTGGTAGCGCTAATGTATTCAACGCGCATGCATGCAAGTTAGTAGCACACCAGACATGAATTTTTGCTTTCATAAAATTCCACTGAATTTACAGCAAATACACTATATTATTACTATATATATATATATATATATATATATATATATATATATATATATATATATATATATATATACAGCATGTATTCCTAAGATGTGTATAAGAGACAGCATTATATATCTAGCTATATATCTATATCTATTAGGGCTGGGTATCGTTGCTGATTTCCTGAATCGACTCAATTCCGATTCACAAGGTCATGATCCAATTCAATTCTCGATTCAATTCGATTCGATTCGATATTGATTTATTTAGAGATTTCTTTGCGTCAATACTAGTTTTGCTTGGTTATACAGTTAGGCCAGACGGTGATTTGAGCGGAGCAGCTTCAGCCATGGCTCTATTTTGTTTCGCTTTCGCCTGTCTCACATTTTTATAGCTCTCCTTGCGCGGTGGCGAGAAGTAGTGCATAGCCGCAGGAAAAGATCGATCCGCAAACCTTTGAATCGATATCGTATTTGTCGAACGAGAATCGATATTGATCGGTGAATCGATTTTTTGAGCCCAGCCCTAATATCTATATCTATCTATATATATACATATATATATCGTTACCTGGATATAAAATGACTTGTATCGGAATACAGGATTTAGGTCATATCCCACAGCCCTATTTAATTCTTCATAAAAGATACTCATGTCATTAAACCCCAACCACAAACATTAAAAGATAAGGATCACATTATTAGAGAGGGCAGCAAACATACTGCTAGAAGAACATCTCTGGAACATCTTTACCTTGGGGGGGGAAAAACTAGAACACATTAGCAGCACAGACGCAATAAAGCAAGACTGGCATCCTTTATCTTTCTCCATTCACCCTCTTCCTCCTCCTCGTCCATGCACAGTTGCGCAAGGTCACAAGTTGCACACAAACGCTAAGCCAGCTAACTGCCCTAGGCCAGTGAAATAACATTTTACAATCCAGCAAACCTGGAGAAATGAGACTAAACGTGTGTGTGCGTGTGTGTGTGTGGAAAAACTATTTAAATCTAATCTAAATCTTGATTAGCACACTCAGTATCAGTATTGCGTCCTCTATATATTGCACTCCATAGATATTTAGGATAAAGAGGCTGTGGAATTTTGCCCCCGTCTTTGTCTTGATTGCCCACATCCTGGTTCAAACCTCAACTCTGCACCAAAATACCACCTGCACAAATGTGTACATGTGCCACTTTGTACCTCTTTTGACATATTGCACTCATTCATTACAAAAAAAGATGCCAGCTTGAATACTTGAGCAGTAGTTGAATAGTATGTGTCATGGTGAACACAGCACAGCACACAGTGCACCAGAGCAAAATGTGACTTCTGCATTTGACCCATCCATGAAAGAGCAGTGGGCAGTAGTGTTTGGGGACGGTACCTTGCTTATTAGTACCTCAGCGGTACCATTACCAATCCGAGATTTGAACCGGCGACCTTCCGATCACGGGGTGAACCCCCTAACTGTTCCACTGCTTCTGTATAAAATGTTATTTCAATATTTGTACTGCTAATAAAGCCTCCTTCAATTCTTTTGAATCATTTTTAGAGTTTAAATTGTTTTTGCTTTCTTTTTATTTGTCTAATTTGTTCTTTTCATCATTGTACACTTACTCCAACTGCTAACTGCTAGTTACTGCTTTTTTCTTGATTGTGTTCTTAATGTAAAGTGCTTTACTGTATAAAAGGTAATAAATAAATAGACATTATTAGTGGTCCAAGCATGAAGTGCTATGGATTCCTCTTGTAATTGTTCTGTTTTTTCCTATTTATTTATTGATTGATTGATTGATTGATTGATTGATTGAACAAATTGTGTAGGCTAAACCATAAATCACAGAAAGCTGAAATTCCTGCCTTGGGCTGATTCTTTGGCTTAAGCCAAATATGTTTGTAACTAGGAATATGGACTTCCCATTTTGAGGTTTTGACCTACTTTGTATAATATACAAAACACATTTTTGTGAACTCCTCCTAGGCTAATTGTGACCCTCCACAGCAAAACCAGTCGCTTGTCGCAACGGAGGTTTCCGAGAAAAATGAGCGTTTATGTTGCTGTTCGCTGAAAAACGTACCCTTTCCATCCTAAAAACGTGACTTTCTTGAGGTGAGGAATTCAATTCCAGCAGAATGTTAAAAGTTTCTGTTTTGACCGCTCTACTTCAATATTTACGGTAAATCCACTCGTTGACTAGCGTGAAGATATTTCTCCGGAATCCATCTTCGTCTCCCGAGTTCAGTTAACCTAACGCAGGTAGGCTATCCGTGTGACTGTGAATGCAGCGTAGGCTACCGCAAATACAAACGTAGCTACGACCGCACCAAGTGTCTGTGAGTGCTACGGCGATAGTCAACTTCAAAGGCAGATTTATCCGCTTCTCACTTGCCGTGACAGGAGAAATCCGACTCCTTTGAATGTTTATATCTTAGTCATATGTCGTCCGATTCATTCCATATAGGTATCGTTTTGAAGCTTGATTTATGCCCTTTCGTGGAAACATAATAACTCAATTGTTTTGCCATGGAGGGTCACAATTATGCGGGTTAAGGGAAGTGCAATTTGCCAAAATTTGGTATAAACAATCAAAACTAAGATATTGAAGAGGAAAATATACAATGCCGCTGTTTGAACAATAGGTGGCGCTAAACATGCTAGATACATTTATGCAGTTTGATTCACTGACTCCTTTCTTCGACACTGCATCAGCTGCTTTTGTGCTACTTTCTGTGATTTTGGCTCGTATCTCGCTTGTTGCCGATTGCAGCTATATTTGTTACTATTACTTCTCATATTGTAGCGTTTGATATATCTCCCTGGTCTAAACAGAAGGCTGCAAAATGGAGATCTAACTGGGGGTTTTTTGTAAGATGAGTTCTCTCACAGTCAGGAACGAGAGACAGGAGGGAGGACAGGATGGATGGGGAAGATGAAACTCTAAGGGGTTAAAAGAAATTTCTGAGAAGAACAGAGAGATGGCAGAAGGCTTAAAGTGCTGGCTGCTGCACAGCAACATCTGGAGCACATGTGGAGCAGAGTAGAGAAGAAAGAAAGAGAGAGAGCGAGAGAAGGAGAGAGGTCTGTGTGTTCCTGTGCTGGGGTCAGTAATCTATCAGCCACAGCTGTTCTCTAACCACAATTCTCCTTCACTGTACGACAGGGTCAGAGGTCAATCCATCAGCATCAGCCTGTTTAAGAGAATACGTCATCATGAGCTACACAATCACACACACTCACACGTGCGGTGGGGCAGTAAAGGGACAGGGACGGGGACAGAGCTGAGCGATATGACCTCAGATCAATATTACAATTAATCTCACACTTACTAATATGAGCAAGGGGCAGTACTAGGCATGAGCCGGTATGAAATTATGGTGTCATAACCTAAAGCAAAAAAAAACATGGTATCACGGTACCATGGTATTGCTAACCTAACCTACTGTTTTTAAGGTAAAAGCACAGACAGCCGCTTAAATTAAATAATACTCTAATGTTGACACACACATACAGTACGTAACAGGGGAGCGTGTGTGTCTGCTTGTTTCACCCTAACCCTAACCCTAACCCTAACCCTAGAAAAAGTACACATTTGTTCTGCAAAACTTGCACTCGCGTGAAACGCCATGGACGGGACAAATAAGGCAATTGGAGAGGAAAAATCCACGAACAGCAGACATACTGAGCAGGAAATTTCATTTTAAAACGTTTCCGGTTGTGTGCGGATACTACAGTTAACGGGGACGTTTTGACTGAACTGCGTGTTTTAGTGAGTAATGGCGCTCACGCGGGAGCTAATAAATACAGCGTGTGTTTACATCGTGAAAAATGTCATGAAGGGGGCGTGTTAATCTACCTTCACTTTCTATCTTTGATGAGACATTAAAAACCAGCTCATACCGCAGAGGCGCTATGACGCAAATTTTGTAGGGTTTTGTGTGGTGGCTTTATTAAACCGCGGTATGCTGGTATAGTGTAACCGGACCATGCCTATGCATTACAAGAACATAAACTGGGGAAAGAATCACTGAATTTCCAAAGTAATCAAAATAACCATCATGGGCAAGATTTCCAAGGTTCGGTACAGATCTTAAGGCACCTTAAGACTAAAGCTAAATGCATCAGCACTCTAGCAATCAGCAAGGAGAGATGAGATGGAGACCATACGAAACAGCAGAGCAAATGATTAGATGCTGGTGCACACAGACTCAAATAGACTCAACTAGAATTATCCAAAAAGAAAATATAAAAAATAAAAAAAATCAATACTCAGATATGACTCAATATAAAAAATTCGGCAGCAAACACTATTGGTCCTACGCGTCTGTAACTTAATCTTCGACCTTAACAGACATTATACTGATTTCTCTGTATGTAAAATTATTGAGTACATGCGTTGGATTGTAGGGAATGTAATTCCCTCCAAGAAAGGCCAAAGGCAGGGCATTTTATAGGCCAAAAGGAGTCCAAATTGGCCCAAAATTCCAGTATTTCTTCCTTTTCAACTGATCAGAAAATGTGTACTATATGAACTATAAAATTGTGCTGTCTTATGTTATTATTGGTATTGTTTCTACTGTTCTAAAAAATATTATTAAATCACTTATTATTTTTAGAAATTTAATATGCCTCTTAATATTTGTCCATTTTCTGTCATTGGTATTGAAAATGGTATTGAGTATTTTCCTGTTTATCAGTACCGATTTTGAAATTCTAGTATTGTGACAACCCTACACTCACCACACATACACACACACACACACACACACACACACACACACACACACACACACACACACATATTTACTTCAAAGGCAGTGTGATGGAAAGCAGCAATGTTTTCTCAGTGGACAGATCCTGGCAAAGAAGCAGAATAAAAAGCTCTGAAAAGGTTTGCCCAGGGGAAAGAAA
Organism: Distichodus sexfasciatus; assembly: GCA_032718565.1. Taxonomy (NCBI): domain Eukaryota; kingdom Metazoa; phylum Chordata; class Actinopteri; order Characiformes; family Distichodontidae; genus Distichodus; species Distichodus sexfasciatus. The sequence goes on from JAVGVS010000004.1 coordinate 7,298,015, forward strand.
GCAGCACAATAGCTCTCTCTTTTACACAAACACACACACAAACACACACCACTCCGCTTTAAGGTACATACTAATTAATAAGAATTTAGCATAATAACGCACAACAACGTAACAACATTTCAGGGAACCTTTAGTTCTATTGATATTTAGTCACAGGAACATATGAGTACAGCGAGAGAGAGAACAAAAGAGGGAGGGGGAGAAGAATAGAGAGAAAGCGTGAAAAAGAAAAGGATGAGAGAATGGGAGAGAAGAACAGAGAATATCGGAGGACGATAGAGAAAGAGAGAGTGAGCAAGGGGAAAGGACATGGGGAGAGAGAGGAAGTAAAGAGGGATAGACAGTGAGGAAAGGATAAACAGGGTCACAGGGTCAACTGTGCTGTGTTGGTGCGTTCACACTGACAAATAATCACTCACTTAAAACACAAACTATGATCTGTGTTCAGGGCAAGAGGGAGAGAGAGAGAGAGAATGAAAGAGCAAAGAGAATGCGAGAAAGAAGATCAGAGAAGCACAGAATTACAGAATGATTCAAAAGGGAAAAGGGAGAGAAATGCTGAGAATTAGAAGAGAAAGAAAAATGAGAGACAAAAAAGGGACAAGGTATGAGGAAGCGATGGAGAAAGAATGAGGGAGAGCAGAGTAAGTGAGTAAGAGTGAGAGAGAGGGAGAAAAAGTGAGTGCGCTGGGCAGACAGAGACAGGGAGAAGGAAAGAAAAAGTTACAGTAGGTCAGAGAAGCGGCAGAGAAGGTGAACGGCAGGAGAGAGAAGGGGAGACGGGTGTTGGCAGACGAGTGTTGTCTCTGCTGCAGCCAGGTGATACAAACCCACAGGGAGGAGCAGCAGCATCACACACACACACACACACACACAGGTTCCTCCACAAAGACTGGGCAATATGATCTCAAATCAATACTGAAAGTGAATGAAAGTAAGTGATTATTTGAACACATTGTGAACACACCACAGCACAGCACACAGTGCACCACAACAAAATGTGAACTCTGCATTGGAGCCATCCCTGAATGAGAAGTGGGCAGCTAACATGGGCAGTGCCCGGGGAGCAGTGCTTGGGGACGGTACCTCGCTCATTAGTGCCTCAGTGGTATCCTTACCGATCCGGGATTCGAACCCTCCAATCACAGGGCCAACACCCTAACCGCTACACTACAATCTGCGCTACTGCGATTATCTGAACATTTTACCTTGATAATGATTAATGAACAATTACTTCGTTCGGGGTGTTTTGCCCTAGGTTTGTTCTTTCAATATGCTCAACTAGAGCTAATTTTTCTAATTAAAAAATGCATATCTTTTCCTTCAAATAAACAGAAATGTAGAGACAGACTGGACAGCCCAAAGTCACATGATAATATGTTGTTGATAGGCCAGTACATGAACATACATGGTGGAAAATATTAACAAAGATTTGATAATAACCTAAATAATTAAGATAGGCAAGATTAGAGATCAACCAGAGGATGTTGGAATTAAAATAGGTGGTTTAATACCTTCCCAGCCCTAGAGCACAAGATAATTAACCTGAGCAGAGGAGAAGGGAGTAAACCTGGTGCAAGATAATAACTTGAGCAGCCCGAATAAAAATCAACATATAGGACTCTAGGGGCTTTTGTTTGAATACTACATTCACGTTCTGAAACATCGCAGGACTTCAACTGGTCTGTGCAAGCGGGGCCATAGGTAACCACAATCATTGAAAGCCGAATGCAGGGCCCTTTAAGCTTGTAAAGGGCCACTCCATCCCGACACTCACGTGGTCGATACAGAATGGAAGCTCATGGTAAGCAGGATCCGACCAAATCCAGCTGCTTTGCATAGCGCCTAGAAACGGCCTGGACGCCGGGGCAGGTGCTTACTCAGCGACACTCCACCAAATACACGTCACATCATGGCTAAACAAATACTGGAAAAACACACCTCAAACCAGTTCATTAAACATTTGTTCTGGCCCTTAACTCTGGGTTTGTCCCGGACTATAAAACTCACTGATAGGCAAAGCAAACAGGATTTCTTTTAAATCTGGATTTAAGCAGCATGTTTGTGTAGCTCTAACAACAACGGGCCTCATTCACCAACCCTTCTCGAAACCCACTATTATTATTTGAGATTTGTTCTTAGGTAAGAACAGAATAGTACAAACGCTAAAGACCACTATTACACACAATTTGTTGCCTGCATGTTTTGGCAAACATTAGCTTATATGGGTTTCTTCAACTCCACAGTTGTAAAATACTAAAAAGGGATAAATTATTTCACAAAAGATGTTTTATTTAAAATACTTAGTATCACATCTCGTCTCCTGATCACTTTTTGCATTTTAGAAATGAAGTTTGTCTTTTTTTTTTGTCTTCCAACCTGGTGTTCCACTGACATTTGGACATTCTCTTTCAACTTACATTCCAATTTCTGTGTACAATGTGTTTATGGAGCTTTGCAGGGTGTTTATCTTATTTAAATAAGAACAACTGACACTAGTTGCATATTATCCTATTTAAATGTCTTGTCAAAATTAAGAAAAACACTTAAGCTATTGGCGAATTAGACCCTGTCTGTCTTGTCTTCCCAGATGTCGAAGTGAATTTCATATTTCGTTTCATCTCTTCATACTTAACAAAACCCATTTACAAGTCACCCTTTCTGCACTAACCGTGTCTCCAGTCAGTCCGTTTGTCCTCTGTTCCAAACAAACTCAAGGTCTTGCTCATCATAAAGCAGTTTTCTCCCAACACGTTAACCCGCAGCAAACAACCTCAGGAAAATACATGTCACTCTACAGACGGAAGTGAAGCTATTTTTTGCTCTATATACGATGCCGAATCCAGAAGAGAAAGAAATCTCTTGCTTTTTTGTCCATATGCCAACAGACATACTGAAAAATAACTGTTCAACCTGTTAACAGCACCTGCTTTTAAGAACTCCAGCTACAACACGGAGTATTGCTTTGTACATTCTTTCATTTCTGCTTAAAGCCTTTCTTGGCTTCAATATCTCACCTGTTGGCCAACAGACTTCAGGCTGGAATTCGTGTTAAATAATCAACTGCTATATTAGTAGGGGTTTAAATAACAACTTTCATCATGAGACGATATTATATCAAATCAACAGAGAACTATTCAACGTCTGCCGATGTCCTAAAGTCTACGATTTCCATTCAATTTGATTCGATTCAGGAGCCAGCAATAGATATGAGAGAATATCATGTCAAATATCAAAATCTCATAAAATAACTAAAATATCATTTAACATTTTGATTCCTGAGCTCAACCAGCCATTTAAATAAAAAAATCTTCTTTTTAAATAAAAGTGTAACTGTATATTAATGTATGACTACACCCCTACAACGTTAGTATAACAAGGAAGAAAATACGAAATTATTTACCACTAGATAACCTGCATTTGTTTTCCAACTGTACAGTATAATACACAGTTAATTTGGGGTTGGGGTTAGCAATTTTATTGCGCACGCACACACACACACACTTAAACACCCACTCGTGTTAAGGCCATTGTGTGCAACGTAATTTGAGGTCAATGTTACGTTTTATTACCAGTTATAAGGTAAAAAGCGTTGTGGAGAAAAAACGGTAAGACCTACAGCTTTGAAATTTGGCAGGTAGGTCCGGTACTCCACCCACTACTCAGGCAAAAAAATTGCACCAAAATAAGCTATTTTGCAATTTTCCAAAAAAAATAAGCATTTTGCCGAATAAATGTTGAACCGCAGCTCTGATTCTCAAAAATCTTATATCATCTTATTCTTTGGTTTAAGATGAATTTTTTAGACCTTCGCATCTATTTCTGCCGTATTTGATTTTTCGCTAATTTGCATAAAATGAAATCCCATCTTTTTGTCCAATCTGCATGCAACTGGTGACATTTGAATCACAAGAGACTCTTCTTTAATTATTATTGAGCACATTTTTAATTTAGGTCTTCATTTTTTTGTAATATGCAAATAAATGGGCTCGGCTTGGCGTAGGACTGCAAACCCATACACGGAGTGTCATAGAAATTCGGCTCTGGGTGGGCAACAGCTTTGAAATTTGGCAGGTAGGTTCTTGACTCTACCCAATACTGAGGAAAACAGTTATTTTACTTTTCCATATTTCAACATTTCAAACATCACGTACTTCTCAGGCAAAAAAAATAATATTTGCACCACTCTACCACTTGGTGGCGCTAATAAGCTATTATGCGTTTTCCGTAATAACTTTTGAATCGTAGCTCCGATTCTTAAAAATCATATATTATCTTATTTCTTAGGTCAAGACGAATCTTAATAAACCCTCGTATCTATTTTTCCCATATTGGATTTTTCTTTAATTGGCATAACTAGTCAACTAGATCCTGGATTTTTATCCAATCTGCATGTAACTATTATTTGAATCCCAAGACATTCCTTTTTAATTATTATCGAGTATATTTTTAATTTAGATTTTCATTTGGCTGTATTTTTTTTAATAAATGTGCTCGACTTCGTATAGTAATGCAATGCCACACACTGAAAATCATAGAAATCTAGCTCTGAGTGAGGTACCGCTAATTTTCATAATATGAAATCGTATTATTTAAATCTCACCATATTCTTCTTTAATAGTTATTGAGCACATTTTTCATTTACCTATTCATATGGCTATATTATGCAAATCAGTACTTTGAAACAAATTCAGTAAGACATATGTTTTTAGACACTCTCTTATAGTAATTATTAAGCACATTTTCAGGTATTTCTTTATATGGCTGCAAAGCTTCACTTCAAAGTCGATATCCCACCTGTTGGCACCATAATAAACTATTTTAAAGTTAGCCGAATAAGTTTTGAACCGTAAATACGTAGAAAAAAAGATGAAAGATATCAAACCTCAACATATATATACTTCAATTCGTAAAAAACTGCATGGCCCCCGTAGTCACTGCTTGCAGTTATATTTATGTGTTGTTCTTATTCTTTATGTAATTTAAGAACTCCGTTATCCGTCCATACATCTGTCTTTCTCTCTCTCTCCCTTTTCTATCAGTCTACAGCTACAATCTTCAACAATCTTCATTAAAACCCAAATCTTAAATGAACGAATCTGCCGACAAGATGCACGTGACTGTTCGCTCAAGCGCCATTAATATCACATTAATTTCAATCTCTCAACAGAAGTACATTTCAACTAGAGGAATATTTATTAAAGACGTCCAGACGCCTCATACTTCAAAAGCCAAGTCCCAAATTGTACCATTATTACTTTTAAAATGACCATTTTAAATCGATTTAAGTCGTCTGAGGTGACACATCGGAGTTTCCAAAAGTCTCACAAGTAGCGTGGAAACTCTTGCCTGACGATGAACGGAGATTAAACAAAAATAAAGCGCCAACACGCGAGAGTGGCCGGGCTCGATGTAGAATTACAATAATATATAATATGATTATAATAGGTACACTTCTGTTTCTACAGCAACAGCAACATCAACAACACGACGTGCTAAGTTTAGCCGCGGAGGCTAACAGGAGCGTCACTTTCTACCGCCAAGATAATTAAAATTAATATGACTACTTAGTAACCTGAAATATACATTGGTGCTCTAATATCTTACCTCCCGGCCTCCAGATCGCCTCAGTTGGCTGAAAAAAAAGATGATAATCTGAACGTCTCTGCGACTCCACAGCTGGCGATCCGGAGCACGTCCGTCCAGCTGAGCGTCTTCTCCCCTTCTCTCTCCCCACGCCGGAAGTGACGCGTTCGCACAATACTCGTCCCGTAGGTCTGTGAAAGGCTTTTTTTTTTGGACTGAAAGTTGTAACCTGTCAAGAATTATATAAATAACAATATTGCAATACGTCATTTGTAGCATTAGTCAAACGGGTTGAATTTATTAAGTTGAATTCATAGGTATGGGGAAAGGAAAATACTTCCGATTGAGGATTATGGTTCTGGTAGATTTTTATATTACAGCTGTCAGAAAATTACAACTCATGCTGAATTTTTATAGTACTCATTTACAATAAAAAGCAGCTGTCAGTGAGTGTGGTTAAGCATTGGTTAAGCATTCCACTCTAAATTAGTTTCAAAATGTTATCCTACTTTATTCACAAAGTTCATTTCAAGAAAATGTCATTACAGATGTAACATTATAAATGTTTTTTTTTTTTGTAAAAACAAAAAAAGTGCGAGAAAGCATCTTTTTTCCCATTTAACTCTATTTTGTTTGCAAAGATGACCCTATATAGCTTCAGTTTAATTATTTAATCATAATAAAGCATTTTCAAATTTACCATGCATTCTATGGAATTCCAACACAGGTATAGTTAAATAAATAAATAGGACATCATGAAATAAATAGCTATATGAATAAATAAGAGACAGATATTTTTTATAACAATGAAATTGTGAAATAATTGAACAGCAGGCAAATTCCACACTGAAAGGCCCTATGGCCCAGGACCATCTCGCTGTGAGGTGACAGCCACTGCACTGCCCTCCAAATATCGAAACCTTATCCATAACTGCAATACAACTTCACACTGCAATCCGCAAAGGGTAAAGTAGTGAAATTGAAAACCTAGCCTGATAAACACGGCCTGCAATAAATGTCAAATTCATACACAACTCACATTTATTGCCCTGCAAAAACGATTTCCTGTTCACATAGTCTTCCTCTGTTGGTCCAGCTGGGGCTTGTATCTGTATGTGGGAGCAGTCTACAGTACCCAAGACATTGGGCAAATTTGAGGAGATATTTAACTTCATGCAGACATACAGTATCAATATTTAAGTCTCCTTCAACTGGTGTGGTGGTTCCATAAATAGATAAATAAATGTGGGAAATTAAAGGAAAAATGTCAGTAAATTATATCAGAGGAACATTGAACTTGAAACAAGTGAAATGTGTTTTTTATCTGTGACAACTAATATTCCCTGCTCAGCCTTGAGTGATACACTGATTGCTCGATTGTTTCCCTTAGGAGGTGTTCACCTGTGTGGGGAGAGTAGCTGCTCAGAAAATACAGAACTCTGATAAGTGAAGCAACTTGGCTCCGTGTCTTGCGTTTTCTTAACTATTTATATCTCCCCTCATCAGGTGGTGAGGGTACTACATTTTTGGAGGCACCGCTGGGATGAATGCAGTGCGAGTTGGCTTCAGTGACGACAGCCCGCTTCCAGTGCCATTCAGCCTACTACTCAGCCCAGGTGACCAGTGGAGTGAAGACGTTTAGGTGTTCGGATCGAGCCAGGACGGAAAGTGCAAGCAATCTGAGGTTGATCTTCGATACCAGGAGCGCTGCAGGTTCCAGCCCAGCCTAGGACATTCCTTCTGTCATCGAGACTGAGTAACTAATGGATCACATAGAGGATTTGAAGCTTGAGGTGATAGGAGCAGTATATGCTCTCTCACAAGAAAATTTGACTGAACTATGTGCATTCCTAGAGATTGAGTGTGAAGATGCCAGTAGCAAAAGCCGGTCATTTCTTGTTTCTGTAGTTGTGAGACATGTAGAGCGAGAGGCATTAGAGGGTGGAGATGCGGCCTGTCTGGCTCTCTTGTGGCTAAAGACAAATATGCTTGAGATTCAGGGTTAATGGTAGTGATTCAGGGCAACACTAGCACAGACCACTAAGAGAGTGAATGTAAATCCAGTAGCAGAATTTACAGAGCAGCATAAACTGCAAAAAGAAATTGATGCTTTACAGTTGGCTTTGCAGAAGTTAATAGAGCAAAAACAGAGAGCAGTTAACCACACACCACAACGCACAGGTATACAACAGAACCTAAACACCATACAAAGTCCTTCCATGTTGCAAAGTCAAAAAGTACAGGCAGACAGCTCCCATGTGCCGTTGGTGACACACCAGCCAGTTATGTCCCCCTGGAACAGAGAATTTAAAATATCAGGACAGATAGGTGAACCTGGACAAAAAGATAAGCTCACCTTTTCAAGTTTGGCCCCCAGATCAAACATGGATTGAGCAGGGGGAGTTTCAGGAAGCTAATAGTGGGCCTTAGCAGTGATGGAAACAATCGCACCAGGCATGCAACTGCAGTTACCTGGAGGAAAAACCAAATCTAACCCTGCCTGTGCTGAGACGTATATTGAGAGCGCACTACCAAGAAAGAGGTGCAACGGAACTGTACAAACAGCTTACCTCTGAGGCACAAAGAAATGGTAAAGAGACCCCACAAAGTTTCCTCGTTCTGTGTCTTGATTTGCGGCAAAAGATCCTGTTTGCATCTCAGGAAGCAGAATCCAGCTTGAAGTACGACCCAGTTTTAGTCCAGAGCATGTTTCTCCACACTGTCCTCACTGGACTGCAAAATGACAATATCAGAAGTGATCTGCAACCATACTTGTCTAAAATTGATGCAAGCGATGAACTTCTCTTTGATAAAGTTAATATCGCCTGTGCTAACGAAACTGAGCGTCAAAGCAAGAAGAAGCTTCTAGCTCAACAACAACATCCCAAGCTGCATTCGGTACCCAGGCCACTGGGGTCTCTGCTGAAAGAAAAGAAAGAAAGACATCATGTAAGTAAAAGCACAGAAGAAACGTGGCTGACTGTCTTGGTGAATTAAAGAAATCGAACAGAAATAGGCGTTGCTGAAGGATCTCAGTCGTGAGTTTCTCCAGATTAGAGTCCATTAGACAACCCCAGGCCATGCCTGCAGTGCTTTCTACTGGGTGTGAAGATCAGGCCGTCATGTCACCGCCTCGAAATCTGCATACCCATCTCAAAGGTTATATGCAGCATTATGTGGCAGAAAGGAAAGCCTTCCGCGACAACAATGGTTCCTGGCACAAGCGCTACCACCCACCATCCAGCGCATGTGAAAATGTTGGCATGTGTCAACAAAGTGGGTTGGATGTGTACTGTACTTTCACACTGTTATTATAGGTGTGTAGTAGTGATCATTTTTAGTTGGCTGTAGAGACACGAGGACCAGCGATGTATAGAAACGGTAATTAAGCGAGATGGGGTCCGCGACTGCGGGATGAGAGTGACCAGTTATGCAATGTCACCCAGCTGCGCGCCAGTGGTATCACTGGTTCTGGCCTCCAGAATACGACAATCTTGCTGCCTGTAAACAAACATTATATTGTTCAAAAGCATGTCCAGGCAAATCATTCGGGCTGATGTCTAAAAAACAATGTAATGAAGACCTTAGAGTAAACACACATTCAGCAAAGCAAAGAAATAAATGAGAAGCCAATAATTCTACATGTGCCGCCTTTATAGGAAAACAGTATCTAGTGCCGTGTTACATTCATGGGCTCCTTGTCGATGCATTATGGGATACAGGATCTCAGGTTTGTATAGTGGATGAAATATATGCGAGGAACATTTACGGAATATCGAACTGAGAAATGTGGCTGATGATGTAATTGATGCGCCTGAAGGACTCCGTTTAGTGGCAGCAAATGGACAAGACATACCTTATATAGGGTGGATGGAAGTTACTTTTGGCTTAGAATCGAATGAAGTGGAAAAAGATAGACTGGTCATACCGGTGTTGGTGATGAGGGTAGTCAGCTTCATCATCCGATCCGCCGGATATAATGTGATCGAGCTTGCATGAGGTGGTGACAAAGAATAAGCAGCCAGTCTGCAAGTGGATTCGGGAACAACGCCCTAGTGCGACCAGCAGAAACAATTTTTAGCTTTCATCAAACAAATTAGTGCTGAGACACAATATGAATATACAGTTAAAATAACAAAGAATGTTCATGTGCCCAAACATACATTGGTACAAGTGGAATGTAGAGTGCAGTCATATCGACCAAAGGAAGAGACTTTGCTTATCTTTGAGCCGGACATCAACTCACAGTGGACAGAAGGATTGGAGTTCTGCGAGACTATTGTTACTCTGCGACCATATACTTCTCCATATAGTTGTCAGTATACAGAATCAGCGGACCATGACTTGATGTTAACAGGAAAGACCGTCATCGGCACGGTTCAAAAAGTACAGGCTGTATATCCAGCTGCAGTTCTGGAAGGACCTGGTTCAACTCCTGAAGGAATTAATCTGAAAGAAACCGATACCGGCCATACCTCTGACACTAACTGGATTCCGCCAGTTGAATTAAGCCATCTCAGTGAGCTTGAAAAACAAATCGTGTAACAGATGTTAAAGGAAGAAGCAGCTTCATTTTCAAAATCTGAGAATGACATTGATTGCGTGGAGAATCTACAACTGGCTATTTCATTGAAGGACACTATCCCCAGTTACGCAGACGCCTACCAGTCAGTCCTAAACCTCTTATACCAAGAAGATGAAAGATTATTTACTTATAAGCACAAGGATGGGTGCGAAATCAAATTAAGCCATATGCATCACCAGTAGTATCGTTGGAAAAAAGATGGAAGTTTATGCCTGTGTATTGATTATAGGGGGTTGAACCTGAAAGCGCATCCTGACAGGCAGCCTATTCCCCGCATGCAAGACATAATGGATAACTTGGGCTGGAATTCTTGGTTTTGCTAACTGTGACCAAGGAAAAAGCATATCATCGGGGCTTTATGTGGGGAGAACGTTCCCTTAACGATCTTTGTGACCCCTTGGGGGTTATATGAATGGATTAGGATACCGTTTGGCCTAATGAACGCACCCTCAGCTTTCCAGCGATGCATGGAGGAATGTCTGGGCGAACTAAGAGATACCATCTGCGTTCCTTACCTGGATGATACGTTAGTTTTCAGTCGAACCTTTGAAGACCATGTGAATGATGTAAGGAAAGTCCTGCGAAGGTTGAGACAATATGGGATAAAACTGAAGGCCGACATGAAGTGTGGTGGTACTTAAGCATTGGTCGCGATACCTTGGGGAGGATTGTCTCTGAGGAAGGTAGTAAAATGGATCCGGCCATTACAGCTGCCGTGAGAAACCTGAAAGACAAAAGACCAAACACAGTGGGACAGTTGAGAGCAGCAATGGGTCTATATCAACAGTATATACGAGACTTCTTCAAAATCGCGAGTCCATTGTATGATCTGTTGAAAGATACCGGGGTGTAGGAAGGCAGAATGTAAAGAGACAAAAGTTCAACAGGTTAAAGAAAAAAAAGAGTATAACCGCATAGGCAAATTGTGTGGACGGACAAGCTTCAGGAGATATTGGAGGGGCTGATAGACTGTTTGATTGAGCCACCAGTACTTGCGTTCCCGGACTTCTCACAGCCGTTCGTACTTCATACTGATGCATAAAATCAGGGACTCGGGACAGTTCTCTATCGGAAGCAGGGTGGAAAGCTTAGGGTTATTGCTTATGGGTCCCGGACACTGACGGCTGCAGAGTATCACCTTCACTCAGGGAAATTGGAGTTTCTTGCCTGAAGTGGGCTGTCATGGAAAAATTTAGGGATTATTTATACTATGCCCTACATTTACCGTGTTCAGCGACAACTAAACATAACACATGCGTCTTAACCAGTGCAAAGTTAAATCGACCAGGATGTAGATGGGTGTAGCAGAACTGGCAGATTTTTCATTTAATATCAAATACCGGCCTGGTAAAGAAAATGTGGGTATAAACAGCCTCAAGAATGCCCTTGGGATATTGAGACCTAATGAAAGAATGCACAGAGGAAGTACCAGCTGACTGTGTTGGAGCGACCGTCCAGTCGGTAGAGGTACCACATCCCAACCTCTCCTGGACTGCAGTTATTTCTCTTGATGACACTGTGGCATCCGAGCGTGCAGGTGAGCCATTACCTGTAGAGGAGATCATACAAGCACAGAAAAATGATGACCACATTGGACCTGTTCTACAGATTAAGCTTTCAGATAAAAAGCCAACAGGACGTTTGTTTAAGACCTTGAGTGCTAAAAGTAAATGCTTACTGCGTAGTTGGGAAAAACTTTACCTAGGAGACGATGGCATCCTCCGTAGGAAGACGAACACTCGGACACAGCTCGTTCTACCTGCGAAGTACAAGCAGCATGTTTTGAGAGAACTACATGATAACATGGGCCATTAAGGTTTTGATCGAACCATGTCTTTAATAAGAGAAAGGTTCTATTGGCCACAAATGCACAATGATGTTCATACCTCGTCACAAAGAGTTGTGTTTGCCTGAAACAGAAGAAACTGAGCAAGGAAATGAGGGCACCACTCCAGAACATCGTTACTACTCACCCATTCGAGCTTGTCTCCGTTGACTTCTTACATTTGGATGAATGTAAAGGAGGGTATCAGTATATCTTAATCATAGTAGACCACTTTACACGATTCGCGCAAGCCTATGCAACTACCTCAAAATCACCTAAAACTGTTGTTGACAAGCTGTTTAATGACTACGCTCTGAAGTTTGGGTTCGCAAAGGATCCATCATGACCAAGAGTTTGACAACCAGCTGCTTGCTCCAATTGAAGAAGAGGTTGTGGAGTTGCTGGATGGTTTCGCCATATCACCCCCAAGGAAAAGGGCAGGTCGAACGCTTCAACAGAACATTACTTCAGATGTTGAAGACGACTGAAAATTTTTGCGTACAACAACACTAAGTAGCAAAGTCACAGGATTTTTTAGCCATTTTACTTACTGTTCAGAAGGTCCCCGAGGTTACCCGTTGATCTACTGTTCGGCTTAACACCTGAAACAGAAACTATTGACTATAAGGAGTATGTAAAGAAATGGCGACAAGAGATGCAGGAAGCATTGGAAATCACTAGAAAGACTGCAAAAAAGGTGGCAGAAAGGAACAAGAGGAACTATGATGGAAAAGTGCGAGGCTCTATGTTATGTCCTGGGATTCGCGTTTTAGTAAAGAACTTGACACCTAGAGGTGGAACTGGAAGCTTGAAACCACTGGGAAGGAGGAATACACACAGTAGTCCGTCAAGTGGGAGGGCCCAATTTATGAAGTGAAGTTGAGAGCAGGGTAAAAGGAAGATCACGTGTTCTCCGTAACCTCTTGATGCCTTGTGATTATCTGCCATTGGAAATTGACCTTGGGAAGAAGAGGACCAAGGGACCAGTGAAAAGATCAAAACAAGTAAAAGATGAACCAGGTCAGAAAGAAGAAGAATGAAAGAAGAGGAGGAAGATTATCCTTACTATTATTACCAACCTGCGGTCCAGCCCTCAGCAACCTGGGCAAGAGCATTAGATCGGAGATGGCATTACCTGAAGTCAGTTCAAAAAGCTGAGACAGGAAACAGGGGGTTAGCAAGTCAATTTACCAGTTATACGGTCCTTGAACCTGAAAAGGAAAGGGAAGAAAGTAGTCCGGAGGCAGAAAAGGAATGTGGAAGAAGAGTTAGAATGGAACATGAGGAGATGCCTCAACAGGCAGTTGGTGAGAAGAAAGGTAATCTGGGGGTAGACTTACGATGATGACATGGAAAATGTGCCCGTAACACCAGTGAGAATGACAGAGTGGGGCCAAGGAATATAGATGGCCTAGGAGAGAAAGGAGACCACCAAAGACGACCACTATGATTGTTTGGGTACTCCGACGTTATAATGTAGGGCATACAAATACAATAGCGTTTCAATCCATGCCATATGAGAGGCAGAATTTAACTCCATGGACTTACCTAGTGCAACAGTATGAGCAGCATACTCTTTACTCTATTGAGGAGACTAAGCTAATGGAGAAAAAAAAATGGAGTTTAAAGAAGGACGGCTATGTAGTTCCCAACATATTCCTAACATGCAGTACGTACAAAGCAATGGGACATTTCAGACAAACAGTAAGGCACTAATACTACAAGGTACTGTCAGGAGAAATTAAATCTCTTCGTTGGGGTTGAGATAAGGGAGAGTAATGTCGGGACGACATTTATTTTGATGGGGAGAGTGTGGCGGTTCCATATGTAAATAAGTAATAAGGAAATTAAAGGAAAAATATCAGTAAATTATATCAGAGGAACACTGAACTTGAAACAAGTGAAATGTGTTTTTTTTTCAAATGCAAAATATAGCGTCTTATCTGTGACAACTAATATTCCCTGCTCAGCCTTGAGTGATACACTGATTGCTCGATTGGTTTCCCTTGGGAGGTGTTCACCTGTGTGGGGAGGGGGCGCGCTGCTCAGAAAATACAGAGACTCTGATCGTGAAGCAGCAGCTCCGTGTCTTGCGTTTTCTTAACTATTTACATCTCCCCTCATCAGGTGGTGAGGGTACTACACTGGCACATACATGCTATTGCAAGTCCTCCTCGATCCTCTGTGTTGGTTGATGGCCAGCAAAGGTGACGAAAATGTTAACAAATTGCCACAGAGCAAGGTATACCCTACTTATTGCGTGCCATACCATTTCTTTGGTCCAATGTTCAATATTACAAGCACTGTAGTGGAATATCCCACTGGCAAAGAAGGGCACTGCAATAGAGACAGACTGCATTGGGGTTAAGACCTTGGCTTCTTTTTTGGTGAATGTAACAAGGTTTTTTTTTGCGTAACCCTGGATATATTATTGTTCATTTATTATTTGATTTCAGTCTTTGCATTTCATGTTTAGCCATTGCAATGTCGTTAAAATGCTGAGATGTGATTTTTATTTTATATAAAGAATGCTGAAGCGTAATTTGTATTATGTGACATGAGTAGTCAGAGCGAAATTCACACACGCCGCATATTCTTTGAGACAAAGCTAAACTAAGCGAGACAATTATACTGACCCAGAGCAGACTTGTTCACCAGTGTAAGTTACCATGGTAATTCAACTGGAACTCATTTAAGACGCGATGATGGAACGGAACTCCCATTTATCGAAATAAGTGAGACTTTCCCTTAATCCTGCGTCATAGAATACCCACCCTAGATTCTGTTTTTGACAACAACGACACAATCTGTGACGGGGAGAGCAGGGTGAAGGGGGAAACGTTATGGAACTTTGCATCAAACGCCGTTTCAACAGAGCAATTTCCAGTGTCCCCCCCCGCCGCCACACATCGTTTTGCAACATACCCGTTAAAACATGACGCCACACCCCACGGTTTTTAAAGGTTTTCTGTTTTATAACACCAGAGGGCAGAGTTTCATACTGTCATATGCAATTCAAACATGTTTTAAACAAATTTAATCCAGGTTGCCACTCTGTGTTACATGATCTAACTCGGACATAAAACACACACACACAAAGGCTATAAATTGTGCAATTAATTTTACCCTATTGAGAAATGTCAAAAAGATACCAACTAAACAAACAGCTTCTGAGCTTACTGTATCTACAGACAGTGTTGGGAAGGTTACTTTTAAAATGTATTCCACTACAAATTACAGAATACATGCCCCAAAATGTAGTTTGTAACGTATTCCGTTAAGTTACTCAATGTGAGTAACGTATTCTGAATACTTTGGATTACTTCATATATTGTCATGCTTTTTACAACTATGAATGTAGCAATCACATCCTGCAAATTCTTGTTTGTTTTTCTCTACCAATTGGCTGTTAAGCCCAAATCTCCCTGAATAAACAATATACTGCAGTAGGCTAACGTTAGTTTTTCCAGATGTTTCTTTAGGTTGGAGGTGGAGTCTTTTGACGCTGAGAGCAGCTTGGTTGCTGACAAACAGAGTTTGCATTGCACAGTCAGATTTCGCCCATCCCTTTCTTCTTTAAATGTGAAGTGGTGTCGAAATTTCCGAGTAAGAAATGCATTCCTGCCCGGGCACTGCTGGCTCTGTTGTGCTGGCTCCGGGTTCATTGTGTAACTGACGCCACCAACATTAACAGGACGCTTACATTAGAGCCTCTTATTGCGTGTTTGTTTGGGTGACAGGTGTCGTGCCGAAATCGGGACCCCTGCTGCGAGAAGCCCCCCCGACGCGGGCGCGCGCATTTGATGACTTCAGCCTTTATACGAGCTACTGTCCATAAACATTAACGTTCAGTTCGTTCCTACGCTCTGTTAACGCCAATGAGATGAGGGCAAAATTACTCATATTCTTAAAAATAAAAAACCTTACACAAACTTGTAAACAATAACGTTTCATTAAAAAAAAGTGAACAAAAACGGCGGAATGTGTCGTATTTTTCATAAAGCTTTGAAATAAATATTTTACCAATATTATATGTGCACAATCCACTACCTATTTAATTCCACGCAAACTGCACACATTTACCTAGCTAGTGTAATGGATTATTGTTTTAAGGCCATGCTGTACTTACTGAAATCATGACTAAAATTCAAGTATCTATTCTGATAGGAAGTAGCATTTTGTATTATACATAAACATATGTAATAGCAAACAACACCTTTCACATGTTTAGGGTCATTAAAAATGTCACTGTTTGAGAAAACATTAAACTGAATCTAGAGAGGCCTGTTATGACCAACACTTACTAATAAAATCATTTGCTCACTAAAGTCACTTGAAGAAATAAAAATATGCCTGGATTTAAAATCTAAAATATGATAAACTAAAATAATATCTCAGGACTAAACCACCTCAAACAAATTTAAAGGGGGGTTTTTGCAACAGATCACCTGCCAGGAAATGCACCCCCTTCTAACTCTGCATATGATGCTGTTACATTCAACATTCAACAATACAAACGTTATTGTTTACAAGTTTGTGTAAGGTTTTTTATTTTTAAGAATATGAGTAATTTTGCCCTCATTTCATTGGCGTTAACAGAGTGTAGGAACGAACTGAACGTTAATATTACCAAATTTAGAGAGGGGATAGCCTAACATATGAAACAGGAAAAGACCGCCGTGTAATCCATTTATTTCAACAAAGTAACTGTATTCTAATTACCACCTATTTAAACGGTAACTGTAACGGAATACAGTTACTCATATTTTGTATTCTAAATACGTAACGCCGGCAGATGTATTCCGTTACTCCAACACTGTCTACAGATCAAATCACACTTTAAATTTGTATTGATAAGACGTCACACATCTTATCAGTCGCAAAACAAGTTTTGACAGCTACATCAATTCCATTTATGTTATATTGTTATCAGCCCTAATGCTACCTAGGGCTTGTTCCTCCTGCCTTTAGTGGGTTTAATTTAGAGGAATGCTTGACTGCCAGAGAGGAAAAAGAAATTATTCTTAATTTATGCATTGCGTCCTCCTCAGTTGCCTCAAGTCTTCATGAAGTGAAGTGAATAAAATCTCAATTGTCAGGTACGATTTTTAACACAAAGTTTAAGATACACAAATCAATTTTGTTGCATACAAATAGGTATTTTTACTTTAATGCTTCTCCCAAAACTGGACAGCTGTAAAAACGGGCTGTGACAGCTTCAAAACAGCAGAGCAGGTCTAGTCATGAACGCCTCACACACTCTGGTGGTTAAAAGCAGAACTACAAGGGTCAAGAGTTCATTACAAAACTTTCACAGTGGATAACTTATTGGTCACTTATCGGGACATTAACAAAAACTCAAATGTTAATCAAGAAATACAGGTTGCTGGTTTTATGGAAAACATTTATTTATCCTGTTAGTTGTGTACAACTTCAATAAAATGAATAGATAACATTATTCTGTAGGTATGTCCAGATGCATACATGAATATCTGCCAAACCACAGGTGCTGCACTCACAGCCAACCCCTTCATTAGGCCTGCCACAAGCTCAACAAAACAGCTGAACTTGTGCACAAATGGGGGATGAAAATGACAGATGAAGAAAGAGAGAGAGGAAGAAAAAAAAAGACAACAAAGGGTGGAAAGGGAGAGACAATAATGTCACTATCTACTTGTAGAACTCGTGCTCCTGCTCGTCCTTCTTGATGACTGTCTTGTAAGCCTTCTCAAAATCCTTGGCTAGGACAATGTAGCGGTTCTCCCGTACGGCCAACATGCCAGCCTGAAAACACACACAGAGACAGAATGAAAAACCTTCTTCTAGAAACTTGAAATATAACTGAACCCAAACTACCAATCAAAAGTTTGACACAATGAGATGTTGTACATTTGGATGTTCTTCTTACTGCTTCTCCCGTCAGGAGTCACCACAGCGAGACAACTGGCTTGTTGTTCGCAATTGGAACAGACATGTTATTCTGTTAATATTTACTAAAAATACACTCAGTGCGTCTCAATCACAATCAGAAAATTGTTCTTAAAACCTACTTTCACCTAGTTTTACCCAAGATTCTGACCAACTCTAATTTAAGTGAATGATTGTCATTGTTGAAATATATTCTGAGGTAAGAATCTACAACTGCAGAAGAGCCTATATTGCTATGCCATCATCCCACAAGTTTGTAGGATGTTAGACATGGCCTGTTACATACACTTTCCACATTATAAAGGAAACTTGTTTTGACATTGTCATTTGAAGTTGTTCATTCAGCTTTTCGATGCTTAAGATTTTTTTTATCTACAGTTTGTGAAATATATAGAGAGGGAGCAAACCTCTGGTGTGCATAAACTTTTGACTCTTAGTGTAGAGTCAGAGCCAGAGGTTTTAATTTTTCCTACCCACCTCTTGGCAAATGGAGTTAATATCAGCTCCAGATATCTTGTCTGGCCGGGCGACATCTATAAGCAAGTTAAAGACAAAACCAAGCACATGGACACACAACGCACAGACACACAACTTGCAGCCTCCTAGTTAATACGCAGCATCAAGAGAACTTTTTCCCCCATGACAACGACAAAATGTTGACTAACCAGACTTATGATAATAAACCTGTGAGGAAATGCAGATTGGTTTTGGTTATGAGACAGAACAAAAATGTTAACTGGTCATCTGTGGGACATTCAAAATGCATAAGTAACACAATCCTGTCTAGGGATGCATCGATCGAACTTTTTCAGTTCCGATACAGATGTCAGTACTTGGGCTTTGAGTATCGACCAATCCCAAGTACCGATGCAATACCAGTTTTTAATTAATAAGTTGTGTATTTCTCTGTCTGGAGGAGACAGATAATTCTGTTATGCTTAAGGAAACACTTGACTAAGATACTGTTTTCTGAAACTAAAACAATGTAATAATTACACACCCATATGTACTGTATATGCTAAATTATTAATTATTTAAATAATATCTCAAATTATTTGTTTAAACGCAGTTCTGTAATTTTGTGACTGTCCCTAATCAAGAGATTCCAAGTGAGAGCTGGTGTTGTTAAGGAAATAATTATAATTGTGTAATTTGTTTTTGGAGCTGTAGTGTGTTGTGTTGCTTGTTCTGTTCATCGTTACATCAATATGTATGAATTAGCGTAAATGTTGAACAATAAACTAGCTTTACCCCTGTGCCACTTCCAATGAATAACAAATTGAGAGTGTGCACATATGCAAACATTGAAAAACCTAGAATTTCATTGAACAGATTGGCCCAATGCCACCAATAACCAATCCAGCTATTTGAGTTGCTATCAGACCGATATTCAATCCACTTCTGATTGCTGCATCCCTAGTCCTGCACCAGAACTGTCCTACAAATAGCATTTAGTTAGTTGGTTGGTGTGTGTGGCTTTAAGGATACAGTCCTCCAGGTCAACCTCCTCAGATAAGTTCATCTTGCTGGTGATGGTGGAGAAAATAAGACGTTTCTGTCGGCGGTCTGGCAGCGGGAACTCAATCTTGCGGTCCAGACGGCCGGGACGCAGCAGGGCCGGGTCCAGTGTGTCCGCTCGGTTTGTGGCCATGATCACCTGGAGAGAGAAAGATGTTAGGAAAACCCTGTCATTTACTAAAAAAAAAGAAGCCTTTGAAGGTACAAGTGAGGGAGAAAAAAAAAAAAAAAAAAAAAAATTTATGTACATGAACAGGACTAATTTTTTCATTTGAAAATAATCAAATTAATTTCCAACATTCATATATTGTCTGTGATTGTGTTCATTGCATCCGCAATTGCTTTGTCTTTGGATATGAACACTGAATTCCCGCTATACTTAAGAGTTTATTTACTTATTTTTATGCTTTTGTTTTAAAGTCTGTGTGATTGCAACCGTCATTTAAAACCAAAAACATTTTTTCTCCCCTCATTTGTCCCTTTAGGGTCTCAGTATCACTACTGCCAGACCACAAAGGAACCTACATCTATCAATTCTGTAATACTGAACATCCCAAACTCACCTTTACATTCACATTCTGGTCAAATCCATCCATCTGGTTCAGCAGCTCGAGGAGGATTCGTTGCACTTCTCTATCAGCTGCACATAGAGAGAATCAGAGAGAGCAGATTGTCATAGAAATGCTCCTGCTGAGGTGGTAAATAATGAATGAGAGCTGATGGAGAAGTCCATTAGCCAATCTGTGCCTCCATTGAGCTTTATTCAATGGCTAACAACAGCATCTTTACACAAAGTGTTTCATTAACATTAACGAAATGAGGAGAAAAGGCCATTTTCTGTCCAGTAAACACACACACAATATCTTCTACACAAAGCTTTTGTATGCATGGAATTTTTAGGCCTTATTACTTCAATTACTACAGCAACAAATAAATCTTTCTCTGTATATGGGCTCAGTACCTCCAGTCTGCGCATCAAAGCGCTTAGTGGCAATGGCGTCTATCTCATCGATGAAGATGATGGCCGGGGCGTTCTCTTTGGCCAGCCGGAAGACGTCACGCACCATCCTTGGCCCTTCACCCAGGTACTTCTGTACAAACTCCGAGCCGACCACACGAATGAAGGCGGCTGGGGCAAAGCATGGAAATGTTGTCAGCATTCAACACGGACCGTTAACCCCCGCCGCCCCCACCCCGCAAAAAATCCCACACGCAAAAAGACATTCTCAAGGCATTGTATCAGCCAAATATTTGGTGACTTCATTTCGTCACACAAAACTTGACTTAAAGGATAAAAATGAGCAAAAAGCAACTAAAACTAACAAACATTTTAGAGTTAAAATATAAAACTGATTTCTATTAAAAACTATTGAGTGTAGAAAAACACTCAATGCTGAGTAGTAAAAACGGGTTCCAGACTGGACCTGAGTGGGTGTGTTGGAGGCCTTATTAATCAGTGTTGGATCAGTGCCATTTCTATGTGCAGGATGTGTGTGCATGGTGTTACCTGTAGTGTGGTGAGCAACAGCTTTAGCTAGCATGGTCTTCCCACAGCCTGGTGGGCCGTACATCAGCACTCCTCTTGGAGGATCAATACCAATCTAAAACAGAAATAGCAAACATACAGTGAGCTAATGGAATACACTCAGCACCTTGATGGCCACACAAAACACACATTGATTACCTGTTTATAGAGCTCAAAGTGTGTGAGGGGCAGCTCCACCGCCTCCCGCACCTCCTGCTTCTGTATGTCCATGCCACCGATGTCAGCGTACATCACATCTGGCTTTTGATCTGTGGGGTCAGATAAAATTTGGACGTATAAGCAACACAAAGGTAATCTCGATGGGCACATCCTGAAGACAGAGAGGGAAAAAGTAATGTAAATAAAAATGAAACTTTTTTTAAACGACAAAATTTGTGTTGCACTGAGTATCCCAACTTTTCAACTGATATGACGACCTTCGGTCTCAAACTGACCTGAGGTGAGCATCATAATGCTGCTGTCAGCCTCCGGGGGAAGAACGTCCACTAGAGCGTTGCTGTGTTTGTGCAGAGCCACTGAGGCATTGGGCTTCAGCAGCTCTCTATCTATAGTGCTCAGGATCCGCACGTAGTAGTTGGAACCTGAAGTACAACACAGACAGTTGCAGACTACCAGTTCCAGATGTTTACCTTTTCCATCTTTTGGGGGAACTTAAGCGTTACAACTACAAACAGCTTTTCAAAGGATATACAATCTTTGTCCACATGCTTACAAAATTATTACTAGATGGAATGTGTGTATAGATCACAGGCTTTACCTGTGGTGGAGCCCACAATGGCGGTGTTCTGGTCCACAGCTTCCAGGAACTGGCCGATGACCAGAGGGATGCTCTGGATCCTCTTCACCTCCTCCTGAGCATGGAGAAACTCCTTCTTCAGGTTCTTCTGCTCATCCTTAATGTACTCTTCCTGCACCTCCAGGAACTCCAGCTCCTGCTGCAACTTCTGCAGAAGACAACAAAACAGTGTGCAGGTTCAGTGACAGAGCAAAGGCCCTCAGGTTAGAGCTCAAATAAGGAAGACCTTTACTGTACTGAACTCAACACAGCAAACTATACAAAGAAAATCCTGATGAAAAATTTGCTTTCTTGGTATTAGCCAAGGATTGTGGTTTGGTTTTGTCTTGGACCCACAAATAAAATGTTGAGTTATTTCTTCACAGGGCATTTGGTAGCGTAACAGTAAGGGTGCAACATTTGCAGACATAAATACCATTACACAGTATGTAAATGCCATTCCTCAAGACCATATAAAAAGATAAGAATGCCTGGCGAGATATGAAAGGTTACTCAAGGCTGTTGCACAGTATGGTAAACAAAATGAGACATGAAGTCATACCTTGTATCTGCTGTAGAGATCCTCCAGGTCCTCTGGCTCTGGGGCCAGAAAAGACAGACTAGTGTGGGGTCGGGAACTAAGAACAGTTGGCCCATCGTCCTGTAAACACACACAGAACCACCATTATTACAAAGAACTTTGCACCAAACAAGCAGTGATGCTAATAATGTGCTAACAATATGAAAGCATAAAAATAAATATTTAAAAGCTGTTACATTTCAAAACTACAGTGAAGACCAAAAAAACACAAGACAGTAACATCCCAAATGCTACTGACACAAAATAAAAACACGAGCCAAAACAAAAACTTGGGGTCGGCCGATTATTTGCAACATTCTGACAGCGAAACTGGGAGCTCCCTGCACTTTTAAGATCATGTTCTCCTAATGAATTATATATTAACAGGCATTAAATTTAGATTCTGAAAGTATTCTGAAGTATTTTCTATTCTCAATTTTGAAACCAGTTCTCATTTTTACAGCAGATGTGTACTTTGCACATACTATATTTACTAATAAACTATATGAACTGGAAGTAAAGACTTACGACCGTCATTTAACCCACAGGTTATGCTGAATGCTAACATGCTAAGGTTAACTCCTCAAAACAAGATTATCAGAGCAATAACTTCCGTTGATTCTAGTCGTGACTTCCCAAGCATAAACATCATAAAACAGACAAAAATCACTGACTAATTTAAATCAAGTTAACGGCGCCCCTCCAACTGCTGCTTCATCCATGCTAACCAGCGTTAGCCAGCCAAGCTAACGGGAGCGGAATGACGGGGCATTTACTAGAGCCTGAATGAATCGGAACATCCTCAATCACAATCACAAATTTCAGAAAAGAATTGCCTGTTTTTTATGCTGTTACTACAATCCGGAAAGTTCTCAGCGCACTGTAGTATGACATAAAGGTGAGAATAAAGGTGTAAAAGGTTTGAAACGGAACGTTACCTGCGGTCGCTCCACTAACACACTACAATCCTCCATGTTGGATTGCTGCCTCTAACGATGCGCACGCGCAGAAGTCGAGTCGCGCTCTGGCGGTTTTAAAGGGACACGACACAAAAAATACGCGGGAGCAACGACGAGCATAAACACTCCCCTAAATTAGTGGATAATTAAACGAAATATGTACTTATATAAAAAGACGTTGTAGTCTGTTTATTTATTACAGCGTTTAAAATAAATTCCAGTGGAGTTTAGATGTGAATATATTCAAACAAATCACTGAAAATAAAATCGGTGAAAAGGGGGCAACAGCTTCATTTTAAGACCTTGGTTACATTTGGGTTTTATTCGTTTTAAAGTGAATTTTAAGTGAATGATTCACCACAACACAGCACACTCAACGAAATGTGACTTCTGCGTTTGCATCATCCGTGAAGGAGCTTTTTTGCCAGGGCCTGCTGGCCTGGAGAGCAGTGCTTAGAGACGGTACCTCGTTCATGAGTACCTCATTAGTACCTTTACTGGTCTTGATCCAGCGACCTTCCGATCATGGGGCCAACTCCCTAACCGTTCAGCTACCAACTGGTCTAAAAATACTTTCTGGGTGAGCTGATCACAAGATCACCACTTGCTCTACCGCCATTGAGCAAGACCTTTAACATCCACGTTGATCCAGGGGGACAGTGCGTGTAATAGGGAAATGTAAAATTAAAGCTTTCATGTAAGTTTGATTACACATCATTTACTCGTATAAAAATATAGATGTTATTGACAATTTATATAGATCTTTTATTTATCATTGCATAAATCTAACGAGGACAATGCATAAATACATGAAACTGCTGCCCAGAAAACAAGTGAACTAGTTCTAGCGATAAAGCCAACTACAACTATGTGACAATGGCGCTCTCTTCTGGTGACTTAACTAATTGCGTCGTCTCACATTAGCTCTCGGGCTAATTTATTATTTGTGCTCTATGCAATATTCCGTCACTCAAAGACATGAAACAAATAAATAAATATACATCTATAGCTCACGTCTCATTCTCTCTGCATTAACACAAGAGCGAGTGGACTCTGGTTGCGTAGAAATTTTAAATCAAATACGCCATTTGCACAAATAGTGTGACAACCAAATAGAGAATAGTCACGACGGAACACGTTGGTTACTGTTACACTTTATGAACGTGTATGTCACCTGCTATGAAAATAATACCAAATAATCTAAACATTCGATGTATGTGTGACAGTAAAATGAGAAAATAAACTGCTAAATTTAAGCCACGGGTTCCTGCATCTAAATGCGGATTATTACATTTGCATGATTTGTTTACTCTTTCATTCATACATTCACCCATTCATTCATCAAGGCTCCTACGTGCCATATTGTGCATTTGGCTGGGGATTTTTAACAACTTGCGTGCGGAATTAATGTAATAAATCTGCATATTTTAAATAATATTCTTATTTTATATTATACCTTTATTTGGCGTTTATATTTAATACCAAACATTTCCATATTGAACCTGGACATTAGTGTGCAGTCACACCATCTGCACCTCTCCACCTTCCATCCGAGCACTGCAATGCATCACTCCTCCTCCTCCTCCTCTTCTCTCTTTCTCTCCCCCCTCCCTTATCCTTCTCTCTCATCATGCCGTTATATCGCCGACGCATCACTTTCCGGCGCTACGCGCGCTGACCTCCTTCAACGACCTTTATTCAATTAAACAACCGGCGAGTGTCTTTTATTCTTCCTTTTTAATTTTAACGACGCGCGCGCTTGACGTCCGTCACGCGCCAGACGCGGTTAATCCTCCCCGCACGCGCGCGCCAGCCCGCCCGCCCGCGTTCGCACCGCACCGCACCGCACCGCACCGCGGTACCGCCGCCGAACGTCAAAGTGAGCGACAGGGGACGACGGACGTGAGGAAGCTTCCAGAGCGTAACCGGGACGCCGCGTTGACGGTGGAGAGATTTGAGCGCGTCCCGAACCTGAATGCGAACCCGGACCCGAACCGGGAGGCCGCATCGGTTTTCCGCTCCGGGATCCCGAATTCGGCTCCTGTTTGGCATCGACATGCAGGTTTTTACCGCGATCACGCTTTTGCACGGCTGAATTCGGTCTGCGTTAGACTGGGATGTAGCTGCACTCCATTTGCCAATATATATAAATATATATTTGTAGCTATTTTTTCCATTAAGACATATTGACATATGAATGATTTCTGTTAAAATCTGCGGACATATTTTCTGAATCAGCAGACGCGTGATTTGTTTGTTTGTTTATTGACTTTTGGCAAACAACAACGAATAGGAACATATGGCATGAAGACTAAACAGATCCGAAGACTGCAGAGGTGGAGCAGATCCATGTAGGTCTCACTGGTCCTGGAGCCAGATCCACGTCTTAAAAAATCTTTCCTTTGAGTCAGGACATAGGAGTGCATTTTGAGGAGAGAGGAGGGGAGAGACAGAGGGATCCTGTTTTCATATTCGGGCTTGAAATGCTCACACCATTTGTCTCCGACTTGTCGTCTCTAATCTTCTGATTGAAAACCTGGAACAAGCAGCCTATGGACTACTCAGCTTTAGCTCATCCTAGCTCATTTCGCAAAGCAATAACACAGGAGGGAGGGAAAGGCAAGGAGGGAGGTGGGCAATAAGCTCACGTTTGCTCCGTCACATTCGGAATGTACGCCCCAGACCAAAGACGCGCCACCTGATGCGAGATTTCATGCTTCCATTTCTCCCCCATCCCAGCTCGATCACTGTGCGACCTTTCACCGAAACGTCGTTTTTCTCTCAGGTCACTTTCCTTTCCAATGTTTTCCCCAATCGGACCCTTGCCACCCTCCACTTATAGGTTAGGCCACATGTCTTCCATGCTATGCACAAATTCATCTTCAGCTTAAATTTCTTTCCTCGTAGAGTCACAAACCTCAAACTCAAGTCTTCCTTAACAAGGAGAGGCGGGTGAAACGATTGATCAGCATTTTGGAGAAAGAAGAAAGTTGTGTAGCTAAAAAAGGGTGTAGTGAGATATTTTAGACTCTCTTGCTAATGCTAAAGAAATTGCACGTTGCTAAAACGTAAGGAGGGCTCCGTTACTGCCCAAAACCTGATTTGGGCTTTCGAGACCACTTGGAAGGGTTAAATAATCCTGTGACCTCGGAACGAAAGAGAGAGAAGCAGAGGACCTCCACGTTTTTATCCTGAGATTTGGTGACCCTTATTACCACCCCCAAGCCCCCATCCGCTCCACCCATAGGAGGAGGGAGACCCTAGCAAAGCCAGTCTTCAACAGAGGAAGAGGAGGAGGAGTATCTGGGGGAGGGGCAGCAGGCCGTCTTCCCACCGCCACTCCTCAGTGCAGAGTCAAGAACAGCAGGACTTCACAGGGACGCCGGCAGATCTTTAGAAGTGGCGTGATAACGTGTGTTTGTGCCTGTTTAAGAGTGTGTGTGAAAGTGTGTGTGTTTGAGCTTCAAGAAGGGAACAACCTCTCTTTGATGAAGATGTCCTGGGTCCAGTTGCTGTGGGTGTTGCTGGCGCTGTGTGTGATGCACGGTGAGTGCCAAACTTACTTTTTACGACACAACAAATGTTCATTCACTCCTTCATCTTTACGTCTGTGCTCCCATTTAGGTCACTAGCGTCCGGTCTCAAATAATCGTTTTCCTCTCCAGTTTTGGGTCCCTTGTGTTTTATGCTTGTGTTGCCTTTGTTGCCGTGTGCTGTGCAGATTGTTCAGTAAAAAGCTTGAACCAGCTGTTGTTTTCAGGGCACATAATGAGATGAAAGCGTGACCCAGCGGTGTGTGGGAGGGGGCTGTGGACTCGTGTGTGGTCATCACAGTAATGGTTTGAGGGGACAGGTCTTTTTGCTTTGGACCGGGAAGTTCGCTTTTCCATTAAACACACACTAAATCCTTCCTTTTCCACACCATCAGGGCACCTCCACATTCTACCTGAAAGCCAACGTGCACTAAAGTCATGTCTGTGTTATTACACCTCAGAATAAGTGGTGCAGGAACAGATGATGCTTCTGTTAAAATGTTCCAGATTACACAATGAGCAGCCTCGTAATCCCGGCTGAAAAATAACAGCACGGGACTGTGTGGATTTGTATTGGGTTTTTAGACAGTTGTTTGCTGGTTTCATGCTTAAGATCAAATTTAAGATGGTTTGGCAGTGTAATCAGCTTCCAATGCAGACCCAAAAAGGGTAAAACGGACATTTAAGTACTAGTGCAAGTGAATGACCAGTTCTCAAACAGTAGCATGAGATGGACCTTAATGGGTGCTGCGTCCTGCAGAAGTCAAGATTACGATGAGATAGTAACGTCTCTCTTTCCATCTGGATTGTGTCCGATGTGAAACAGAAGGAGGTGAATGGTCACAGCGTCACGCCTTGATGTGATGACTGTCTAATAAAGCACCACGTTGGTTTTCATTTTAAAATATGGCCTTAAAAGGGAATCCTGCCATGGCTGTCCCTAAAAATCAAAAGACTGGTGAAAGGTGCCTCAGATGAATTAAGATTTTGCTAAAAGTAGGACAGGAACCTGATAAACATTTTAAATTGCTTGCATGCAGTACTTTTGTAAATGTAGGATTTTAATTCTAATTCAAATTTGCTTGTCATGGATCAAGAGGTCTAGGGTTAAACTCCACCCTCCAGTGCTACCACTATTGGGTCCTGAGCGAAACACTTTACCACAAGTTGCTCCAGGAAAAAAAAACACACACACAAATAAAAGCATTAAAAAGCCTTTTAAGTTGCAATTCAAATCTTTAAAAGCTTTGAGTTCAGAAAATGTTTTTGAACAGAGTGAAAGACTACATTTTGCAGTCTTTTAGACTATATTGCCAAAAGTATTCACTCACCCATCGAAATAATTAAATTCAGGTGTTCCAATCACTTCCATGGCCATAGGTGTATAACTTCAAGCATCTAGGCAAGAGATTTTGGACAATTTCATGCTTCCAACTTTGTGGAAACAGTTTGGGGATGGCCCCTTCCTTTTCCAACATGACTGTGCACCAGTGCACAAAGCAAGGATCATAAAGACCTGGATGAGCGAGTTTGGTGTGGAAGAACTTACCTGGTCTGCACAGAGTCCTGACCTCAACCCGATAGAACACCTTTTGGATGAATTAGCGCAAAGACTGCAAGCCAGGCCTTCTTGTCCAACATCAGTCTCTGACCTCACAAATGTGCTTCTGGAAGACACACTCCTAAACCTTGTGGAGAGCTTGCCCAGAAGAGTTGAAGCTGTTATAGCTGCAAAGGTTGGGCCGACGTCATATTAAATCCTCTGGATTAGGAATGGGATGTCACTTAAGTTCATATGCGTGTAAAGGCAGGTGAGCGAATATGTTTGGCAATATAGTGTATTTCAAAACTTGGAAATGGAAGGGCATAGTGTGAAACATAAAATTATTAACTTTGATTAATGGCTCAAGTATCAATGCACCAGATGATTAAACACTTACAGATTGCTTAGAACCACTAATGTTACCACAAATAAAGTTCAACGGTCCAAGTTGTTTTCCAGAGAATATTTCTTCAGGCCTTCAGTGGCACTTGCTGCTGGTTATCCTGAAAAATTCCCACTCTATTTAGCACTGATGCTTTACGGCGGAGCCCACGTACCGTCTCTAGTCCGAAGAAATGGACAGGGCGAAGATCACAGTGCCAGCGAGGGGAGAGACAGAGAACGAGGCTGGCAGATAAACAAGACTGTTACCTAACGGCCAGCGCTGGCTTGTGCAGCGAGTGTGCTGGAGTAGGATGATTTTAGGAGAACGGGTGAGAGGCACATCTGGAGCTGTTTCATTTAGGAGAATTAAGACAGAACAGATCTTATCAGAGAGATTGCTACAAATGTGCATACAGTCCCTGAGAGAGGGGAGAGAGGAGCAAACAGAGTAAGATGGAGAGAAAGGGTAAGGGAAGAAGTAGGGGGGAGGAGAAACAAGGAGAAAGAAATGGAGAGAGAGAGAGAGAGATGTAGATGTAGAAATGGAGAAAGGAAAGAGATTGAGCAAGCAAGAGAGGGACAGGGACAAAGAGAGCAAGGGTGGAGAGAGAGGGAAAAGGAATCGAGAGAGGGAGAAACGGCGAGAGATGGAAAAACAAAGAAAAGAGGAAGAGAGAGCGAGCAGAAGAGAAAGGGGGAGAGAGAGAGAGAGAGAAGGGGGAGAGGGAGAGAAGAAAGGGAAATAAGAGATAGGGAGAGACACAGTGAGAGAGACAGAAGGAGACTGGGAAAAGTGTCAGAAAGAGGAAGGGAAAGACTGGAAGAGAGAGCGGAAAAACAGCTTGACAAAGGGAAAATAGAGACAGCCGAGGCAGTCGAGAAAGAGACAGAAGGGAGAAGAGGAAGAGGGCGGGAGTGTGGAAGCTCTTGCACCTGCAGCACTTTTGGGTGTGAATTCCTCACCCGACTTGGTGCTGCGTCATCGTACCCCAGCATCAGCACCGGATCAGAGCAAAGCAGATTCACTGCTGTCCTCAACAACACGACGTAATTGATAAATCCTGGCGGTGCAGCAAAGAGCTTCTGCTAAATTCCGGTACACAAACATAGAGGCAATTTGTGTCTTCCAACTCTGAAACTTCTCGCGGTCCTGGCTCAATTCCTGATTTTGAAGATCTGTTATGGGTTTTTGATTCGAAACCAAAAATTAGAAGCAAGCTCTCAAGACCTGATCTTGAAAAGTGTTTTATTGTTCACACAAAGAAAATGAATAACAAACCATTTTGTGGGAACATAAAAAATTAGAAAACAGAAAATGGGAAAGTGAGTGATTATTTATCATTGTGAAAACAGCACAGCACACAGTGCACCACAACAAAAAGCGACTCATCTGTATTTGACCCATCCGTGAAGGAGAAGTGAGCAGGTGACAGGCAGCACCCAGGGAGAAGTGCTTGGGGATGGTACCTTGCTAAGGAGTATATCAGTGGTACCTTTACTGGTTTGGTATTCGAACGGACAACCTTCTGATTAGGGGGCAAACACCCCAGCCCTTTGACTGATTTAATTACATTTTATCACCAGAATTGTTTTTTGGGTATGCCAGAATAATTTTACTCTATTTAACATAGTTCTTCAAATAAATTCAGTATCATTTAATCAAAGTCAAAGTACAGTTTACTGTCATCTCTGCTATATACTATACAGATATACAGAGAGACAGGAGGACGTGGCTCCAAATAGGGCATATAGAATAAACAATATGTAAATAGAAATTGAGTATTATATATAAACTTTAAACTAGAGGTAGAAGTAGAAATAGACAATTAGGATGCAGTATTAACCTACAACTATGGTCTTGGAATTGACTTTTGCACTGAATGTGCATGAGGTTAGTAACAAATTTCTATAATAAAACAATATCCCTTAAAAAGTATGGCTAACATTTAAGTTGGATCAAGTGCAGATATTGTAACAGCAGTGGAGAACCAGAGTCTGTGCAATACTTTCAATAACAAGTGTTACAACTCTCTTATTACCCTTAAACATGATATAACTGTGAAACATTTAAGTGAGTGTGAGTGATTATTTGTCATTGTGAACACACCATAGCACAGCACAAAGTGCACCACAACAAAATGTGACCTCTGCATTTGACCCATCTGTAAAGAAGCAGTGGGCAGCTAACAAGGACAACGCCCAGGGAGCAGTGCTTGGGGATGATGCCCTGCTCATGAGTACCTCAGTTGTAACTTTACAGGTCCTGCATTCGAACCAGTGACCTTCTGATCACAGGGTGAACTCCCTACTGTTACGCCACCAACTGCCCTTACTTTATTCTGTTAATTCAAAAATAACATTGGAAAGTTACAGAAATTTTCCCACAAAGTGCTTCAACAATAATTCTTCTTTACTACTTCTTTGAGTAGTAAAACATCTTTTAAAACTAGGTCTTGAAATCCAGTTTCAATGTTTTCCAATTTTTAAATTTAGAACCAGAAACTCAAATCAAGTCTGGAATTCCATTCCACAATTGGATGAATTTAAGGTTCACAGAGCTTCTCGTTAAATGTGAAGAGCTTCCTGTCATTGCGAGCTGCTTTCAAGATGGGGTTTTGGCCATTAGGAAAATCATATTTAACAATTCAGTTAATGTGGAAGAGCCCCAGAGGGTCAACGTGTTAAAAGCACTTGAAAGCTGAGAACAGAGTGAGGTTGAAGATTCTGTGCAGTTCCAGGATCTCTGGTTGTGCTGTTGAAAATGTGGATTTACATATTTGCTTTATTTTTTTACCTGTATGTATTCTTTACATATTCCTTTACAATGTCATTTAAAAAGTAATGATCTAAAATATTCTTAGAGTAATTCTAAAGGTATATTCTTGCAATAATGTGAACACAAATGATCAAAAAAAAACCCTATATACTCTACACTCTAGATACTGTACATATACAATATACCCTAGATACCTTTTAGTTGATGTAATAAATACATGTACAGCTAGCTAACTAGCCAATTAGCTGATATGCTAACAAGCTCATGTGCTGTCAGATAGATAGGTAACTAGTTGATGTGCTAACAAGCAAATTTGTGTTACATTTACATTTGTAGTTATCCAGCTAGCTAACTAGCAGATGTGCTAACAAGCGCATGTATAGCATTAGCTGTAGCTCAGTGAGCCCAAAACATTAATTCACTGGAAAACTAATAGCTTACATGCAAGATCCATAAATGGCAAGCTACAAATGGATTTGGCATCTTAGATTAAGCTATCTTAGACATTTGCTAGCTTTCTGACATCACCATCATTTACTAAAGCTAAAAACTTTCATCTCGTTGCTTCCTTCACAAGACTTTCTCATCCACCTTTAAATGTTCTCTGCGACCTTCTTACCATGCCCGCCAACACAGCTCCGCTCAGCAGGTCTAAAAGATGCAGTGACAGACTTCACCCCGTCACATGGTGTGAGGACGTAATGAGAATAATTTGGGACGGTAGAAGATGTGACTCGTTAGCATGAAGCGCTGAGGTGGAGAATTGATAGCGAGGCCGCTCTCACCGTCTTTTTTGCAGTGTTGTGTCTGTGATGTAATCACGTCACTGTTGAAATTAGTCAAACGTAACAGGACTGGAAGGCTTGTCCTGGTCAGAGCAGCTTGTGGTCAGCGGTATTCAAATTCTTTGCTGACCCGAGCAAAGCTGTGCGTCATATGATTGGTCAGCATTACCTGGACCAGAACAGAATGTAATATTGATTTGATCTGCACGATATTGCATTTCTGTGGGCTGTGTAGAAGTGTATCTGAGAGTGAGAGAGGAGAGAGAATGATGGATGGAGGGAGGAAGAGGGAGAGGGGAGATATATAGGAAGGGAGAGAACGGCAGGGAGAGAAGGAGAGAGATGGGGAGAGAGTATGGAGGAAAGAGACGGAGAGTCGTAAAGAAAGGAGAGAAAGAGGTGGGGGAGAGAGGAAGACTGCGAGGACTAATGGAATGAGAAAGAGAGGAAAAACAATGGGAAAGGGAAAGGAGAGAAAGAGAGAGAGAAGACAAAGATGGCATTCACTTAGTCGCTCCTCATCTGTCTCAAGTCGCTTTAAGAGAGAGGTGAGGTGACATTGTGGAAGCAAACAAGGATAAGAAAGGCTGCTCGGCAAGGGTAGGGAAGGAGGAGGAAGAGATGGAGAGAGCAGCAGACAGAAACAGGATGTTACCATTGTTACATGGATCTAGGCAGCTCTTGTCATCCTCCTCGCATAGAAAACCAGCACGAGTAAGGGTTGACCAATTATTTTTAGTTATGGTTAGTTCAGAATTCTTTATTTGTCACATACATACTGTAGATATACAATATGTAGTGGAATGTATCTTCAATCAGCCATGAGATAATATACAGGAAAATATACTAAATAATCATTACAGCCTCAAACAGTATGTGATAAGTATGTAAATATAACAGATATTATATTTAAACTAATATTCCTATACAATAAATTTATGTATGCAGCCTCCTCATTCTTCTGAAGTTATCACTCTGCAGTCTAGAGTACCAGACCAGGAAAGGTACCACTGAGCAAGGTACCCTTCCCTGTACTGCCAAAGCTATCCACTGCTGCTTCACGGATGAGTCACATTTCGTTGTGATGCACTGTGTGCTGTGCTGTGCTCTCAATGACAATCACTCACTTAAATTCACATAGAGGAATATCAGGACCATCGATCTGTTTACCCTATTAGCACTGAAGCCTGAAGACTCTGAAAATTGGCATTTTGACACAATCTGGCAGCTCCATGCACTTTTTGGCTTAACAACATGATGAAAAGTTCTCAAAATGAAAAGTAAGTTAAAAGGCATTTACAGTGGCTTTAGGGTTGGAGTATTTGTTATCCAAAATGTAACACCAAGACATAGTGTATATTGGTTTTAATATCGGTCAACACATACGTCAATGCACAATGCACCGCAGAGAGAGTCAGAGAGAGGGAAGGAGGAAAGCTCTGACATGTTTCATCTTCATACACACTGCCTCATCTGGGAAGCACTGTGTGTGAGAGTTAGTGTGGGGGGCAGGGGGGAAGGGAAGGAGTGTGTAACTGCTCAATCTGTGCAAGGGCAGACAAGGACAAATGAAGGATCACCATTAAGAAGTCGTTTAGCAGTCAGAAAAAAATGTGATGAGCAAAAATGTAAAGGCTGGTAATAGCTCTCTCTCTTTCTCTCTCTCTCTACCTTTCTCAGTTGTGTCTTGCTATGTTTATGAGGCTCTCTCTTTGGCTTCTACAATGCATAGATGTAAAATGATACTAGTGGCACCTAGTAGTACACCTAGGGGCAGCCGGTAGTGTAACAGTTAGGGAGTTGGCTCTATGATCGAATGGTCACTGGTTCAAGTCCCGGTAAAGGTAGCACTGAGGTACTCATGAGCAAGCAACAAGCACTGCTCCCCAGGTGCTGAAAAAGCTGCCCTCTGCTCCTTCATGAATGGATCAAATGTAGAGGTGACGTTACGTTGTGGTGCACTGTGTGCTGTGGTGTGTTCACAATGACAAATAATCACACCCTTAAACTTAAACGTAACCCTAACCTCAGTATCCAAAGGTAAACCTTTTACCTATTTTAGTGTCTGCACATCAACCCTACATCTTTTCTATTCTAGTCCTTATTTGGACAGGTCCTAATAGATACAACAATGTCCCCACATAGCCACAAAAACCTGACAAATCACATATTTTCTTATCACTGGGTTGGTGGTGATCTAGGGATACTCAGTTGTTCCTGTAATAAGAAATGTGTATCACTATGGATCTGGTAAATGGCAAGGGGCGTTTTCAGACTTTAAGGACACCCTGGGCTAAGACTGGACCGGATGTAAAGTCAAAGAGGAGCCAAGGATTTTTTATTTCAGTTTGTATACAGTATATAAAAGGTATATAGGCTATCCGAGCTAGACTCAAAAACCCCTGCGCTGAAGCCCCGGTAAAATTGGCTGGCGACGTCCCTGGTAAATGGCATAAATGTAAATTACTGTGAGGAACAGGTCCTCTCAAATCAACATAGACATCCTCGTCTTGCTACCATTTTGACATCCGTTACAAATCTCTTCGTTTTTATTTTTGTGATAGTAATGGCATAA
This sequence comes from Distichodus sexfasciatus, assembly GCA_032718565.1. Taxonomy (NCBI): domain Eukaryota; kingdom Metazoa; phylum Chordata; class Actinopteri; order Characiformes; family Distichodontidae; genus Distichodus; species Distichodus sexfasciatus. Next base: position 7,332,913 of record JAVGVS010000004.1, read on the forward strand.
ATGTAAATTATAGCGAGGACCTGTCGGTTAAATTTGAGGTTTTCTTGTCTTCAAGGGACCTAAAACAATCTCGTGCTCGGGTGCCGGTGATATTTAACCGGAAAATGTGGCTGCGGTGCGCATGCGCACGATGGCAGAGAGACAAGGACGCGCGCAAAAAGCAGCAGCTGGTAAACAAGACCGCGCTCAAAGAGCTTCTGTTCCTACGGAAAGTCCGCGCCCCGAGGCCGGGCGGCGGGGGAAATGTCACGGATGTTTGGCATTTTCCCGGGACACTGGTGCGCGCGCCTTCTGGTGTCGTCACCAGGCTGGAAACGGCTGCGTCTGCTCCGGGCGCGTGCTCGAGTTACACGCAGTCCTTAGTTTTACCAAACACACAAACCTCTATAATGATCTACTGTAACTAACTACTGTTTTCTTAAATACGCCATAACCATACAACATTAACATACAAAAGTACCACAGTCGCTATTTGCGCTTGCATCGTTTCCCCTCAGCAACCTGCGCGTTGAAAATCTTCCATTATTGTTATTAGTGTCAACACAAAGATGAACTCGATTTATAAAATCTTCTAAGCCTACGTTACTGGTAACCTTCTATTCGCTGATATACCGGTGAAATTCCCTGTGGGGTTTTACTGAAGAAACCACATATAAAAACGCTGACTAACCACCTACAAAATGGCGGCTGGTGCTATCAAGTAATGTTGTTAACACTGTTGGGCAAATTGTTTAGAGACAGTCATTTGTCACACTGCTGTTGTAATGCTGTGTCAGATTTGGACTTGCATTTATTTTTTGTCTTTAATTTTTGATTCCAGGACAAAGTTTAAAAATGAATGAATGAGCCGGAAGAATAAAAACTGAATATGGTCTCTGACAGTAATATTCCTGTTATACTGTTTCCTCTCACTATTTGTCCAGTTTTGAACATAGTGCTCCTCTAAAAGGCCATCGCTACAGCTTTTGCCTTCCTGACTTGAAATCAGGGATTAAACGTTCTCATTGTTCCCCATAATCTGCCTTCCCTAAATTGCATAACGTAATCTGTATGAAAGGGGCATTATGTAACATTGGAGTTGGGGCAGTGCTGACTTTTAGATGGAGGTAAGAGGCCAGGTCCAAGTTTAAGGGCCACAGGGCTTAAATTGTCCTCATCTCTGGAGATGCTCACTTATCTCTTATTTCTGTTTCCCTAGAGTCTCTCTTGTTTCTTTTTTGGTCTCTCTTCTTTTCTTCTCATTAACTGAAAATAACCACTCTCTCATTTGACCTAACCTTAATAACTTTAAAAAACGTTCTGGATTTATCCTCGCAGATTAGCCAGTAGTGCTGTTGTATGTGTTTCATGAAAGAACTCTGCATGAAGTGTGTGTTTCTGCGCTAACCATTTCTCCCTCTTCCTTTTCACCTCCACAGCTGTTTATCTATGATGCTAACCTTGCTATTAATGAATTACAGCCTGTAGAAATGGTCTTAGCAATGGTGTTTCAGTAATGCTATTTCATTAAACCCATTGTGAACCCCAAATGTATTCCCAATGTTAACCCCCAATGTTAGGCTCTGCTCTTCTCATCTTTAATCAATGGGGCCAGTGTGGCTGTGTTTTTTCTCCATTCATTTCTCCTTTTCTGTTGTCAGCCTTAACGCAGCGTCCCTATCCCCATTACAAAAATACGATAACTGGACTAAAGAACGAAATGCGGCAGCTCTGGTGTCTGAGAACATTATCAATGTGATTTGTCTGGTTGACGGGACTCTTGTATTCTCACCCACTGATGCTGTGTACCATGTGGTCTGTCCCCCAACCCCCTCAAACCGCACGGTCCTCCCGAGGTCAGAGGTTGAAATAGGCTGACAGGATGATTGGTTGAGAGCGATGCAGATGGGAGAGAAAAAGGGGCACTCTTGGAGGCAAAGGTGTGTCCCTCTCTGCTGGTGAATGCAACCCCGATGGCATATATAGACAGCTGACTCTATATATGATAGTAGCTCAATGACATTAGAGAGCGGCTGCAGAAGGATGTGGGCCAATGGTGGTCACTGCTAATGTTTTATTTCCCCTCAAAATCCACTCATGGGAATTAAGGTTTTCATAAAAAACATTTGCCTGGACCAGGGTTGTAACAGACGACTTGTCTACAGTCTGGAATCTCCCCCAAAAATGCTAACAGCCTCTGCACTGGGACATACAGCTACAGCAGACCCGCTACCGTGGTGGAATGTCACATGCTTTAATAAGAAGACTTGTCTAGAACAAAGACAAACATTCTCTGCTATGTTGATAACTAGCATAAATTTCTGTTAGTTAATGCCAATTTCTGTTAGTTTCTTTTGTAAATTTGACATTACAGTTCTGGAAATGGAGCATTAGCTAATGGAAATTATTGTGTAGTGAAGAAAATGCAGATTTGCTAGCCGCTAACATTTGCACTAGTGTATGCTGATTTCTGTTAGCAAGTGTTACAAAACTGACTTTATTGAATTTATTGATGCTAGCAGAAATTAGCATAAGTTAGCAAACTAGCAAAAAAGGTTTTGTTTTTGCTCTGTAAAGCATGCACAATGGAAGATGGTATGTTATACTGCGCGGCTTTATGGTGACACACAAGTGATATGCCCTTGTCACATATTTACGCTAATGGCTAAATATTAATGATTCCAGACTGTAAGGAGGGAAGTGACATATGTGTTTCTACACATTCTGGCCCATGGCAAAAAAGAAAATCTCCCAGAACTGTGCGATACACAGGTGATTTGGTTGGTTCCACATTAGACGATTTTATGAGTGGAAATAAACGGACACAAACGCTCTGCCTTGGATCCCAAAAAAAAAAGCCAGCATGCACCATTCCGACTGACAGGAGCACGCCAAAACATGCTAATCCCTCCAACTTCATACAAATAATGCCTGCCAGAGTCAGAGTTTGTTAACTTATCCAATGAGCATTAACACTACTGATATAAGCAGAAAGCAGCATTCTCCATGACAACCTGCTGGCATTGATTTTGGTTACCATTTTTTATCCCACAGGCTGGCCCGGTGATGGAGCTTGCGTGGAGGTGGACTCAGACACGGAGGCAGTGGTGGGCGAGGGCTTCAAGCTGGGCTGCATCTCCTGCAAGATGAGGGGCGAGGTGGAGGCCTCGGCAACTGTGGACTGGTGGTTCATGCCGAAGGGCGAGAGTGACTTCACCCATGTGAGTACAAACGCAGATGTGACGGCAGCCCTTCTGTATCTATGTCACACTTGTCTGTTCAATCATGGGAATTAAATCATATCAGGTCACATTACTGTCTCCTCACCTGCATTTATACTTCATTTTAGCATTAGACCAGATCTCTGGGGAATGAAATCTGTTTTCAGAGAGAGTGCAGGTCAAAATAGCAGCATAATTACACACTCTCTCTGACTGTATCTCTCTCTTTCTCTCTCTCATGCTCTCTCCCAGGAAGCAGTGAAAATGAAAGTACAACAAGCAGAAAACATTAACACTCATTGTAGTTAAAAGTTCAAATATATTGGAAGTATATCCTCCAAATGTACTGTATGTAGTGAGTATACTCATATCAGAGTAGTAGTATTCTTGTATGTATACTATATCAATACTTCTTGTGACTTGGGCACTTTTAAGTGTAAGAGCAGTAAACTCTGAGTAGTGGTCTAGTTCATGTCTTATTTTGTGTAGCAAATAAACTATGAACTTCACTGTAAGCCCCCTTTTTAGCTTACAACATCACATTTTATTTATACTCTCAGTAATCTAAAGTACTAGTGTAATAGTTTATTTATACTATATGTATGCTTACTGTTTACTAAAAGGGTTCTATTTAGGCATTATTTTTATACTTTAAATGCTGAAGTACTATATCAAAGAAGTCAATATGGGTGAAATAAGGTTAATCAATAGTGTACATAACTATAAACTGTGTATACTTAAAACCGACATTAGTACAGACATTCTTTTCTGAATGCTTATTGGTAGAAGCCAAGTATACTTGAACTTTATACTTTTTTTAGTTTACACATAGGACACTAAAAGTACACTGGAATACAGTTCTTTTTCATTAGGGTCTTTAAGATCTTAAAGATTTCCTTTTTTTAGGTAAATGTTCTAAATGTTTGTTTGACCACAGTTTGTGTCAAGACCTGATCTGGGAGTCATGACTGGATCCCCAGGTTGCATTAGAACACACAAAACAAGTGTAATTAGGACCTGAGTTTATGAGTCACATGCCCCATTATACTGGAGGTGTTTAATCAGATCCTAAATGACACCAAACTGTGGGCTTCAGAAGGCTGGGGAGGGTAAAAGAAAGAAAGATAGACCGGTCTTGTGCAGCGAAAAGGACACAATGCATTTATTATGAGATGGAGTAAGAGGCCTGCCGTCATGCATTTTTCATGGAAGCCGTTTTTCCTTTGCGTCAGCTCTGTGGTCCCTCATTGTGGCGATGCTTCTTAGGAGCCACGCATATCTCTGCATTTCCACTGCAGTGGTTCAGTTCAGTTAAACTTTATTGTCCCAAGGGAAACGTGTCTCGCAGTCAGGTATACATAAAAAGAACAAGATACACAAAGACACACAATTAATATAATTTAAGAATAAATTAAAAACAAATTAAGAACTATCTTACCTGTTCTATATTTCTGACAGATGGTTATCAGAATCATTTATCTGCAATAAGCAAAATTATGCAAATTGAGCAAGTGAATTGCACTAGGAATAAAAGAGTTTTTTGTCCTATTGGACTTATAAAAGGGGACTCTTAGTCTCCAGCCTGAAGGAAGAGCTTCAAATGAACAATGAAGGGGGTGATTTCTACAATCCAATATAGAGCTTGCCTTCTGGATGACCTGCTTCTCATAAATGGTCAATAAGGATAACTGTGGACAGCCAATCAACTTCCCAGCCACCTTCACAATATGGCTGAGATTGTTTTTGTCCCTAGCACTAATGCCTCCATACCAGGCAATAAAAGTAAAAGTGAGAACCGATTCTATAAAGGATTTGTAAAATAGAGACAACATATCTTTATCAACATTAAACAAATTAAGCTTCCTAAGGAAGTACAGACGTTGTTGTCCCCTCTTGCAAATGACCTCAGTATTCACATCAAATTTGAGCCTGTTGTCTATCATTGTGCCCACATATTTATACTGGTCAACCATCTCTATGCAACTTCCCTTAATATAAGTCAGTGGTGGAGAACAAGACTGATTTCTTCTAAAATCAGTGACCATATCTTTTGTCTTTGAGTTGTTTAACTGAAGGAAAGACCTGTCACACCAACTGACAAACTCATCAACCACTGGCCCATGCTGAAAATGATGTTTATGCAGTAAACTAACAATAACCGTTTCATCAGCGAATTTCAGGATGTGCCTGTTTATATGCTGACTTCTACTGTCATTAGTGTAGAGAATGTACAGCAAAGGGGAAAGTACACAGCCCTGAGGAGAGCCAGTGGAAGAGACACGCCTTTCTGAAAGACAGCCATTAACTTTTACTCTCTGTGATATGTTTGTTAAAAAATCCATAATCCAACCCACAAGATTACTCTCAAGGGTAAATTTTGTTAATAGTTTCCTGACTAAAACATGTGGTTGGATAGTATTAAAAGCAGAAGAAAAATCTAGAAACAAAAGCCTGGCGTATGTGCCAGGACCTTCCAGATGACTGTACAGGAGGTTTAGAAATCTGGGCATCCTCTACCCCCCTGTTAGCCCTATATACAAACTGCATAGGGTCCAGGGCCTCACCCACCCTCAACAACAGCAACCCTTTCACAATCTTTTCAAATGACTTCATGACCAGTGAGGTCAGTGCCACTGGTCTGAAGTCATTTAAACTCTTTGTAATGCTGCCTTTTGGCACTGGGACCATTGTAGACTCCTTCCATATCTTTGGAACCCTTCTTTGTTCTAAGGACATTCTACAAATATCAGTGAACACCCCACAAAGCTGTTCTGAACAGCACTTTAGCAATCTCCCAGTGATCCTATCTGGTCCTGGACTTTTATTGACCTTATTTCTCTTTAGTACTGACCTTACATCTTCCTGTGTAATTAGAAATGTAGTGGACTTTACCAGAGCTTGCTCATCAGTTAATTTCTTTAATTCATCTGAAAAGTCATAGATGTCAAAACGTGAATAAAAAGTGTCCAAAGCTTCAGATAAATCACTATCTCTCTCATAAATTGGGATGCAGATTGGCTTGTTTGGTGCTGTTACAGTGCCTTTCCCAAATGCAGCTGGTACCATGTCTTCCCACTGAAGTGTCCCATGTAAAGTTTTGGTGCTGCTTCAGAGCTGAATTTGCTGCACGGGCACCATTTTGTTCAGCAGAAAAACATCACACCATTTCCAAATTGGGAAGCGGGAATCGGCAGTGGCACCAGTGGAGTGGAAGAGGGCATCTGGTTCCCAATTTCGGGCACTGGCATGAGTGCTGTGGTTAAGGGCCCTCTGGTTCCCATATTCAGCACCATCACTGGCACTGGCACCAAGTGCAGTGGACAGTAAACAAGACACCAGTACATTGAAAAAGAGTCTTTTGGTACCCAAACTACAGCACTGGCACAGACAGTAGTGCAGTGGAAAGGGGGCCTCTGGTTTCCAATGTCAGCACTGGCACCAGCACCAATGCAGTGGAAAAAGGTGCCAACTTAAACACCAGCACCAGTGCAGTGGAAAAGGTGTACCAGGGACCAGTAAAGCCTCCAGTTCTTTAAAGCACCGTGAGGGGCCCTACATTGTTAGCTTCTTTTACCTTTGTATCTCTGAACAAGGGACTCAAACTCCACATTGTGTCTGTACGTCATGCAGATATACAGTTACGGGGACATGGCCGGCGAGGTGACAGATGAGCGCTTCAATGACCGTCTGGACTGGAATGGGAGCAAGAAAACTGTTGACCTGCAGGATGGATCCATCTACATCCTGAATGTTACCTTCAATGACACGGGAACCTACCGCTGCTACTTTGACCGAACGCTCACGTACGACTACTATGAATTCCGCACCAACACCACCAAGTACATCACCATCTCCGTGGTGGCCAAAGGTAAGTGAAGCCCAAAAGCACCTCCAGTGCAGGCGTGAGCAAACTTTTTGGCCGCTTGGCTTCAAAGTGCATCCAAGTTTAGTGTCAGTTAACTGGGATCTGTGGTGTGCTTTGTGTGTTGTCTAGTGGAAACCGATGGGTATTGGTGGAAAATAATAAAATGACTTAATTTTTTAATTTTGTAATTTTGTAAATATTTGACAGATGGACAGTAGTTTGATCACCTCTGCTCTAGTGGTGTGAGAGCGAGTGTTTGTTTATATGTTTGTGTGTGGTGGTGGTTGCGGAGTGAGGGTCAGACTGCTCGGCGAGAGCAGGATGACGGATGTCGTGTCACATTTAGCGGAGCCAAGCTTTCGGACGAAGGAGGCCGTGTGAGAGTCAGCGTCAATGTTACTGTTACAGCTTATCGCTAGCGGGCAGATGACAAACCCTGACAGCTCATGTCTCGGCGCTTATGCAACCCATACAGGACGAGGAACTCTCTCACAAACCACCTAGGCTAAAAGTCTCTGAGTCAGTGTTTTCGGTCTCAGTCGTCCAGGCCATCGTAGTCTTGAGTGCTTGACTTAAAGGCAGCTGGACTTCTATATGCATATAGCTTGAAACTGATTGATCATTTTTAAACATTAAATTACCTAAATTTTCAATAAAAGTGAATTAGCATATTCCTTTGGGTAGTATCTTAAGTGATGCTATTAGCAGCATGTCTCGCACTGTGAGGTTTGTCCTTTTTTGATCTTGGAACCACTACTTTTGATGGTCCGTCCACTCAGGTAATGGGGAGGCACACAATGCCCATTTTACTGTGTTACTGAGCTCTAAGCTTATCATTGTCATTTTGTTCTGAAAAATTTGCCAGCAGAAATTTCTGAATTGTTCTTCTTGCCAGCACTGTTATAAAGTATATCACAATCCCCCTCAAATCTTACGATGTGTGTCCTTAAGGTTTCTGAAGCATCAGGGTCATTTATGTTTGGCGTTGTCTCCGCCCTTTGTTTACGTAGCAACCCGTGGCCTGGCCTCCATCCTGTCCGAGGTGATGATGTATGTCTCCATTATCGGCCTGCAGCTGTGGCTGCTGGTGGAGATGGTTTACTGCTACAGAAAGATATCGGCGGCAGGAGAGGAGGCTCTGAGGGAGAGCGCGTGAGTATCCACCTCAGTCTCATAACAATGCCTGGTCGAGTGTCTTTATCTGATCCATACAGAGCCATTTCATTTGTGAGCATCTTAAGCTGGCCTTTGAACCCTTTAAGCAACATCAAAACAGCAAAGGATCATTCAGATTAAAATGTATGATGCTCTTCACTGACTTTTATTTCAAGACTTTAACATAGCAATATCAAACTAAATGCAGCTAGAAAACGTACTGATTGCTAATCATGCTTTGTTTTTATTTTATATCACTCTTCCTTCTCTTCTGGTATTAAAGGGTCATGAATCCCCTGTTTTAGCTACACCCTCAAAAGTTACAAAAGAAACTGTAACTATTCTATAGAACATCCATGTAGTTCCAACCCCAATTAAACAACAAATTTGCTTGATATGATGAGACTTTGTACTTTGATACTCTATGTAAGCATGTCTAACCCCACACTGTTCTATCAAACAGAAACTGCTTACATAGAGTCATACGAAAGCACAAATCCGTGCCATATCAAGCAGTTTTGTCCTATAATTGTTTAAGAACCCATAAATAAGGACAAATGTGACTCTGCACGGCAAAACCAGTCACTTGTCACAAATTTTCAAATTTGAGTTATTGTGTTTTCATGAGAGGGCATAAATCAACCTTCAAACCGATACCTATATCGAATGAATCGGACGACATATGACTGAGATATCAACAAGTGAGAAACGGAGAAATCTGCCTTTGAAGTTGACTATCAACGTAGCACTCACAGACGCTTGATGCGGTCGCAGCTACGTTTGCATTTACGGTAGCCTACGCTGCATTCACAGACGCACGGATAGCCTACCTGCTTTAGGTTAACTGAACTCGGGAGACGGAGATGGATTCCGGAGAAATATCTTCACACTAGTCAACGAGTGTATACCGTAAATATTGAAGTAGAGCGGTCAAAAGCAGAAAGTTTTAACATTCTGCTGGAATTGAATTCCTCACCTCAAGAAAGTCACATTTATAGGATGGAAAGGGTAAGTTTTTCAGCGAAATTTATTCACAACAGTACAGTATAGACCTTCCACTGTTTCAAAACACTAAAAACAAAAAATCCAAAATTTTACCCCACGCAAAATAAATGGTCGTTTTTCTCGGAAACCTCCGTTGCGACAAGCGACTGGTTTTGCCGTGGAGGGTCACAAATGTGCTTGATATGACGTGAATTCGTACTTTGGTACAATTCTATGCAAGAAGTTTTGTTTGGAGGATATTTGTGGATTTGGAACTACTTATATAGAGTCATACCAAAGTACAAAGCCATTTACATCCACATTCTGTGCTTTTGCTCCTTAAGGGCCTGTGTCCACCAAGCACATTTTTTGTGCAGAGAGCGGCCAAAACCTTACTTCCAGATCATTTTCTCAGCACTTCACTCAGCACTTCTTGTATCTAAGTTATGAAAAACGTCATCGGGCACTTCCACATTTGTTCCTGATTAATGGAAACATTGTAATGTGTTCCTTTGAGATCGGTAGTTTAGCCTACAAGATTATTTTTACAATGGAAAGACACTGCATCGTGGCATTAGCAGCTGGGTTTGAACTAGTTATCTTCCCCAGCTACCCCAGACACGCCACCATTGAACTCGTTGTTAGTGAGTTCTTGACTGTGTGTGTCCTGCCCCTTCCTCGATTTTGAATGGATTTCAATTTGAAGCGCTTTGAGCTCTGCGGCAAAAATGTCTCCACCAGCGCTTAGTGCTCTGAACGCTGAAGCTCATAGGATTTATCTTAATAGGCGCTACCAGTACAAAAAACGTGTTTCGTAGACACAGGCCCCAGTTGTTTAGGAATCCATAAATTTGTGTTTGGCAGGACAGAAACCACATACATAGAGTTATACCAAGTTTGGTATTCACATACATAAGTTATTGTTTGGTAGAAAAGTGTGAGGTTAGAATGGCTCATACCATAAGTACAAAGCTATATCATATCAAGTTCCCTTTTAATTGTCTTTAATTGTTTTTGTTTGGTAGGACAGTGTGGATTTGGAACTGCATACACAGAGTCTTTGATATGAATTCAAACTTTGGTATGACTCTAGGAAAGCAGTTTGTGTTCAAGTCTCTGCTTACATAGACTTGACAAAACCATGCTATATCAAGGGTTTTTTGCTGTTTAATTGTTTGGGAACTCCTAAGGAAAGAACTGCCAAAAACAGCTAACTTCACAATATTTTGCCATTATTGAGCCCTATAAGAAGCAACATGTCTGTACTAACATTGCAAATATGAGAATGTCATGCCCCTTTAGTTTTCAAAGTGTGTATTTTACATACTTTAAAGCTGATCTGCTTCTAAACCTTAAAATCTGCTTTCATAATCCTTCTTTTCTTTCTTCTTCTTCCTTCCTTCCTACCTTCCTTCCTTATCCTCAACTCTCTCTCTCTCTCTCCTCTGTCCTGCCTCACTCTCTCAGGTCTGAGTATTTAGCTATAGCCTCCGAAAGCAAAGATAACTGCGCAGGTGTTGCGGTGGCAGAGTAACGCAGGTGGGTTTGGAAAGTGAAGGAAGAAAAAAAGTCGTCTGTTTTCTAATGCCCTACTCAGGATTTTCTGAAGCAATGCTGCCATCTCAGGTTTATTGCTGATCTACAGAATATGGGAAGAAAAATGTGAAGGACACATAATGTGGGTTTTAAAGTGTGCTTTTCCTGACAGGGCTGTTTCTATGAGGCTCATTCATCTTCTTGAGTTAATTTATTAAATTTGTTCTCAGGAAAAGTCTATGTTGGGTTCATGATGAGTTTTTAAACTGTCAAATCTTTTGCAAGTTCCTGCTTATAATGCTGAATCTCCTAGTCCTTGTAAATTGAAATCATGTGCCAGTTGTTTTTAATTAGCATAAGAATATGGCCTGCAAATCTCCATAAAAAATCATATGACTGCACACACATAAACTGGAAGTGACATTCTCAAAATGTAATTGTAAAGATGGCAGAGCACTGGAGAAAAAACTCCATTTTGACATAGCATTAGTGTATTTATTTTAAATGAACACAAAAATGAAAATAATTCTGAATAATACAATATAATATTGATTATATTGATGATAATATAAACAGTAGAGACTAAATAAAACCTAATAAGTAAATAGTTTAAATACTGAAAAGTAAAATTTGTGTCTTCAGCGTTTGTAAATTCCGTTCTTACTTAAGAACAAATCTCAAGTAAGAAATCATTGGGGAGTGTCAGTCTTAAGTAAGTGGGTTTTGAGAACAAAGTTCTTCTTAAAAACGGTTCGTGAACAAGGCTGAATGTTATTTCCAGTCTTCTGCTTCTTCCAAGTCTCCTGCTATGTTCCTGCTTTCTGCTTATGAACTTGTGTGAACTTAAGCTAACTGGCTTTGTTAAAATTTTTTTAGGGTGAAAACACCCCTGAAGGTCCAGCCCTGAAACTCCACCGCCATCACAAAAACCTTTGCGACCCTGTCCCAAGTCTCTGGCTCCGCACTAAACTGCACTCTAGTGCCCTAAATCCAGACTTGATGTAGCCAGCTTGCGTTAGCGTGCTAGTTTGACCGTTTTTAGGGCACTAGTGTGTGGTTCGGGACTTTTATGCCCCCTTATGACATCAGCAGTCTACTTTGACTGGCACACTCCACTCCACTCCCATTCCAGATGCTCGGTTCAGACGGCGAACCCATGCTGGGACGTTTTTTTTTGCAACCGCACCATGGCGGAGCTGTCGACAAATCCTGCTTTCCATAATCCTGGAGGAATGCACCGTAAAAAGGGGTTTGACATTATTAGCATGAGTTGATGTATAACTAACACTTTCTAAATCGTACGGAAACACGCTGTGTACATATGTATTTTAAAATCTTTTTGCTTTCTCTCTTGTTCCACACAAGGGACTCTATCTCTTTGCTTTATATGCAAGCGAACAGAAATATTCGACCAACATTGAAATGTTGATGTCACTCGCCGCGTAAAGACTCACACGATCCTTCATATCGTCTTTATAGTAGTTAAAGAGAGCTGGAGAAAGGGATGTGACACATTGTTAGTCAGCCGCTGGATAAAATGTCAGCCTTGAATGTTGGGATGTGTCGCTGACTGAAAGCAGAATAATGAGAGCGCTAATTTGGGTAATGGATCTCTCTCCGCTCCATTCTTAGCAGCTAGAATCTCACTCGACGAGAACTAGAGCCAGGAGAACTGGAATATTTACCCCAAAACCGACTGCAGCTAAATTCACTCTCATTCCTTTTCTATATGATGTGCAGTACTGAGCAAATATCTTGAGCCACCCTTCATTTCTTTATCTTTTGTACATTCAAGTGATATATAAGTGATTGTGAACATAGCACAATGTGACCGCTGCATTTAATCCGTGAAGCAACAGTGGGCAGCTTTTTGGCAGTGCCTGAGGAGCAGTGCTTGGGGACGGTACCTTGCTCATGAGTACCTCACTGGTACCTTTTAGAGTCCGGGACTTAAACCAGTGACCTTTCCGATCACGGGGCCAACTCCCTTACCATTACGCTACCAACTGCCCTCTCATCTTCCCCTTCTTCATCCTCTGAAACTGGTCAGATGGAGGGGGACTGGACTGAAAATGAGAGCCAAAAATTTTGAAAGTGCTTCAGCAATTTTCTGGAGAGCTATTCCTCAAAATTACATTAAAAAGCATGAGAAATGTGGCTCTTTGGAAGCGAAATGAGGGGTGGCTCAATACTCAGTATTGAGTATGATTGGTAAAAGTATGTTAGAGACCTGACCATCAGGCCTTTTTGGAAATTCTTGGACGTCACATTCAAAGCCCCCTGAGCATTCAGGTGGAGTTGGTCTCTCTCTGAAAAAACATTCTTAGATATTGCTTCAAGCTTTAAGGAAATATTCAAAAGACCAAAGTGCAGCTCATTCACAGCTGAAAGAGACAGACATCTACAACAATTACTCATTCATTCACCAGAGATAGTTGAATATCTTAACATCTCTTAGTTAATGGTAATGCCTGTCTGGGCACAGAGTAACATTAGCTATAATGCAGTGATTTTGACACCCAAAAGTTTTGGTGTCGGTGTGGAGCCAGTTTTGCAGCACAGATACCTTTTTTTTCAATAGAAAAATGTGACACGGATTTCAAAAAAAGGAACTGGCACTATTGCAGGGGAAAAGGAGTCAAGAAAGCAGACAACTGCTCACGAACTCGTATCACTGAGGTGTGCAAATACAGTAGGTGACAGTAAAACCAATCACACAAATCTAACAAATGTTTAGATGTTCGTTCCAACGCCCATGCCACCCCTAGGGTTGCCACCTGTCATGGTTTTGCCGGGACTGTCCTTTTTAATGCTCTGTCCAGCGGGGGGAAAAAATCACTCCCCCGAGACACTGAATGTTAGGTCAGATGCGTTTCCGCTTATATGCTAAGTGATTGGTCAGACTGGCGAAATGTCTTGTTTTTTTGTCAGACCTAGGTGGCAACCCTAGCCACCCCTGATTAGATTCCATCCATACTTAAATCTGCCGCTGCTTTAAAGAAAGATAAAATTGCTTTGGTAATGGGCAGTATGCTTAAATTCCTCCCAAATTTCCCAAGCCAGTGGAGACTGGTGTAGCTACACGTTAACGTTAACACAGTAATATATAACACATTATATATAATGGAACTCATGGTAGCTATCAACTCTAGATTTTTTTGTCTATTATTTCTCAAATCAAACAGCAATCAAAGCAGACTGGATTCTCCAGGGTCAAGAGCAATGTAGTCGCCCCGATGGTTTTTAGGGGCTAGAGCACAAATCTGACCCACAGTCAGCTGACAAATGTGACCAATATTTGCTATACAACATTTAACTCTCAAACAGGAATGTTTTACAATATCTTAGCACAAGCTAACTTTGGTATAAAGCAAAATGTCTCAACAAGCTGCTGCATGTTATCTAAATATGAATCTTCTCATAAGATATAATCCCTGTATCATCCATTCATTTTTTCCACATTATACCAAAAACCCAGACACTTTTTTCAATATTTATTTCCAAGAATAAAATGAAAAAAGGAATAAACATCATTTTCAGATTTCCCATTCTGTGCTCAATTGAAAGAATGGAAAACACGCACTCATATTGCATTTTGGTTTTCCAGTGGGCACAACTTGCTGCTCATACACATGGATAGCTTTATTTTATTCTGCATCTGTGATTTTCATTCCTTTTTTACAGTCTTCTGCGTGTAATGGTCACTTCTGGGTCATACCACTTGCGCAATAAAAAATTACAGCATGTGTCTTCAATTTTAAATTTTTTTAGCGTAAAATGAGACATTAAAAAATTTACATGTTAATCATTTCTTCAATTTGGTTTTGTAATGGAATATTGAAAAAAGGACTTTTTTTTTGGCTTTTGGGTTTAATGTGAAAAATTAATGAACAAATGATACATTGCTAGCGAGGTAAATGAATGGATATCTTTTTTTATATGTAATAGGGTTTGTATGTCCAGTTTTGGGGTCTACTACTAGAAGACGGCTCATGATTTTGCCCTTCGTTGCCACATTAAGCCCTGGCGTTGCTAACCTTGCACCACGGGTAATGGAAGGCCTGAGGGCTGCATATGGAGCGCTATGCTATGGAACTGTCAAACTGTGTTGCCTATGACAAGAAAAAATGTATGCATTCCTGCATGAAGCATTCCAGTGAGACCCAGAGACCAAGGAAACGAGCCTACGCCTCTAAGTAGGGTAAAAGTTAAGGGTTTTGGGACTAAATCTTTCTTTCCCTCATTATTTGACCCATTCTTGACAGCAATTTCCTCGCAGTAATTACTGGGGGCAGCAAAACACTGCCAATGTCTCACTGCCTGACGTCCTAGTCGAGTGTTATAACCGAGCCCACTTCCAGTCCGAGTCTGATCTTTAGATTTAGGGATTGCTGGGGTGATTTTTTTTTTTTTTTTTACTGCGTGATACTTTATGCATAGTCATAAGAAATTAAGGTTTTTCCTTACAAAAATCTTTCGCGAGGCGGCTTAAGCTTTGTTCACACTGCACTGTTTTAAATCTGTTGGTATTGAGTTTGCTGACTGGAAAAGTCCTCGATCGGGAGCAGCCCTAGTCTGACTAGCGAGCGCTGTGTGTGAACACCACAAGGACTCGGAAGAGGCAGGAAACCTCACTTTACCTCCATACTGACCACACAAGCTAAAATTCTGTGTACCTTGTTAATCAGATTCCCAACAAAAAAAATTGAACAGCAGACCAAAAACAAAATCGAGATCTGATCTGATTTCCGACTGGAAAAAGGAAAAAGTCTTTACAGAAATATATCTTGATTTTCAGTATTTTAATTTCCAACTTGCCATTCTTATTTATGTATTAACTCATACGTAAAAAGAGGAGGTACTAGAACGGTTAACTGCAGTTGATGTATACAATATCATGTGTAAAATTCCATCTATTGTTTTACCTCGTACATTAAATTTTTGTTTTGGATTAATGTTATTGTGCTTGTTTGTTTAGAAGCTATGTTAAACCCTAGGAAAGGCGATCTATTCTGACTAAATGTATTGGAAATGTATTCCTTCCCAAAACTAACATTTCTCTCTTTTTTTTTCTTTTTTTTTTATTTACATTTTGGTTTTGGAAATGCATATTTTAAAAACAAAAAACGAACGAATGTGATACATGGATTTACACCGAGGTGTAGTGTGAACAAGGCTTTAATGCTCATGTAGGCTACCATCATTAAACCTCACCAGATAACCTCACAGCCATCATCAGCATGACGGACCGCAACGCGGCTAACGACGGGAGGCTGCTCTTTCTAGCTTTGCGTGGAGACACTTTACCGTAACTCTAAGTGCTAACACTGCCGAAGGAGCGCCAGGCGACTAGTGCACAATGACCAAATGTGAAGATGAGAATCACACACACAGTCACCCTGTAACACACTGTACAGTATGCACACACATACATACACACACGAGCACCACTTTAATGGCCTCAACGATTCTAAAGTATGCAGTTCATGTATAAGTGGAAATGTTGCTTGCCAAAACGAAATATGATATTACGAAATAAATAGAAATGAGTAACCAGCGTCTGTTTCTTTCGTACTTGATGAAACGTTATTGGAGTGTAATAACCAACGTTGGGGAAGAAAACTTTTAAACAGCAGTTTTTCAAGCTATAAGCTACTTCTGATTAAACTAGATGCTACAAGCTACAGAGAAGTTTCTACAAAAAGTTACTAAATTCAAGCTATTTCATCTAGTAATTCTTCATATCTGTGCTGGAAGGTAAAGCAAATTCATATAAAAATTAGGGGTGGAAATTTAACGCGTTAATTGCGATTAATTAATTTGGAAAAAAAAAAAAAACGCGTTACAAAAATAACGCATTTAATCACACTTTGCATTCCAAGCAAAGGAGAACTTTTGTCAATGCACGATTTCCTGGTCCACTGATTACACGAGCTGCAAAAATGGAAGAATCAGAAGAAAGCGCATTGCTAGGACTGATCGGAGGCAAATTTCATTGCAAAAGACTACCTGACGGAAGCCTTGATAAAAGCGTGGTTTTGTGCAAACTGTGCAAAAAAGGAGTTTGCATACCACCGAAGCACTTCAACCGTACGGTACCATCTAACATGTTGCAGCGAGCACAGAAACTGGGGGAGCTGTTAGCGCTAGCAGTCCCAGTTCGAGTACCAACAAAAGGTGTCGGCAGGTGTCTGTTTTGAATTTTTTCAGAGATGAAAAGAGCTTGAGTTTACAATATTCGTGTCCATGTCTATTATTTGATTCTGTCGCCCACTAAAACCCTTTTAAATAATAAAAAAAAAAACATTCGCGCTTTAGGGCAAATTTTCTTGTGCGATTAAATGCGATTAATCAAGATTAATAAATTACAAAGCCTCTAATTAATAAGATAAATTTTTTTAATCGAGTCCCACCCCTAATAAAAATGAAACATGGCAAAATATGAAGATGTATATTGTTCAATAGCGTCACGTCAAATCACAGCAAGGTTTCAATTGTTTTGGAGGTGGTGTGCAAGTTACATTAAAAAAAGTTCTGTCCGTTTCGCCTTTCAGCTTCATACATTTTTGTAAAAACGGCCCCAGACTTTCACTTCCGTCTTGGCCAAGGTGGACCGCATCTCCCAGCTGTCAAGAGTGCGCATGTGCTGTGTGGACACGGTAGTCCATGAGACGCCACTGCTGCCAAATCAACACCAATCGCCAACACCTGCTCTTTGTGAAGAGAGAAGACCTTTTGGCTTTTTTGTAACGTTGTAACATTTAGCTACTCCACTGCTAATTGTAAAAAAAAATATTCGAAAAGCTAGTTCTTTAAAACTGCCTTTGCTATTGAAGCTTTTAAAAAAAAAGTTAGTAGCGCATCTAATTTGAATGAGCTATTCCCCAACACTGAGTAGCACACACGTCTCTCCTGTGACTGAACAAAAAAATGTTACTTCCATGTTCAAGGCATGTTCAGCTGTTTCCTCCTTCTACTACTGAAAACCAACAGCAGATAGAAATATGTGGTCAAATATAAGTGATGTCCAAGTCTGGGGCTTGTCATATGTATAGATAACTTTGCCAAATACATAAAAAGCATTTTGAAATCAGCAATGTCTCCTCATTTACTGTATAAAAATTGCTCCCAGCATTAATCTAAGTCACAATGACGTGTCTAATGCCAAACAGCCTCATTCTTTCAGTTTTTACATGACGTCCTTGAGAATAACACATAGTTTAAAAACAGAAATAGTGGATTATCTACTGATGTTGTATGGTATTTCTGAAGTGCAGACAAAATAGAAAAATAGTGAACTGAACCGAAAACTGTGACCTGAAACCGCGATACGAAGCGAACCGTGGATTTTGTGAACCGTTCCACCCCTAATATATACAGTATATGCGTCTGTAATTTAAAAACTGGTTAACATTGGCCAAGATTATGGGTAAAGATAAAGAGCTCGTTTTGTCAGGCTCACAGTGTAGTTAGTGTACGTGTGTTGTGTTGAAGATGTTACTCATATGAAGATCCAACTTACACACAAAAAGACACTTACACAGCTGACTTTTCCCTCCCAAAGTTCATTACCTTATATCAATTTTACAATCATTTTTTACAGTACAATCGATAAACCCTCATCCTCCCTCTCTCCCTTTATCCCTCCCTCCTAGCCCTAATAAATAAAACAGCAGTTGAGAAGAGCTGGACCACAGCCTGCACTCCAAAGAGGTCGAGAAGCAAGGGGGAGATGAAGGAAAGAAAAAAACTAATTTAGGAACATACAGAGAGAGGAGAGACAGAAGCAGGATTAAAGAGGGCAGGGTGGAACAACAGACAGGCAGCACTAAAAAAAAACAAAATTGATGAAAACGTACAAAAAACGAATTTGATTAAAAGCCGCTTAGGCAGAAATTCTGCAGTGTGAAATTCCCTTTTGAGTTGAGGAATGCCATGGTCCTTTCAGTCCAGAGAAGCCAAAGATGCTAACGCCGCTTACACCGCAAAATAATCAGTGTTATTTAGCCACGTTAGCGTCTTTGGGTGCATCACCCCTTTAAATACTAGAGTCCACCACTGGTCAGGACTGGATTAACTCCTAACAGTTCAAGTCTGGTTCCAATATAATACCACAAGATAAATGACCCGGTACAGGACAGATCAACTCCCAAAACTTCTCATCCACTCATCTAAACTGAAGAAAATAAATATTAACATACAGACAAAAAGAGATAAACCATCTTCAGTTATTTGTTTCAGAACAGGGATTTCAACATTATTTTCTAAAGTTCCTTGTCATTGTCGTCAACTGTAAGTTTCTCCGGTGTAATTATTGCTGAATCTGATGCTCACGGTTGCAGCTCGTCCCGGTAATTGTTGGTCCACTTTTGAGACGAAAAGTCTCAACGAGGCTGAAGCCATCAAAATAAATACTGAGGCGGTCACACACGCACACACATACTGAGGATTTCCCAATGTAGTTTCAGTCATTTGTCTCTTAAAATGTAACAGATGAGCAGGAGGAGTGGTGGAAAGGAGGACCTGCCTCTCTCCTGCCGCACCCCAACACGCTCAGTCCTGCTGAAATGATGGACGGACGGACGGAAGAAACTGACCGCTCTGCAACGGGAACAGGTCCAAAATGAGAGCTCATTAAAGCCACCTGGCGGTCAGACAGAGAAGAAAAAAGGAGGAGGGTTCCAGAAACCGTCGGTCCATGAGCAGCTGAGAGAGATAGAAGAAGGGAGATAGAGAGAGGAACAGAAGGAGAGAACGAAAGACAAAAAAGGAAGACCGGAAGAGAGAGGGGAAAGATAGGAGAGAGGAAGAGAAAGACAGAGACAAAGGGAGGGGAATGAAAGAAAGGAGACAGTATGAGAGAAAAGTCGGAGAGAAGAGAGTGGATGAGATAAAGGGGGAAAGGAACAAGAAGTAAAAGAATTCAAGAAAGGAAGAGGCAACAAGTGAAAAAAGGGCGGATGAGCGAGTGTGAGGGAAAGAGGGTGAGACAGAAAGACGGTGAGATGTGAAAAGCAGAAAGAGACGGATAGCGTTAGAGACAGCAAGAGGAAGAGAGGATGATAAGAAGGGGGCGGGACAGAGGGCAGAGACAGAGGTCAGCCACGCCCACCCGATACAGTGGTGACAGTACACACAGTTTATTGCTTTAGAGTCTCTGCAGACTGAGGTGTGTTTCAGTCACAGTATGAAGCTGCATCTGAGGCTTGTGGGTAATTTTACCCAGCCATTAAATTCATTAGAATCCTGTTAAAGTAAAAGTCACAATAGAGTACTGCAGGTCAAAACTGCACAGACGCCACGGACATGTCCCAAATCGCACTACACCCTGCAACACGCCCTCAAAGAGCTGTTACTGTGGAGTCTGTGTGTGTGTGTTGCAGAGTGTCAGGGGTCCGGAAGTGTGTCAGAGGGAGGTGCGTGAGCAGATGGAGAGTCCGGCACAATCTCAGGGGCTGTGATGCCTTGATGGAGCTTCTCCAGAGACTGCTTCATCTGCAGGAGAGAGAGAGAGCGAGAGAGAGAGAGGGAGGAAGAAAATTAAAGAGAGTGGAAGAGAGAGGGTGGTGGAGAGAGAGAGGAGGAGGGTGAGAGAGAGTTAGAGAGGGAGGGGGAGGGAGAGACAGAGGGAGGGAGGGATAGAATTACAGAGAGAGAAAGAGGGAGGGAGAAAGAGTTGGAGAGACAGAGAGAGGGGGGGGGGGAAAGAGAGGTTGTGACTTCAGGATCACACCACTCACTTCAAACTTACACGCTGATCTCACAAGTTCACACAGAGACATTGTTTGGTTTAACATGGCTGGAAGAAGGGATGTGAGGACGACGTTGTGTGTGTGTTCTACCTGGTCTAGCAGGGTGACTGAGGACTGTAGGATCTGCTGCCATTTGCCCAGCTGAGCCTGATGCACCTGACGCTGCAACTGCAGAACCTGCGTCCACTCTGATACCGACTGCGGGAGAGCACTGTGAGGAGAAAGGGAGCGAGAGAGGGAGAACGGAATCAAAGAAAAAAGACAGAAGGGGATCAAAGTAGAGGGGGGCAGGGAGAGAAAAGAGATAGATGCGGGGAGACAGGAAAGGAAAAGGAGAAGAAGGGGAGAGAGAGAGAGAGAGAGAGAGGGAGAGAGAGAGAGAGAGAGAAAGAGAGAAAAAGGAGGAGGATAAGGAGGAGAGACAGTGTTTGAAAAAGAAAGTGAGGGCAGGAGAGGGAGTGAGGAGAGAGAAAGAGGGAAAGAGTGGTGGGGAGAAAGAGGAAGAGAAGGAGAGTGTAAAAGAATAGAAAGAAAGGAAGAGACATGAGATAAATGTCCACGTAAATAAGAGCATATTTTCCTCACCAGAATTGTTCTGACCTACGGACCTAAAATCTCACTTAATCTCACTTATATAATCCCATTAACATTCAAACATTCGCCCCAAAAACATTCTGGAACAGACTCATTAAATGTGTTACATTTTATGATCATCTACTAATCATTAAAGAATATTAGTGATATCCAAATAGTAATAATAATAAGCTACAAGTCATTAGCTTGAAGTATAATTTATTCTTTATTTAATTATTTATTATTAGTTGTTTAATTTGTCCTCTACTACAGACTTGACAATAAGTTTTATTCAGATTTCCCTATTAACTGAGTGATTATTTGCCATTGTAAACACAACACACAGTGCACCACAACGAAATATGACCTCTGAATTTGACCCATCCTGTGAAGGAAGAGTGAGCAGCTAACATTAACACCCAGGGAGCAGTGCTCGGGGAAGGTACCTTGCTCATGAGTACCTCAGTGGTACCTTTACCGATTCAGGACTCGAACCAGTGACCTTCCACCTGCCCTATTTAAAGTATGAGCATCTGAAACAGGCTGCTAGTTCGTAGGGTAACGCTTAGGGCATTCACCCTGCGATCGGAAGGTCACTGGTTCAAATCCCAGATAGGTAAAGGTACCACTGAGGTACTCATGAGCAAGGTACCTTCGCCAAGCATTGTTCCCCCAACCATATCAGCTGCCTACCGCTCCTTGACGGATGGGTCAAATTCAGAGGTCACATTTCGTTGTGGTGCGCACCACCTCATGTGCAGCTCTGGGCAAAAGCTGTGTCTCCCCCTTGTGGTGACTAAATGAATAAAACGGACAATGTAAAAGCGTAAAAATCAAATACATCCCGATAAAATAAGGTCAACAAGGATCACATTAACGTCTGTTGGCTTGATTAATTTGGAGTGGTGCGTTTATGTGTGGGTGTGTTGCAGCACCTGTCGGAGAGGGAGTAGGAGTGCCAGGTCTCCAGTGTGTGAGCGGCTCGCTCCAGAGCCCACAGCTTATAGAACAGCAGCATGTTGAGAGCTACTAAAACCACCAGACTAAACACATACACACAAACAAACACAGAACAACAACAAATAAGAATGCATTCTCATAACTCTCCACTGATATTAACACAAAGCATTTCTAAGAACAATACACATTCATTAGAAATGTGACACAAAACACATGAAACCCAGAACATCTGTTCAACCATTCCCTAATGAAAAACTTCCCTGGTCAGGGGTCACATTACACTGTTAAGCGTCTCCATCTTTTAACACCTCCTATTCAGACCATCAGCTAATTACTGAGTTGCTCATTAACGGCCTTAACGAGCTGCAGCGTCTGGGACAGGCCTGAACAAGCCTTAAGCGTAAAAAGTGCTTTATAGGAGAACAAAAAAAAACCCAGAGACAACACTGTGAAGAAAGCAAACACTGTACCTGATACAGATCCTACATGCGAAGCGAGGCACGAGGGGAGCAACGGGGGGAAGAGAGAGAAGAGGAGGAGAGAGAGACGCAGCATAAAACAGTTAGTAAACAGAGAAGGAGAAAACGAGTAGAAAGTAACAGAATGACAAGAAAAAGCGAAAGAAGGGCAGACAACTAATTTGCAAGGCAGCAATACTACAGCTACCAGTAGGGGGCAGCAGTGCCACTCAGGGGCGGTTTACATTAAATAGCACTTACAACGAACCGATTTCCACTTGTTCAGATGAATTACACACTGCACTCCGATTTTGAGGACATTCCATGTAGATAAGGATGAGTGTAGCTAAATATGGTGCTGCCCCTAAAACCCTAACCCTGACCTAAGTAACGAGTATGAAACTTTTCTAACCCCAACCCTCGTTTTCTTGCATTCTTTTGAACACAAACAATATCTTGGCAACAACAAGACATCATCACAGTTTTTCATCCCCAAAGGTAGGTCTGTTTCAAATCTGCAGGTGTAGAGTATGACTTTTTGAGATGCTTCCGTTTGGAAAGTGGCTGTGATTTTTCAGGACAAACTCCACAAAACAGCTTCTGTCCCATAGCTAGACTCAGCAAAGCCCAGCATTTCCATTTGCATTTACAGCATTTAGCATACGCTCTTATCCAGAGTGACCTCCATGTACTGATTTCAGAGACTGGTGCAACTTGGGATTAAGGGTCTTGCTCAGAGACCCAATGATGGCAGTGCTGGAATCTAACCCATGACTTCTTGGTCTAGAGGTGAGTGTCCTAACCACTAGACCAACTCCCACATCAGCATGCCCAGCACACTGTTGCGCTTTGAATGTACATTTACAAGCGTCATGTCCACGGTTTGCATTCGCATATTTACCCTGTTAACTTGAGCCATATTAAATTCATATTTTTCGTTGTTGTTACTGCCTAATTCATTGTCTGTACAGTATAGTCATGTCAAACTGCTGCTGAAAGTACATTCCATGATTGTAAACGGTAGTTTTCTCCACTTGACTGCTGTTAAAATATTTGCACATATTACTGAACTCCTCACATAACGAAACTGCACATCTTTTCTACTTCTAGCTTAGACTTTATAGCTGTTATTTAATAGATAGCCTGTGTAACATTTTACTGAAATTTTTACTGAACTGCTACAGATCTTTTGCACGTTGTGATTCCGAAAGCATCCCCAAAATAAGACCATGTTAGAAACACATGGACACACACCACACACACTGTTGTGACTCACATGAAGCTGATGATCAATAAGATGGTGGAGACGTTGTTGCTGCCAGCTGAGCGCCACCTGTCTCCCATCTTCATGTACTGGCCACCTAAACATACACCATCATCATCACTATTATCATCATCATCATTGTTATGCTGAGACTCCACATCTCACCACCACACCACCATCTCAACCTCAATTTGAAGCAGTGCATACTGGATTTTACCATCAGGACTAAAGAAGCTGACAGCTGTTGTGCTTTACAATGGGGAGCCCCAACCACCGGGCCGCAGACCAGTACGGGGCCTTGTACTAATGTGCTAATTATGTGTAAAGACTGTATGAAGTCTTAATATTTTACGGTATAAAAAAGACGTACATTCTGACGGTGTGTACGCCCAAACAGAAGAAGAAGACTATCAGAGATCGGTAGTATTCTTAAAGTTTTCAACGGAACTGCAAAGCTTTCTTTCTGCACTGTCAATGCTGAACTTCACAGGATTTGTACAGAAAATAGACGTTACACTTTAAGCATTCACGACAGGGTAAAGATAACAGCACACGTGCTTTGTACTGGTAGCGTGTATTTTCAGGGACAGTTCCCTTGAGAGCAACCTACGGTTAAGGGTCTTGCTCAGGGAGCCAGTGGAGGTAGTGCCAGAGATAGGATTCGAACCCGCAACCTCTCAGTCCGGAGGCGAGTGTCCTACAAGTAGGCTGTCAACACCCCATTATTGTTATACCCTCACACCTTGGCAATGAAACACCATTCTGACTCTGACTGTGTTCGGAAAATTAGTCCGTGAAGTGCAGCTGAGGTTCAGGAGAATATTTTCTGAATCCTTAAAAGTTCTCTTGAATCTCAGCTGCCGTTCTGTGTTGCTCCACTAGAGGTCGGTGTGGTTGCACGTGACATTTCGGGACTCACCTGCATCTCTACGTTCTCTCTCGTCGACGAGGCCCCGCTCCGCCCGCTCCCCAGCTCCGCCCCCTGGTCCCTCTCTCTCACCCGCCCGCCTGGAGCAGGTACGCTTGCGTCTGCGAAGGGCGGGAGGAGCTTTGGAGGCATCCGCGCTGGGGGCCTCGCCCACGCCCACCACCGACACCTCCGACTGCAGCAGTGTTTCCAGCTTACACACCTCCACCTCTAAACACACACACAGATATACACAGAACCTTGTTAAAAATTGGGTCTCATTTACCAAATGTTCTTAAGAAAAAAAATGTGTTCTTAACATCCTTTGACACAGTTTTCACTAAGACATGTACAAATGTTGAAAAATTGATCAGAGGTAAGAACAGAATCTCCAAATGGTGAAGAGCAAATTTTACTGCATGCATGTTTTTGTCTCTTCTTCAATTCTGCAGAGAATACTATACAGTACAGTAATCATACAATTATACAGAATATTAAACTAATTAAAAGTCAACTTTCTTAACAACAAATTGGGTATTATTATGTGCATCTGGGTTTGATTCATAAAGAAGTTGTGGAGTTGTACCCATGTGTCTGTAGTACTCCTCTATCCCACTCCAGGTGTTTTTCTCTATCAGCGTTTTAACCAGGCTCCAAGGCTGCTTCCTGTAACGGATATCGGATGACACCCTGCCAACACACACATGTAAATAGGTTACGCTATTTAATCTTGAATCTTTCACTCTCACTGTCAACATGGTGATTATCGAGGAGCAGCAGATTCAAAGTGATTTGATTTTTCAGAGACCAGTCGATTTTGACTCTGACCCGTCTTAACTGATAGCTATTTATTTTTTGTTTACATTCATCTATTATGTCAAAGTCAAAGTCAACTTTGTCATCTCTGCTATATACTGTAGAGATATAGAGAGACGAGACGACGTGGCTCCAGTTCTTACAGGGCAATAAGAAATAGGGAACAAAGATCAAATAAGGCACATGGAATAAAAAATATACATAAATAGAATACAAAATATACATTTTAAACTAGAAATGGAACATTAAATGTAAACTTTAAACTAGAACTAGAAATAGAAGTAGAAAGAGAGACAATTTGGATGCAGTATTAACCTACAAGAGTAGGTTAACATGAAAAATTCTACCTCTATCTCTTAAAAAGTATGACTAACATTTACGTTTGTGCAGATATTTTGACAGTAGTGGAGAACCAGAGTCTGTGCAATATTTTTCAATAATGTTTTAAGCATACTTCGTCTTCTACATTGTAATAAAACCCCTACATATTTTTGACATTTTTTAAAAAACCCTCTCACAAGAGGAAATGAAAAGCAACAAAAGTTATGAACCAAACCATGGCATAAAAATCATTGTATGAACCTAATTCGAAGAACTGTTATACCCTAGTTTATATGTGCAGCTGCATGTCTTACCTGAGGCGACTCTTCTGCTTGCTGACGGCTGTGATGCAGTATCTATGGACGGTGTAGAAGTAGTCCTGGTATGGAATGCCTGATGTGATGACCTCCGAGTCCACCACATAACACTCACCTCGACAGCTGTTCTTATACAGAGTCTACACACACACACATACACACACACACACAGAAAAGCAAACGAACATTAGACCATTAAAGAATATTAATATAACAACAAACAATCAAGAGACAGATGTAGGTGTGTTGTACCCACCTGTGTCTCAACCACGGGGGCAGTTTTGGGGCCAAGGGGGTTGTTGATGGCGATGGTGTAACTCAGAACTCGGGTCCTGTGCCCACTGCTGCTGTCCACCTGCCAGTCTTGAACCGACAGATCTGACAGGAGAAGAGTAAATATTCATACGTTAAGGGTTTCAGAAACGATCCGACAGCCATCTCCACAGTGACACCTATAGCCTCTTTGTCTACTTTAACATCATGATAATGCTGCTGTATCAAACAACAACTCAGTCGAGTGCCGGAACTTGACTGTCAGTACCTATTTCAGATATTTTAAATCACAATGCAACAAAGAAACAAAAACTTTCAATTAATCAGAACACAGAAAATTGAGACTTTAACCACTGTTTTAATAAATAAATTGTAAGCTAAGAAACTGCTTTAAAATCTTATATCCTGATTTTATATATATACATAAAATCCACTTTTAAACTTTTCCAGCAGCCTGAGCCCCGTGGAAGGTACTAAGTGGAAGTTAATGGATGGATGGATGGATGGATGGATGGATAACTTGTATGTTTCAGAATGTGATACCATTTAGTGAGTGGACTTTGCTTGGTAACTATGGCTGAGTTAATTATAAAGCAATTATCCCAAAAACACTGCCGACAAACAACTTTCAATCTCTTAACGTAGAGTGATATTGTATGGAAGTCTGTAGAGGACACGCATCAACTTTAGCTTTCCTCTCTTCTTCAAGAGAAAAATACTCAGGAACGGTAGAAAACACAAAAAATTACCTCAGGTTCATTAGAAAACGAAAAGGAAAATAAAGTTGTCCTCTACAGACTTCTGTAATATAGAGGGGAGCGAAGGAATTCTCACTGCTCAACACACATGCTTATTTACAGAACCGTAACTCATTGTCTAGCTATGCACTGGGCTAACGTCTACTGCGCTTAAGTTTTGAGCAGCCAGAAATCACTAATGTTACAGTTTATCGTTTAGAAACACTGGCTTTGTTCTTTACATACCCCATAAATGATCGTGCGTAACTGACAAGCAATCCTAACACTACTACGCACTATATCACACACTGTGCTTCTACATTAGCACGTAATTAGCAGTTAGCATACACAACTCATCCCGGCATACTGGTCTCGGTCAGACGCACCGTGCTTTGGGAGACGGAGTCACACTGACCAGACACACGCGCTCACGCAAAGCCCACCAGAAGTGCAATTTAATTTTTTTTAATCCAACTTGTTTTACTTTTCTCGGTTAAATAAGTGAGTTAATTTAGCTAGATGACTGTTTGTCGCAAAATCAAAATGAAAGCATTTTACGCTTGTGTTACAGGTTATAAGAAGGTACAATACAGTTTTCAGTAACCACGTGATGACAGCATGAATAAACAGTTACTAGTTCCTGCTCCTCTTTCAACCACACACCAGCTGCTGTCACCACATCATTTACAAATTGTATATCAACAATCCGTCCATGTGGAAGGAAACAGCAATGTGACTGGCCCTTTTTAGAGTGGAGGAGTTGGAAGTTGTAGGAGCACAGGTAGGTGTGGGGGTGGGGCTGCTGACCTGTGAAGTGGCGCTGGGTGAAGAGGTGTTGGAGGAACTGTGTGTCACTGAACAGGAGCTCGTGAAGTTTGTCAACGCTGATCCTCAACACCGTGTTGATGTGCAGTCGGCCTCTCAGATCCGCACAGAACGACTCCACTTCACCTGGAGGAAACGGAAACACACACTAGGAAATTCAAAACCCCACTAACTGGCAGACACAGGCCATTCTGTATGTGTAATAGCAGTCAACCTATTATCAGTATCAAGGGTTTTCAACCAGTGGTTTGCGGTGGCAATGCAGGTGGTCCGTGACATGCAATCCAGTTTCACTACTGAATACATTTTTTTAAAATTATTTCATTTAATTTATTTTGCAAAACATATGATTTGGGCATCTTTATGAATAACAAAATATCTACACAATAATAGAAAAACCACACACACACAGTGGGCAACAGACTCCTGCTTAGTCTGAAAGGTAAACTTTGTGACAGAACCAGTTGAAAACCCCTGATCTATATCAATATTAAGCATTTTTATAGTTATGGATCCCTGTTGTTTAGCCAATATGGCAACAAAATAAATGAATGTAAAAATGTGCTTCTGTGGCTCTGATGCAGCTGTCTCTGTCTAAAGTCACCACTCTGTGGTCTGGAGGAAAGTCCTGCCCACTGCATTCTGATAGGCCACACTGCTGATGTCTAATCAATCAGCACTGACGGCTGAAGGCACAGAAAGTTTCCCATTATAACACAGAAGCTGGGAATTCCATGTACTTTTTTAAGCACATGATTAAAAGGTTCTCAGATTTAAACACATGCTAAAGGCCATTTAGCTTGTTTTGTGTAAAAGCATTTGTGATTCTATATTTTGACATCAAGTTTCATTTTTACAGCAAACATATATCAATTCAAAATATCACTTATCACTCTCCTTGATCAGTAATAATAAGTATCAGCCCTGATAACATCATACTGGTTGACCCCCTAATGTAGAACTGATTTGGGGCTGGATGGAGTGCTGTGAGTTTAACACACTGGTCAACACGGCGGTGTGGGCTTTACACACTCACTCTCTTCCTGTGTGTCAGACGAGTTGCTGGGGTCAGTAGGCAGCTCTTCATCATTGGTCATATCCAGTGATGACACATTACCCAAACCGTGTGCGCTCGCCCCTGCTGCAGCTGTTGACACCGCCTGATTGGATGCCTCCGACTGGCTGTCCTGTCCCCCTTCCTCCAGGTTCTACAGCACCGAGAGCAAAATGGGAAAAACACACACTCACTACACATTACTTTAACTTCTACCTCAGTCACCAAAACATAAAAAGTGAAACTTTTCCATAAAAGCACTTTTTCTTAGAAGCCCAACCTCATACAGCCCAGAAAACCGGATAAATCTCAGGTATTCTCATTTTTGTAGGGGCCAATTCATTATCACTAAAATATCCAAAATAAACAGAGACTCTTGGGACTCACAACAGAGGCAGCGGCAGCAGCAGTAGGAGTAGCAGTGGCGGTGTGTGTGGAGTGTGTGGTGGTGTTGATGTTGGTGGCGTTGGGTGGGGAGCTGTGGGAGTTGGGTGGGCTTGGGTCCGGTTCGGCACCAGGTCGAGAGGCCGGAACCTCCACGGGTGGGCAGGAGGAGGAAGAAGAGGAGGGAGGAGAAGAACCAGGCAGCGCCGACACCGAGCTCTGGTCCAGCAGGTCAGTGACGGAACCTGGCTCATCCCCAGGCCTGAGAAAGAGAGGGGAAAAGGGAGAGTGAGAGCAAGAAAGAGGCAGAGAGGGAGAGGGTGAGAAAGAAATAAAGAGCATGGTAGAAAGAGGACATGAGAGAGAGAGAGAGACAGAGAGAGAGAATAAATGACATGCAGCAATGTTATCAGAGTGTGGGGTGTATTGAGCTCAGAGCTGAAGTGACTCTACAGCACTAATAAACTGCTTCATTATATTTAGTTCAGAGCCCAGATCTAAACAACATAGGGTGTGGAGAGAAAAGAGGTGTGTGAGTGTGTGTGTGCGTGTGAGACAGAAAGCAGACTCACAGCAGGCCATTCATATGTTCAGCAGTGGGGGAGACGTAGTCATCATCTTCACTGGTCAGACCCAGCTCTGTGCCATAACACTGGTGCACAATGTGCCACAGCTCCTTAGGAGACAGTGTCTAACACACACACACACACACACACACACAGACAGACACACCGAACATTAGATCATGATTCTCATTAAGATGCCAATGGTTCTCCTAGTCTTACTGGTACTGATTATGGTACTTTAAAGGTGTTCTTATCAATATCTTTAAAGAAAAGGGTTTACATGCATGTCACTGTTCTGACTAAATCCATCTTTCATTATTCACTTCTGAGTAAAAATACATTTTAGCAGGACTTTCGACAACATGTACTGTGCTTGTGCCGAGCTGATCTGAAACTCGGCATCTCAGAGAAGCCCAGGAATGCACGCACCCATAACAGTTAACGTCAGGTGAACTAACAGCTGGTCGGTGGAAGACTATGTATGGTCTGAATGTGAGGTACTTTCACTAAACATCTGGCCATACTGCTCCCCTTGCCCACTCACCCCTCTGGTTGATGCCAGCCCTCTAGACAGGTGCAGTCGCACTTTTGAACATCTAACTCTCTTTATTTCTCCAGCAACAAACGCAGTACCAATAACTTCATCAAGACTCCTCTCTTTACTAAGTTAGCTTTGGGGCCTTTTCAATGGTGGAAGCAGGGCAGAGCCTCACCTTCTCCATCAGAGCGTTTTGCCACAGCCTGAAGATCAGCATGTAGCTGCGATCCCTCGCTCCGAAGGAAGTGAAGAAGTGCTGAGAGAGGAAGTCCAGGACAAAGAAAGACACGCTTTGTTTGACTTCAGTGTTACTTTGCAATCCAAACTAAAGTTTTTAACGCTCAGCAAGACCTATGATTTGTAGACAAAAAACAAAAAAGTGTGAGTGTGAGTAGTGAGTTACCTTCTCCTGGTCTGTGCTGATCTGGATGGCATTTGGGATGAGTTTAGCAGTCTTCTCCTTGGTCAGACTGACCACGTCCTTCAGCAGGATGGTAATCTGAAACAGAGAGTGAAGGAAAAGAGAAAGAGCAGAGAAAACTTTAGCATCAAGGCTGATCTACAGTCGCGGTCCAACATGTTCTTATTACAGTTTTATTAGCAGATTCATGATTCTGATTTCCACTAACATCTAGTAGCACTGAGACAGAGAGGCAATGGGCAGGAGAGAGGGAGAAAGGTTGAAAGAGTGAAAGGAAGAGATAAAGAGTAAGACATAGGGAGAAAGGGAATGAAAGAGAGAGAGAGGATGAGAAAGAGGTACGAAACAGAGCAACTGAGCAAGAAAGAGAAAAAGACAGCGAGAGAAAGAGGAAAGGTGAGAAAGACAAGGTGGGGGGACGTACGGTGGTCTCCCAGCGGAAGATGTTGCTGTAGAAGCAGATCCAGTTCTCGGACAGGTAGAGCCTCCCCTGCAGCAGGATGTCCTTCTGTAGAGCACACGAGTAGTCTACACACACACACACACACACACACACACACTCTTTCAGTGACTTAGCAGGCACACCTCCAAACTCCTGGTATGTTCTCACACTCAGACACACACACTTACCCACTATTAGACGCTCAGTGTCTGGAAGTTTCTTAAAAAGCTTACGGAAGTCCTCGTTCCTCTGTTTGTAGGTAGGGCTGAGAACCTGAGTTAGGAGAAAGAGAAAGAGAGAAGAGGATTTTGATGATGATGATGATGATGATGATGGTGATGATGGTGATGATAATACAGCAGGAGTTTGTCCAGTATTGATTTCATTCAGTTTTATACTCACATTGTACCAGCTCTGCATTTTCTAGGAAAGAGAAGGAAATAAAATATTTGAGGATTCAGATAAACACACCACAACACACATGTACGTAGTGTGGATAGGCTCTGATGTTATCAGTATTGACGAAATTAAGAAACTAGATTATCTTTTACATTTCATCAAAACATCATCTGTACTCCTATTCAGAAATTCCCAATTTCAGTTTCAGATCAACTCAGCAGTATTCAGCAGAGATTACGGCACAGTAAGTGCTGTCAGAAAAAGTCCTGCACAAAAGGGGATTTTTATTTAGAAGTGAAGTGAGAAAGAGAGGTTTTGTCAGCACAGTGACATGCACCTGAACCCTTTCTCCAAAAAGTAAGAATGAGCCTCATTCACCAATATTTGCCAAGTTATGTTCTTACATTTGTTCTTAAAAAAGTTAAGACATTTAAAATGTATAACTTTATACATATGTATGACTGTAGAATTCCAGAAGGAAACTCCAACAACCCAAAGTGTTTACACAAACAGGCAAGCTATAATGTGTGTTCTGCACCGTCTGTAAACTCTGTTCTTACCCAAGTATGACCAAAAAATATTTTTTCACTGTAATTTTCAAAACTATATCTGTTTCATGGTATACAATGGTATTTAATTTTTTAATTTTAAGTATGACTGGGCGTTTACCACATTTTAGAGGATAAAATGAATTAGTGCATTTGACTGAACTTGCTTTTGCTTTTTCACCAGTGTTACTTGAAGATCTGGAAGGCAACTGTAGTTTCATGCTCTAAGACATGTTTTTCAAGCATCCAAAGAGGCATTTAGACTTAGTAAAGTATCCACTGATTATTGATTACACTATAACATTATAAAATTGGGGGAAAAAAATCGGTTAAATTGAAGAAATGAAGAAATATGAAAAAAATGAAGAAATACTGAAGTTTTGTGTCATCTTGAACCAATTTGGTCTAAAAAATGAACTGCTTTTGGCCTTTCCAGAAGAGAACTACATTTCCCACACATCCCTCAGAGCTGCGTCACAACAAAGCGGTGGGCGCGCATTCCGGAATAAACTATCTATAATCTCTGGGAAATTCTCAAAAACGGCTGTATTGCGTGTAGAACGCTGGTTGTTGTGGTTATTTATCAGCTAAAATATGTGTTTTATCTGTAATAAAGGGGACGTTTTGACTGAACTGGAGCATTTTAGTAATGGCTCTCACAAACACATCTCGTGTTCACATCGCAAAAAATGTCATTTATGCGTTTTTACGCATTTACTTCTGTTTTTGTGCACGGAACATCTCACAAATACATTCATATATTCACATACAGAGGGATCAGGTTGATAGTGAAAACGTTGCGCATCATTAATAAGCGTCCGTGTGAAACACAAGCGGCACATGCTCTAGCGAGTGAAATGAATTAAACCAAGCTTCGATTCTAGAAAATTGCCTTGACCATTTTTTGTAATCGAATTAGAGTCGAGTTATTTGAATAGTAGTTTCAGCTGTACTTGCGTCTCATTATTTTCAACTCCAGGGTCAGCTATATCTTTCCTTTCGGAACTTTCGCAGTCCATGTTTAGCGGTGCAGCAGTCAAAAAGGTCCCCCTTAAACAGTTTCCAGCTGCGCAACTTTCCGAACATTGTTTAGGCTGTTCAAATCGCTATTGCGGTATAAGAAAAATCCATATCATAACAATAATAAAAAACAGTTTTCGATATTAACCAGTATACCGCCCAGCACTACCTAAGAACTAATCTCAAATAAGACTACATTGGTGGATGTCAGAATTTCTTCTTAAGAAGACCCTTAAAAGACTCAGTGCTGTTTAAAAAGTACTGAACCCATAAGCGGTATGCTTAAAATGGTAACTGTACCCATCCGTGCTGCTCCCCACCAACGGCAGTAAAGAGTCAGTACAGCGTTAACATTTCTACTGTGGTGGGCGCCTTACCTTGGAGTTGCGTGTGAAGTGGCGGGAGGTGATGGGGTAGGAGGAGGAGGTGGAGGAGGGTGTGGGCAGCAGGGGGCTGTCGGACCCTCCATGTGCACTACGCTCTGCTTGCCCCTCCCCCTCGCTGGCACGGCCCCCAAGCATCCGCCGCCGCAGGGACGGAGAGCTGCCCGGCGTGCTGCGAGGAGAGTTACTGGCCGTGCTACCAGGGGCCGAGAGAGAGGCAGAATGATCAGAAAACATACACACGCACACACACACCTACAATACTACAGCTAAACTCAAACCTAGTAAACAATGCCAATTCTTTTGACTCTTAGGCACACAAATCTAGCAGCAACAAACATAAGCAACAAGCACCACAGAAATATATAGAATGATATTTGAATAATAGTAGATATCACACAACACCCACCTAGGCCATTTAAAAGTGACACTGTGCATCAATACATGACAACTTGATGAGTGAACAATAAAAGGACAATTATCTGTTTTTTTTTGTAATAACAAAGAACATTAAAATAAACCCTTTCACACAGATATGGACACAAAGTCGCTACCACCACTGGTTGATCCTGTTATCGATGATGTGGGGGGACAACATTATCACATCTGAACACAGCAGTGAAAGTTTGAACATCTGTCTAGATTTGTCTAGAGTGACTGCAAAAGGTGTAAAGCTCCCACTGTTGACTCACATTGCACACTGGCTGATTAAAAATGGCATACAACAATGCCCTGTAGCCACAAGTCAGAGTCACAGTCCCATTAAGGGTCCAGCAACATGACAGCAGCGTTTTAAAAAATAATTTACCAGCTCTACCCTCCGCTTTGTCTGGTTCATCTTAGAATGCATCAAACATTAGCTTTAAAAGAGTTACTTGGAGAAAAATTACCTTCACATTTCGCAGCCAACAGCTAAGAAATAAAATGAGACTACAGGGCCAGATATGCACCAATGCGCTTCCAAGAAACTCATTTAATGGCTGTATGTGTTTATCAGATGTTATTAAAAATTCCCCTTGAAGCTACACAGAAAAGAAGAAAAAAAAGAATTCGGACAGTCACCTGTTTATGGAAAATTTGCATGAATTTATTTTGCGTTCCTGAAATCCCTATACAGGGAACAGAACTCAAAATTGAGATTGCACATTGGATGTGAGAGATACTAAAGTCACAGTCCTCGTGCAGGACAAGCAAATCCGACCTATTTATATAAAAACACTGGTTGCTGTGACAGCGCTGGAGTAAAATAGAGGCGTCCGAGCCGACTGTACACAAACAGCCAGGCCTTATCAGATTATCAAGACTGGAAAATGTGTAAAGCAGACAGAGATGTGTGTGTCGTTTCATAACCAGTCATTACAGTGAGAAAAACCTATATAAAACATTAACAAAACAGGCTACAATTTGTAGAAAAGGTCAGACCTTACAATTAATATTTGAGCAGAATCAGCTGTTACTGGAAAAAACTGGATGGACTTGTAGTTTTGAAGACCAATTTAGAACTTAATCTCATTCTTCATAGTGCTAGGGTCCATTCAAAACACCCCCCCGACCAAAACTCCAACCCTTTTACTGATAAAACTACAGGACATCTCCACATTTTATCAACACAGTGATGGCTTGACTAAAAAAAAGCAATCTTCTGCTCCTACTAATCACACTCCACTCCTTCAACCAATCCATCTGGAAATGCACTCTTACTCACTTTCTTCAATTCCAGAACGGGCTCACTTTCGCCCCATCCAAGTCTGAGAAGGAACCTTCTTAGAAAACATGAAAAACATGAAACCAGAACCAAATTTTACACCTCACAATCCAAATACACACATTGACTTGTTCACAATGTGGAGGTGTGTGTTAACAGACTCGCAATAAACACATACAGCTTCTCCATCACCTCTAATGCTATATTTTCATCATTTCAACCGATATATCATAAAATGATTATTCTTAATGCAAATATTTGAATTTTTCACATTATTTATTCATCTTATCATTCTCTCAAAATATACATATTTCAAAACTCCACACTATTTGTATTCTGATATGGGTGATGGCTTAGGTAAGATACCAAGAGGTCAAAGGTTCAAAAAAAGCTCTATCCTATTCCTCAGAAATACCACCGTCGGGTCTCTGAGCCAGACCCCCCACAACCACTACACACACACACACACACATATATCTACATTTTTTAATTCTTCTTTTACCGTGTGTTGGCAGGCTCAAACACTCATTACATATACAGTGTAACTCTCACACACACAGTGACAATAAAAGGAGCTTGTACTAATTTCACTGCTTTTCTAAGTCATAATTCTTTATATGTATGAAGGCTTGTGTCCTCCTCTTTTTTCTTCATTCATTTCTGTTAGCTCTGACAGACCATAAGCCACAGCAGGGCCACAACGAGAACGACAGGCAAGT
The DNA here is from genome assembly GCA_032718565.1 of Distichodus sexfasciatus. NCBI lineage: Eukaryota > Metazoa > Chordata > Actinopteri > Characiformes > Distichodontidae > Distichodus > Distichodus sexfasciatus. Next base: position 7,369,035 of record JAVGVS010000004.1, read on the forward strand.
TAATAACAACCAACAGAGAGAGAACAACAAGGCAGGGTAAAGTTTTAATCTACACGCTCAGATAAAAACGTGGTTTTGTCTAAATTCTATTTCATTGTAGTCTAAACGTCATCCATATTGCCTGGCTCGCTGTAAATCCTCATCCTGGAGCTCAGCACGTCCCTACAGATGGAGCTACAGAGGATGTGAAGTAAACGCCTTATAGAGGACACACACACACACACACACACAAATGAACACAGAGCCGGCCCATTTAACGACACAAAACCGCAGTTAAAACCGCACGGCCGCAACCACTCTCCAAAAACGCGTTTACCGCACACCGAGCAGCTTGACATCGGCGGAAGTGTAAAATCTGCGGCATTGCAGACCGACCCGGTACTTACTCGAACATGTCATCGGGTTTTCTTTAGCGGACTCTTGACTCCGTGATGCTCGTGTTACCGGTAGCGAAACGCAAACGCCGAATACGGCACCGGGCGCGTCGGATTAAAGCGCCCTCAGGTGGAGCCGCTCCATCCTTTCTCTCGCTCCCTCACACGCTCTCGGCACGGCGTGTTTGAAAGACGCACAGCCCCGCTTCTCACGCCGCCGACGCGCTCGTTTCCCACCGAAAACAAACCGGCCTGCGGGCGAGCGAGCGAGGACACGCACAGACACACTCGCATTCACAGGGAGCGAGAGGGAAGGGGGGATGAGGGGGAGGAGAAAAGCGGATCTGTGGTGAGCGAGGCGCGGCCTCCTCCTCCTCCTCCTCCTCCCGCAGCACTAATAACGGGATTAATGCGGGCGGGCGGGCATGCTTACTACGCGCTTCACACACAGATATTTTATTCGCATCCATCTCTTATTTAAACCAATATTTACAACCTATTTTTTCCTTCCTTATTCCCCTGTGGTGTCTTCTTTTCAAACTAAATCTGCCCGCTAAATTGGGAGAAAGTCTAAAGTCTAACACTGGAGGACATTCAAACGTTCACGTGGGACAGGAGCTTTGCCCCATGGGAGATGTAGTTGTTTTTTTTTTTTTTTTTTAGCTTTGGCATTATTAGAACTAGCCTAGTGAGGAGTGGCACTTGTATGCTCTTATTCGTCTCATATGTTGTTCAGCCGCAGCATCTCAACTCCGAACACTTTCTACTGACCAAATGGGGAAGGTCAAAATTCCGACATAGTCAAAGCTCAATGGTTGTGTGGAAGAAGAACCTTGCACCATTAGAGAAATTCACTTTAGCTTGATTAGCATTAGCTGTTAGCGTTAAGCCTTGTGTTGGCGTTCAGGTTCATTTATGTGAATGTTTGGCTGCTGTTAGCGCAACAGTTTTTGTGTAAAAAATAGTTTTGTGTGCATGGGATTTTATTATGATACAAAGATAGTCATACTGTCAGGTTGGCGTAAACACTGTTAGTTTGCACCATATTGGGAAACTACAAACAGATAACGATTTTAAGATACTAATCGGTAAGGCTGAGACAGATCTCAAGAAATGCCTTGTTAAGGATACAAAATTTGTGACTAGTGTGCCCTCTGTAAAAACTTAGTTATAAAGTTGAACCCATCGGCTCACTAGCATCACAAACCCATTTCAGGATGGTGCATAATTCTTGCAGCCGCATGAGTAATTTCACTAATGCTTGTAGTTAACATTGCCGGGACGATGCGCTTTAACTGCACATTGAGCATATCTGGTAATTGCCTTTACGCAGCACTGCCTGGCCAATCCTGCGCTCCTCATCCTAGCCGCTTTGCAGGCTGCAGTGCGCATATTAATCCAACCACGGCCGCTTCTGTCTCTATAAGCTGCTTTACCAGAAGGCCTGTAATCTCAGGCCAAAGGGCAAAAGAGGAGGGGGAGTGGGAATACAGTGTATAGGGGACGGGGAGGGCAAAGGGCAAAAAGCAGCAAATAAATTTGAGGGATGGCAGGATTGCTGACAGTCGTATGCAAAACGCAAATCTAGATTTCTGTGGCATTTTGGAAGGCAAATTTGGAATGACGGGATATTAAGTATGAATTCCATATGTCTATTCCACTGTCTTATATCCCACTCTACACGGCTGACATCTGGACTGAAATTTGCTTACAAGGTTAAAAAAAGCAAACAAAAAATACAAAATAAGAACAAGAAGAACTGAGAGAGAGAAGCGAGTCGATTCTGTCCCCTCATGGGGGGGGGGCGTTAAAAAGGGAGGACCTCAGAGTTGACTGCACTTTCCACAAAACTAAACTGAGAAAATCCATCCAAATAAGGGAAGAGAAAGAATGCTAGGGGACACAGTGCTTTGATGTTCAGATAAAAGTACAGACCCCTAGATTCCACAGGAGTATTGATAAAGCAGACAAATTCAGTAATAAATTAATTTGAAGAAGATGCAAAGGTTACTTAAAGATTAAAGGTTTGTTTTAAAACATGCAGCAAAACTAGACAGGGATTCCTGTCCCAGGCATTTTCCCCAAACACAGAATGTGGTAGAAGTTTAACATTTCTTGACTGAAGAAAAAGATCTAGTGATTAGGATACTCAACTCTGGACCAAGGGGTTGTGGGTTCAAATCCTACTTCCACTATTACCATCATTGGGTCCCTAAGCAAGACCCTTAACCCCAAATTGTTCTCCAGGAAACTGTCTCTGAAATTTAAAAATGGAAGCTACTCTGGGTTAGAGCATCTGCTGAATAAGATTAATGTAAATGTAAATAAAGCAAGAGAAATAAAGTTGTTCAGTAGGACACAAAGGTCAGGATCATGCCACAGAGTAACAACATTTCCCTATTACGGTCAGTGGGAAAATTTTAACCACACGTTGTGACCTCATCTGATGGGAAAGAAGGAGTGGGGGAAATAGGGATGTGGTTGGACATTCCACAAAAAACCTGTCTCTACAACACAAATTGTGGGAGTATTTAAGTGTTAAAAAAGAAGAAAGAGGCAGAAATAATTAATAGAACAAGGTGACTACAAAGCAATCACAAAATCTGGATTTCTTGTGTTTGCTTTCTTTCCTTCCCTCACACTCAGACTGGTCAAGTTTGTTCCTGGACATTGTGAACGTTGTGTTTACCCAGAAATGTTTTGTGCCTCTTAGAGCTAACTCTTCTTTTAGGACCAAACGTCATGTGTGATTACTTAGGACCCTGTTCCAAAGGAGAGAGGCAATTAAGCTAAATATTACAATTAAACCCTCCAGACTGACACTGTAAATGCAGCAGCAGCTGGTCTGGTCTAATTGGAGTGCAGCAAGGACACAGACGTTCCAAAAGTTGTGTGCTAATGTTAACACATCTGTATCTTAAGCGCTCATCAATCATTCCTTTAAAAACCGCAAGTGAGTCATTGATTGTGCCCGATAAGGACAACATGCAGACAGATAAAATCAAAAAAAGACCAAACAGAGCTGTTCTGGAGAACTTGATGATTTTCAGCTGACCTACATGTCAACTCAGCAGTCCAAATCTGTTTAACCCTCCGAATTTCAGCTTAGCACAGTGCTACTTCAGGTAGTGCAAATCGCGCTGAGCTGTCTTCAATAAATCAACTATGGCTACAACAACTAATCATTTTAATCGATTATTTTAAAAGTTCCCAACTAAGACACTAATCAATTAAGTGTTTAACATTATTATGTTGCTTGTCATTACATGAACAAATGTGGCTGGCGCTTCGTTTCCAGTAAATGCTAATTAACCCACAATGCAACTGGTCATATTTCAAGACAAGCCAAGTTGTTGAAGTTGTAATGTTTAGTTAATGTAAAAATATTGTTGGTTGTGATAGGTATGCAAGTGCAATGTACATCTGTGTTCTTCTGAAACACGCACACACTGAGAACAACACGACCGGAATGGAGCTGGCATACACTTAAAATGTTTAATATTACGTAAAAAAGCTGACCATAAAAGGTGTGAAATTAAACTGATGACTAAAAGGTCTGCCATGCTGCCATACAAATGAAATAAATACTCAAACATGAGTAAGAGGTTAATTTCAATTAATGTCAATTAACAGTGCCAAATTAGCAGCACTAGGGCTGCTCGATTATGAAAAAAAACATAATCACGATTAATTTGGTCAATCTTGAAATCACGATTATTTAACACTTTACTTTGTGTTACTATTTAAGACTTTATGCTGCTCTCCTCCTTCCGCCATCTTTACCCGCTCAGACTGTACACCGCCACCAGAACACACACGTGCGTTCAGTCTTCGGAAGGTGCGTTAGTGCGCGCGTGCGCGTTACTTGCAGAGCGTAATGTGGCAAAATAATTGTAATTATAATTGTTTTTTGTCGATTACATTATTTTTGTGATTGTTTGGAGCTGAAATTGAAATTGAAATTAAAATTCGATTAATTGCACAGCCTTAAGCAGCACCATGTTAGAAAATGACAGATACCAATAACCATAAACTTGCTAAATATTCGTTCAACCCCTAGTGTCACGCCTGCAATTCGTCGGTCATAAACACCTGGGCTACCACAATTCTTGTATTCAAGTAAGTTTACTGTAAGTTCAGCTGCACTGACAATAATTCCCATCTAACATGTGTTTTGTGTTACTGCCTACAAACATGATTTATTTTTGATAGCTTTTAGGTAGATTCATGCAAGCACATGAAAAAATCATTTTAATACTCGGAGCCAAAAAAATTATCAGACCATCAGAAAAGCCATTAAAGTATGCAGTTTATGCGTCTTTTCTTACCATGTTGATGGTACTTTGGTCAAAAGAAAGATTAAATCTCCGGAGATTACAGCAGTCAGAACCACAATGGTTTGTAACATCACCAAAGAGCTCATAAACACCACAAAAACAAGTTTGTGCTGTGCAAATGAAATTCTTCAGAAATGTTTGGTTAGAATTACCACTAGATTTCTTCTTTTTGGCAAACTTCAGTCTTAACATCCATTCTTTTAAATGTGTTTCTAATCATACGGTATATTTAAAGAAAGGTACTATTCCAGAACAATTCCAAGCAGCAAACTTAATTATCTACTTCACTGTTGTACAACCTGCCAATCTTCAGAGCTCCATCTCACCAGATTTCCAAATTGCAAAAAGGACTTACGGAATTACGGAATAGCTTTTCCTATTTTGGAAAAAAAAGTAAATAAAATAATTCAAAAAACGTTTAAATGTGTATTTAAAGTTTTGAAAATTAATACATACTTGTGTAGATTTAAATTTAAGTTGTTCATTTATTCTGTTGTGTTTTTAACTATGCAGTCATGGTTTCTATATTGCTGAATGTGATTTCCATAATTTCCAAAAATAATACTAATAATATAAATTTTACAAAGGTAAGACTTTAAAATGCATTTGAGATTTATTTCTCTTTCAACACAACACTGCTTGCTTGGTTATTTTTTATTTTTGCATTTGAATATTTCGGCATTATGTGGTCAAAATGTTCCTCCTATATTAATAAATATGTTTCAACTGTGGTAAAACTGAGTGAAGAGATGACCATAAATAAGCCAAAAGGCAAAAAAATAAATCAAATTTAAGTTTTCCAATTTATAAAAAAGCTGAATCACTTTTCCAAAATAGACACCAGAGTGAGGAATGCTGGATGGTGAAACTCCCCGGTCAGTAAACGGTCAGAACAAAGAGGCGATCGCTGACACGAGCATACTGCACCTCCCTCCCTCCTTCCGACTCCTGCACACTGCGGCATCGCAGCCCGGCCTCCCGATTGGCCGGTGATGACATCATGAGGACTCCCCACTGGACGCTGGTGATGTCATGCACAGGAGAGTCTGAACCCCGCCCCCTCACCCCTGGGTAGAATCACTCTACAGTCGCACTTGTTCACTAAGCATCCATTCAGTCCTTGAAGTGTCGGACCAAGGCATATTTAAAATGACGTTTCATGAGTGTGAGCATTGTTAGCTTTAACCGGCGCTCTCTATCAAAATAAAGAGTCAGTTCAGCATAAGATTCTGCAAGTATGAATCTTCAGCAAAAACGTCAGTTTCACAGCAATACAATTAGTCCTACAGCTCTGTTTAAATAAAACAACTCTTCATCCTCTGAACACAGTCTTTCATTTTTAAACATACAGCACATCTGTAATTATTGGTAAAGGTGTTTTAAAATAAATAATTAAAAAAATAATTGAATTCTTCTCTAGGGATGCACCGATTGCAATTTTCTTGGCCGATTCCAATTACCGATTTTTTTGTAAGTGTGATCGGCCGATACCGATTTTTACGATACCGATTTTTTTCCCCAGATAACAGAAAATTAGAGCTGCTGCGAGTAGTCGATGACATCGACACAAAAAAATTGGTTCAATTACTAGTTACTTTTATAATAGTGACATATAATAGTGGCAGCTCTACAGCAAATACAAACAAAAATCAAATTTCCTTTGATATAATGCTTTATTTTCCTAGCAAATTTTCTTTACAAATTTAAATAAATAAAATAACTCGTAAAATGTAACAACTCCGGTAACTCGACGTCCGAAAAGTAACGCCTACTTGGCATTGTGTATTTTGGGCAGAGGTGATTTATCAGATTTCTGAAGCCTGTATCCTCAACTATGGAAAACGGTTGATCATCTAGTGATTGACTTGTGCATCTGTGTTTATCTTGAATTGGGGACAGACAAGTGGAAAAACCCCGCCCCCAAACTGCCAAAACCCGCCCCCTTTCAAACCTCAAAACGCAGAAATCTCATTCGAGCAAAAAAACCGCTCGTCGGTAATTACTTCGCGCGTGAGAACATTTAACACATCGAGAGGAAAAATGACATTCGCAAGAGGAAAAATACAGTCCGCGCGCAATATTATCACAACCGTGCACTCGATTCCTAATTTTGTGCTCTCAAGTTTCACATTTGCGCGCCACTTTGAAATTTATGCCCGCAAATTTTTTTGCGGCAAGCCATTTTGCGCGCTCTAGTTTTGGCATTGATGTGACGCCGTACTCACGCACCCAAAACTCATTTCGTCGCCGCACGATGTCACCCCATTCAAAGTGAATGAGAAACGTCTCCGTTGAGCGCACACGTGAACGCTGCCTGAATGCGCACGTGGCTGTGCTGCAAGTAATGCGCATGCGCAAGGTCGGTTTGAAATCGGCAATACGTGTGAGTAATCGGCCGATCACCGATCAGGCCAAATATTGGCTGATTCTGATCGCTTGCCGATCGATCGGTGCATCCCTATTCTTCTCCTCATTAAAATAAATAATAAAAAAATAACTGAATTCTTCTCATTAAAATTAGAATAAACATAGTCTGTCAATGCCTGTGATGGCTGGACTGTCACACTACACAGCCTCCAGACTGGCAATGTGCTCACTGATTAGTACATCATCTTTTGCCACCACTGCAACATCTTTTCTACAATACGGAGCTGATACTGGCATGGGAAACGACAAGATGCTTGTTTCAAAACTGACTTTCGACAAAAACCATTTCTGAAAATAGGACAGAAAAAGAAACAAATATGGTTCTTGTTTTTTTGAGCTGAGGTGAGGTTGTGTTCTGCGCTCTTAGTGGGTTTAACTCACCATCGACTAAAGACAGATGGTCTCAGAGTTACGATGGCTCGACGTATGATTTTTCAATCTTACAATGACGATAGCGATACAACGAAATAGTACAAATCTTTTTGTAAGCCAACACAGCAGCATATGCAATACGATACACTGGGATGCTGCCGGGATGTACACATCTTCTACCTTATAAGATGCCATACTCTCACCAGCGATTGACAGAGTGCAGTTGGTGTTAGAACACGTATTTAAGCTGTGTCTCGACTATCTCGAAATATTTTGAAGTTACAATGGCGTCCTCATGACAACCTGTATCTGGTTGGAGTCGGTGACCAGTCAGCAAGTTTGCTTGATCACATCTTTGTAAGCAACTGTCTAACAAATGTGGAGCTTCTCTCAATTAAGGGCTTTTTTCTGCAACTAAAGAAACAGCCTTAAAATTCTGTAGTATGGTCAAGACTTTACGCGGCACATGAGCTAAGAGATTCCTGCACTTTTTGTCTTTTTTTTTTTTTTAAAAAGCTTATACTGCAGGAACATAATCTTTTCTAACAAGCACGACACACAAATCAGCGAAGTTTTAAATGTATTGTTTGAAAATAAAAATATTACAATATTTAGACTTAATGGGTTCCAAAAATGCAGTTTGCACTACGTAATTTCCGTGGACTGATGCACGTCCTAAACACCGTTCTCATTGTGACTAAAACCCTACCTCCTGCTTAACAGCCAGTGGTAGCTGATAGACTTGCACTTGCCATGGATCATTTGTTCACAAAATATGACTTTAAAAAAAGCATACTGAAACTAGGGCTGTGCGATATGGCAAAAAAATCATATTGCGGTACATTTTGAGCCCTAGACGATAGACAGTGTATGTTGCGGTATATAATTAGATCTGTAAATTTCAATATAACTTTTACTTTAAAGCTATAATTCTTTCCTTGTTTGTGTAAAACATTAGCTTATTGAGTTTTCTTCAGTTCTACAGCCGTGTAAATATATATTATTTAAATGTCAACTTTTTTTAGACCAAAAAACGTAAAAAATTGCACAAGGTGAAAGTGGCCCAATGTCCTTATCATTTAACTTTCATTCAAATGTAATATATAAATGTAAATATTTTACATTCATGTTTTTACTCAGTTCTTAGCTCGATTTGTTTACTTTTTCAAATTTCTTACTTTTATTTACAATGACTTGCACAGTCTCACGAGGGAGCCAGGTGTTCATTTCAGCACATTATGCCTGTATAACTAAGCATGTGGCAAATAAAGAATCTTTAATCATTTCTGCCATTAAATAAAAATCTGTCCATCGGACGTGGCGTGGCGAGCGGCAGACGGAGCGGTTCCCTTGTCGAAACATACAGGCCCAGGCCAGAAAAGTAATGGCGCATTCTTTGGCTTCTCTCATATTCAACAGCGTATATTTTGCAGATTATCTTTTTCTGCTCAGTTTCCGAGACCCTAAATCCAGACCATGTCCAAATTATGGACGTTGAACCGGTCTTATTAACGAGCTGTTCTTTCGTACACTCTCTCTCCATTTTCTGAAAACAAATGCCTCGTGGTGTGGTTTTCACGCATTTGATGCGACTTGATTACGTCATTTTCGCGGGTGAGGAGCGGAAATTTGATATGATCAGTATGATCAAAATCTCTATCGTTGGCCAAATCTATATCGCATACCTTTTATACCGTTTATACCGTCCACTCCTAATTGAAACATTTGTATTGTTAATGTATTTACAAGAAAATGTACTAAAGCATTGAACGCCCATTCCTACCAGACCCATGTACATTTAATGTTATATATAATGTATATAAGATAATTAGCTCTCATGCATTATTGTTTATATGTGTTTCTGCATTAATGTGTATTCTTTGTTTTTGCCTGTCATATTTCAGTGCAATTAGATCAAAATAATTACATTTAAGAATAATATAAATACCTGTTTCCTTCTTTAGTAAAATTGGACAGGAACAAAATACTGACAAATATTGCATATCATACATTCGGTCTAAAAACACATTGTGATTTGAATTTTGAGCTGTTTTCCAAATTTCTGGTTATATGTTTTTTCAGGCCAAAAATATCCCTTTAATGTACAAGCTATCTTTCCTAAAAATCCATCTGTCGATTTAAAGACACTGACACTGCACCCCTGATCCGGTCAGGATTTTCTGGTCAGCACACCACACCTCAAACAGACGGCTGCTAAGCACAGGAGGAGGCGAGAGGCGAAAGTGAGCCGGGTCGGGTCAGGTTGGGTTGGGATTGGGTGGGGACGACAAACTGACCTGCAGCTGTCCCAGTCCGACTCCTTCCCCAGCAGGCTGCGGAGGGACCAGCGGGAACGGCGGCTCAGGGAGGAGCTCCGCGAGCAGGACGGGGATGGATGCAGGAGCAGGGGAGAGCCACGGCCCCTCTCCTCCGGCCACCCCGCCTCTTCCCCCTCCTCGATGGAGACGGCAGGCGGGGCTCTGGGAGATAGGCTCCGCCCCCTGCTTCTTTTCTCTTCACCGTCGTGTTTACATTGCCTCTTCTCCTTTTCCTCCTCATTGTCGATAGGGGTTTTCCACTTGGTACGGATGCGGATTCGACTGCGGTGGCGCTGGGGTCGGGGGCTGGGAGAGCGGGAGCGGGACTCGGTGTCAGACGAAGGCGGCAGGACAGATAGAGTCGGGATCCGAATGGGTTTAGCCATCACGCTTTCCGGGAATGAGAAGGCTTTAAATAGCAGGATCGCCTGAGGAATTCATCGCGTGTCCAGGCGCGTCGGTGCAGCTTCCCGAAATTGGCTTTTAAAAGTGCCTTCAAGGTCCTTTTCAGAACGAGGGCCCCATCACTCGTTCCTGCTTGGCGGCAAAGCACTTTTGATTTGACTTCCTCTGTTGGCCTGAGTTAGTGGCAGTGCAACAGGAAACAGGAGGCGCGGCCTTTGCACAGTTTCTAGAAAAAAGATGCTCGCTCTTGCAAAATCAAAAAATTCATAGATGATTTTTTAAAAATTACAGTAACAAGTAAACCAAAACGTTTGAGTCAGATGAGTCTTTGTCCAGGCATTTTTGTCACTTTTAGACAGTGCTGACCAGCATGTCTGATGAGATTTATCTACAAAGAGGAGATAACTCCTGTTGTATATCAACTGCACAACTTTCACTGTTCTTTAAGAAAACAGTAACTGCACCCAACACCTATATTCGCATTACTTACAAGACTATGTCCCAAATGGCACAAAAGCAGGCTAATAGAGTACAAAACTCAGGGGTAATAGGCCAAAAATGGTCAATGTGTGTATATTTTGTATATAGGTGTAGAAGCCTGAGAGATGTAAGGACGATCAGAGGAAGGATCCAAACAGTCCAAAGTTTAATAACATGCTGTTAAAGCACAAGCACAGCTCTGAGACAAATTGGCAGCCTGCAAGAACTGCAATTTTGACAGAAATTACAGGCCTTCAGATTCCTGAAATAGACCCTGATAAGACTGACCTCTACTGGACAGAGCTGCTCCCACTGTTTACAAGCAGGGTTAATTATTTTCATTTTAATAAACCAAATATTTAACTTTCACCAAGCATTTATTTTATATATAGCAAGAATCTGATTCTGGTTATTGACAATAATAATTATATCAAAAGCCAAAACTTATGGCAAGTGACTGACACTGGGAACATTTTTGAAGAATAATTCAGTATAATTATGAGAAGCAGATGCATTAGGTATTTTTATAGTTTTAACATTTCAGAAAGGTGACAATCACATGACAAACACAATCAAGTTTTGTTTTACTTGTGGACACTACTGGGTTGCGTTCTCACAGCTTCGTCAAACGACCTCTCACACATTTAAAACCTGTCAACACCTCATATCAAAACCACATCACCACATGTTGTAGTCGCCCCGTTCATGCGGAGACACAGAAGTCAAAAAGAAACAGGCCTTCTACAAACTGACCTGACTAATCAATCTGGTGACAATCATATGTCTTCAGGCTACAAATACCCTGAAGCTCACATCAAACGTTGGGGAAAAACCTCCGAGGATTCACGAACACGTCCTCACAGAGGAAAACTACAATGTGATGAGCTCTCTTCCTATAATTGCTTCCCGCTTTTCCTCCATTAATCTCCGGCTGCTGTTTAAAGCAGACGAGGCTGCTGAGATCAGCCGCTGTGTTTGCTCGTCTGTTTGAGGAGGACAAATCTTTGCTTCCCTAGTGTTTGCACAGCATAATCTAAGTACTGCAATCGCTCGTCACCCAGCCATAAACCACTCGGTTGACACAGACAGTTCCCATGAGTAACTGCAAAAGGATTTATGCATTTTTCTTTATCGGACACAATGTTTTATGTATATTGAAGCTTGTAAAATGATCACAGAAACACAGAATAGAGCCAGTATTGGGGTTGAAAATTATAATAAATGATACTATTAACAACAAAATTACACTGAGTCACAGGAAGGGATCTCTCTCTGTATCTTTGCCCATAACTTTGGTAAATGTTGACCAATTTCCATGCTTCTTTTAGAAATAAATTAGCAACAAAGTGATTATTATATTGTTGTATAATGGGGGGAGGGGGACTGAATATTCTTTGTAACTATTCTTTATACATTTTCTGACTGCTTAACCCCTATCGGGGTCGTGGGGACCAGTGGGGTGGGCGATATGTCGAATATACTTGATATATCTCGGCTTGCTGCATGTGCAATGTAGTAAATGACTATATCGTAAATATAGAGTACAAATCCTCACGTTAATGTTAAAAAGGTAGCATGTACTTCATTTTCGTGTTTGGCTTCTCTGCCCTCTCAAAGCAGACAGCTCACTCACCCGCCCATCCAGAACACTTTCCTAGCGCATGTGCATTTATAGCGGAAGCAGAGGAAAGTGAGCGTGCAGAGAGAGAGAGAGAAGAGAATATTCAGGCAATTTCCCAGACATTGATTTTAAATGGAAGCCAACGACTTTCAAAGAAACGCAGCACTGGTTCTGTTATTCTGTGCACAAAAAAGAAAAGTAAATGCGTAAACATGGATAAATGACTTCACAATGCAAACACACTGTGTGTGGGCACTTGCAACTTGATGCGGGTATTCGCACTCGCGATGTGGAACGCCATCACTCACGAAAACTCTTCAGTACAGTTAAATCGTCCCGTTTATTAGAGACAAAACTCATATTTTAGTTGTTAAATAACAACCAGCGTTCTACTGGCAATACAGCTGTTTACTTAATATTATTTTGGACGCACCTCCATCAAATTATTCAGACGCAGCTCCAAGTCCTGGCGCAAGGAATTATGGGAAATGTAGTTCTCTCCCAGAAAGAGAGAATATATTGAGATATATATTGTGTGTTGCGATATACCTTAAAAACATCGCAACATTATTTTTAGGCCATATCGCCCAGCCCAAGGGACCAGAGCCTATCCCCAGACTATGGGCGCAAGACACTTACACAATCACACTCTCAGTCACTCCTTACGGGGCCAATTTAGATTCGCCTCGCAAATCAACCTATAGTACATGCTTTTTGACTGTTGGAGGAATCCTGAGGATCTGGAGGAAAAACACATGCAAACATAGGGAGAGCACATAAACTCTAAACAGAAAGGCCCTGAGACCGACCCGGGGATCAAACCCACTGTGCTGCCCTGTAACTTGTAATTGCAAAAGAAAAAAAATGATGTAGAATTTTGGTTGTAAATAGCCATTTTATTGTTCACTGGACTGGTGCTCCTTTAATGGTTTGAAGCATGAGTTTTTGGGTTGGAATCTGGCTCTATCTGGTCTCCAGTGCTACCACCACTGGGCCCCAGAGCAAGACCCCTTGACCCCAGGTTGCTCCAAGGGAGACTGTCTTTGTAATTAGAGGATGGAATCATCTTTGGATAAGAGCCTAATTAATGTAACTCCTACCTCCCGTTAGAAGAGTTGGCCCCATTGCGCTGCTCCGGTTCGGCCTGAAGCGTGAGGCGCGCCACAGTGCGCGGAGTGGTAATGAACTCCACCTTCTCGCACGAACACATCAGCACCTCAAAAACCTCCCCCAGGATCCCCAAATCACTTCCTTGCCTCACAGCTCATTCAGAACAGTCAAAGTACAGACCAGAGTTAAACATTTACCAAGCAGTCAGTGCTGGTTCTGGTCTTGCTTTGACGCGGAGAATTTATTCTGCACGGCCTATGCTACACTGTTACTACTATGGAGTTTCCACTATACTGGAGAGTTGGGACATGCAACTAGCGAGTTTAAACTGCACGATTAGAGGATCTATAGCACTCAACTGGGGAGTTTACCTGCACTGCTAGGCAGATTAAACTATGTGACAGCTGAGTTTACACTATATCAAGTTTAACGCTGCACAACTAGAGAATAGGGGAGTTGACATTACACAAATTGAACTCTAACAACATAAACAGGGAGTTTAAATGACACAACTGCATGGTTTACACTACACGTTTTAGGAGTTTACACCGCAAAATTAGGAACTTTCAATTACGATAACTAGTGAGTTTTATATTACAAAATTACAGAGTTAAAAGCTGCACAACTGGGGAACTGACATTGGACCTTTAGATTTCCAACTATACAAATAGGAGGTCTAAACTACACAACTACAGGGCTTGCACTGTGCGACCAGGTAGTTTAAACTAGACAACTATGGGGTTTATACGCCACCAATTTAGGACACTACCGTGCACAATTATTTTAAGTTAAATAATTTAACACTTTAAATTTAAACTACAAGGCTAGGAAGCTTATATTACAAAGTACGGGTTTTAAAACTGGGGAGTTGACATTTAACATACAGAGCCCTAACTACACATCTAAACTACATGACTACGAAGTTCAGGCTGCATAATCGGGGGTTTAAACTACACCCCTTTTGAGTTTATTCTACACGTCTTCATAGTTTATTCTGCACAATTAGGAAGTTCAAACTACGCAACAAAGGAGCTGACACTGACGGACTGTGTCTCAATTCCAGTGAAATTCTAACCCTGTCTAATAAATTATGACTCGCCCAAAACTCACTCGTGAGGCCAAACACCTAGTTCGTTTTATACGACGAAAACTGACTTAAAATTGGGTCAAAAGTCGCGTTGTTTGAAGCCAGCTTCAGCCAGCTAAGCCCCAACCACAGCTACGCTTCCGATACCACTTTCCTGTCAGTTTAACCTGTTAAAATCCCCCTCATTCGGGGTAAACAAAAACACAGTCGCCTCAGCCAGTTTTATAAGCATGTAAAGTAAGGCGACGCATCGAACAATTAGCGGCCAAAGTCAGCAGCCAGCTGACTGGAGCAAGTAACGGAAGCTAAATGCTAACGGCTTTGCTCATGTCTGAGGTACCGGCGAGAAAAACGGTCCAACGTTACTATATTCCTCCTCTCCGTGCAGATTCCCCTTCAGGCTGGTTCACTCAATAAATCCGCCGTTTATCACCATCTACAGGTCCCGCCTTTAAAAGTCGTTTAACTCGACTTTTCTAAACTTTTCTCCACTAAATACCACACAATACGAAATAAAGCGACGGCACCACGGCGCGGCGTCGCCAACAGCAGAATAAAAGTTTAGAAGGGGGACATGGGGTGACAACAAAAACAATTCAAGCGCGGTGTATAAATATTAAGGCTTAACTTTTCTCGCCCTGCTTAAAAAGAATAAACATTAGATGGCTGGTGGATGGGGAAGAGAGTTAGAAAGTAGAAAACGTTTTTGTATCTTAAACCAGAATTCGACCCCCCCACCCCTGCAGCTCGACTTGGTACCGTCGACAACGTGAACGCAGAAAAGTAACGGGAACGCGTTCACGAGGAAGTGAGAAAACGGTTAGACGGGCCGAGACTTGACGGTTATCAAAGCTGATTGGACAATTAAATGGTTAGAGTGTTCGCCAAGTGATGATCGCAGGTTCAAATCCCAGGACCGGTTACCCAGGTATCACTGAGGTACTCATGAGCAAGGTACCGTCCCCAAGCACTGTTGCCTATGTCAGCTGCCCACTGCTCCTTCACGGATGGTTCAAGTGCAGAGGTCACATTTCATTGTGGCCTACTGTGTGCTGTGCTGTGGTGTCTTCACAATGACAAATAATCACTCACTTTCAAAATCGGTCCTAATTAAAATGTCACTGACAACTTTTTAATGTGATGAGTAAGGTCTGAAACTTCAAGAATCCATTATACAAAATTAAGTTTTGGTGAGTAGCTAACTAAAATTACTTAAGTACTTTCTTCAGTAGCTTATCATACAGAAAGCTTGTGGCTTTAAGCGCTTTGCTACACTGTTGCACAAAACACATATTTTCTCTCTTTACAAAGACAGGTATGGTCAACTAGCAGTTGTTTCTGTTTGGTGTTGAAATGGTAGAAGTAGCATCTGATAGGAGACCCGAATGCCTGCATGGTGCACACTCTTCGCATCACAGCGCACTCTTGGAGCAGTAAGAGTTGGAGCGTGGAGTCCACCTTGGCTAAGTTGGAATCCATTGTAGTGTAATTTAATGCTAAAAATTACCATTTCAAAGTAGCTTCCCCAACACTGACAAAATTGGAAAAAGATCATTTAGATCTAAACTGTTCTAACAGAACCATTGTCTAGTTTACTTTCTATGTAAATCCAAGACAAATGGAAATTAAATCTGAGTACAACTGCAATACCAAATACCATAAAGACTTTCTACCTTGGCACCGAACATCACATCACAAAAAGACGTGAAAAAATAAAATTGCATATGACAAATAAGAAATATCAAATCATGTTTAGAAAAAATCTGGTGAGAAATTGTTTGGATATAGCCTGCTGTGCCCTTTGAGAAATAGCCTGTTTGTGTGTCTATAATGCAGGGTTGCACATTATTGGAAATATGCAGAATACTAAAATACTTTAATTTTTTGCATATATTGTGGTTTAAAAATATACAGGACTCGTTTTGCCGAATGACTTAAATATGTATTAGCATACAAAATAAAAATAACCGTACTGAAAAATAACTTTAAAAAAACTCTTAAAAATCATTTCTGCTTTATCCAAGAACTCTTAAACCATAGTCAATGGTGTTGTATTTGGTAGACTTATTGTATATTGGCTATAGAAACATTACTTTCTTAACAATAAATTGTGCAGCCCTACTGACATGTAAGATAAACAAATAACGTTCATATATCTAGCTTTAGGACATTATGAGATCGGGAACACTCTCACCTTGTGCGCGTGCTGTCATCCTGTACCGTGCACACGCTCGGCCAGTCTCGCGCAGTGGTGCACGCGGACGATACGCGATATCCCGCGCGCTTCCAGCACGAGGGTCACCTTGCTGTGCTGGAAATGAAGAGGAGAAATGAGAAAAACGGAGAACGTCCCGTCAACCCACGAGCCGTCTCCTTTAACAGGATCCACATTTCATTAAGCAGCTCTCCGTTTAATACCCCATTTAAAAAGAAGCACGTTTTTTGGGTTTCGTTTCCTTCTTTTCAAAGAGATCGATTTGTTTTCGGAGATAAATCACGACACATCGAAGCACTTTAACTCGATCAGTAACGACAACAACGGTAACCACAAGCAGTCCGGACTCACATCAGCCCGGCTCTCTTCACTCCTCCTTCCCCCACTCTCGTTTCTCTCTTTCCCTTCTCCGTTTCCGACAGGTTGTGGTGGTGGTGTTGTTGCTCAGCGTCCACTTCTCTTGGCGGTCAGTTCGCATCTGGACGCGGAATCGATGCCTAAATATAAACACTAGCACGTGCAACTCAGGGCGCAAAAAGGGGGCGCGCGCGAGGGACAAAGGGGGGGTCGTGCATGCGCAAGCTTGCCCCGAGTGCGTGCGCTAAGAGTTTTGCAGTTCTCCTCCCCGACTCCCACCTCATCTGTTTTTACACCGATATCCAACATGCATGTGAAGTTTGAGGAAATAGTTTTTGTTAAGTTGAATGAATATTGTATTGTCAGTTGTAACCGATGCATCGTCCTGCGCTAATTATCTTACCTTTTTGTAGTAATTTTGCCTTCCCGACACAACACCCCACACCCCAATCCGTTTTACCTTGATACCCAGCAGGCATGAGAAGTATGAAGAAATCATTTCTTCGAATTTCGATGATGTGTGAATAAAGTTTTGCAAGCGGTGCATCTTCCTGTGCTAATTAGTTTGAATTAAAAAGGAATTCAGTTTCAGAAATGGGATAAAAATGTTGGTGTATGTGCAACAAGAGTTTACACAGTTTTGTGCGTTGTATTGCATATAATTAGATTTGATTAGAATATTAGATTATTAGTGGTGGGCTAGTGGTATCATAATGAGTTCTGAACTCAAGAGGTTGTGGGTTGCAAACACTACCACCTCTGAGCAAAACCTTTAGCCCCCACATTACTCCAGAGAGTTTGTAGGCTACCTGTAAATAGGTAATGTACGAGTGTCTTTTAACATAAATTAAATGAATGTTAAACAGATTCAACTGCTTTTTTCCTTCCAACAGAAGGACACATATGACTTGGCACTGCACCCAGCTCTCACATGTCTGGGTTTCGTAACACGTTCCAGCAAGTTGCTCAATCCAAAGCCTGAAGCCATTTTCCCTTCAACACTAGCTTCTGTCGTTTGACATTGTGTCCGCCACTGTTGCATGCGTAAATCACATTTTTTAACCTTGTTTTCCATTGAAATGGCCTTGTGCTCAGCCTTGCATCCACTGACATTGACACAGAGCTCCGTTTCAGCGAAAAGAAAACAAGTAATAACCTTCTAGATCACTTTAGCACCAAGATAGGAGTGAGGTTACAGTACATGACACATGCTGATTGGATTTTTCATACATTTTTACATGTATCACAAAGTGCCCAACAAACACCTAAAATACAGACCAAAAGAAAGATAACAAAATGATAAAGATATCATTAAAGCAAAAGTACAATTATTTCTAAAAAACTAGAATGAAAACGTGGGTTTTACTGATCATAAATCCACAAACTGATGAAGTCAATTTCATTGGATATTGTGTTTCAAAAAATTTGGCATAAAAAACAGAATATTTATAAAGCTGGTACTTGTTGACCTTAAGGACATCATTTTCTATCTGACACTCTAATGTATATTAAGTTACTGATGAACAAGAACAAGATGAAATGAAATGCACCCTGATTTGACTGTGCAAATTCAAATAGAACTTAATAGAAACCAAATAAATAAAATATATTGAGAATATATATTGAAAAATAGTAATACTGTAAACAACAACTGTACATGTGCATATTACTTTATCCACTAATACTGTAAAAGTATAATCTGGCAAACAGGCAGCTTGACAGGCATGTTCAGGAATTTTTGTTACCTCTGTTCCTGGTTTTTGTTTATCAATGTGTATCAGACATATTTCCCAAAAGAGATCTCCAGCAGTTTTGGTAAAGCATATAGTCCAAAGTGGTCCTTTCTCTTTGCTCTCAGTCCTCTGGCAATGGTGTATACTGCACTGGGGTAGGTCTCAAGTTCCATTATAGATTCAAATGACCCATAAACATAGCACAGCCATAGTGAGTCATAATGAAAATCTTCTAAATTTCATCTCAGTCGCAACCCCAAACCAAATACTTACTGGGAGTTTCTTTTTTGTGTTAATTGTGAGCATGTGGTATCTCCAGTGACAAACAGACAGACACCAATAATGATGTTGTGCTGGAACAACTTTACTTTGGTTATTAAGGCTCTGTGCTGATTGAGGTTGAAGCCCCTCAGTCAAATATTGACCTCTCAAGTTTCATTTGTGTTCCATTCCGAAAGCAGCAACCTTAGGAGTCACCTTCCTGCCTCACTTGCAAGCTGGACCTAACTGCAAAAGAAGCCTCAAAGGGTGCAACATTCTATACAATTATAATTACATTATTATTGTAGTACTGGCCTAGAATTGATGGGAGGATCCCATTCAGTTCCCTCTGTAGAAACCATGTTGGGTAGCTGCAGACACTGAAGACTGAAGTTCACATTTTATGTAAGTTCATACGTCTGTTTTCAGCTGAACATCTCTGAAATCTGACCTTTTAGACTTTATTCACACTATCTTCTGAAACACTGATCTGAAATGACACTACTAAGTCAGCTGCCGTGAGAAGGGAACATACGAGCGGTCTTGGCCCGCAGGATGAGGGGGCTCATATGAAGATTCACATGGTCTAAACTTAGCTCAGGAGAAGGGGAGAGACGGACAGCAAGACGTGCAAAACACGACAGGATTTAACATATTTCAGGAATTTATCTAAAAGAAAGGACACTGCAAGTCTTATTCAAAGAGCCAAAAATAAGAGCTTCCCTGGAACTCCTGGAGGGAAGAATATTTGAGATCCACATAGACGGTGGCGAGACAGAAGGAAATAAAATGAGGTTACACGACTGGGCCTAGCTAATAACCACCAGCAACAAGGCACTTAAAAAAGGAACAGGTTTGAAAAGAATATTTCTTACTCTAACTTGGAAAATGCTGCTGCAAATCAAAGGGCTTTTGACTCTGGGAATGTTTTTCATATACGGTAAGGTGTCAAATGTTTCTTCACGTTTTTACACCAAATAATTTTATTAATCTTACAATTTCCCCTTTCCTTTAGGTTGCATCTTTATTTTTGTTTTAGCTTTTACTGCCACTTGCTAAAATTTTAATACTAGGCAATGTACACCAATCGGCCATAACATTATGACCTGGTAATACTGAGCAGGTATGTGGGTACACTGAAGATTTGTAAAAATGTTAAGATTTAAATAAATTATTTGACTATGTTTAATAAAATGAGCTCAAAATTAACTGCATGTAAAATAATTCCATTAAATTATATGAAATATATGTTGAATTTATTAAATATATGAAAGAAGTTTTATGAAACAAAAAGATTATTGTAAGAGCCCAGCCCAGACCCAGGGAGGAGTCCACCTCACCAGACTCCAGCTCCAGATCGTCACAGCAACCTCTGCGCACCAGATCTACGTCACCGGAGTATTAGCCTATCAGGGACGACCTTCCAGTATTTAAAGACCCTTAGTCTCCATTATTATTTGCGAAGTATTGTTATGCCTTGTGCTACGTACCGAGCGTTTCTTGTGTTTGCCTATTTTCGGTTTGACCCTTGCTTTCTGTTTTTGGATTACCCCTCTGCCTCTGACGATTCGGAATTGTTTGCCTCGTGGACTGTGTATTTTGGTACTGACCCCTGCCTGAATAAACCTGCGATTTTTCGACAATTCACCCCTGTGCCTACGACCTGGTTTTATCGACTCTGCGTTTGGGTTCACCTGCCTGTCGTTACAGATTATTAACTTTATTTGAATTAAGCTTAACAATGTAAACTGCTATTTAATACTACATAAAATGAAACTGACTAATGATAAGATATACAACAATATATACAACATATATTGCAAAAAGTTATAAAAACTCATGTATCAAACTATTATTTATGACAGTATTAAAGTGCATATTTTTTCATTTATTTTGTTTTATAATGATGTATAGTTTAAATGTCCAGATTTAAACCAATCAGTGCATTTGACCACAGTTTGGTTGCCAATTCATCAGTTTTCTTCCTTAGACCATTTTTTGGTAGTTCCTAACATCTAACAAAAGCTGCAATTTTTTGGAAAGATGCTCTGACCCAGTTGTCTAGCCGGCATCACAGTTTTGCCTTCCTTAAAGTCCCTTAAATCCTTGTGAACGCTCATTTTTATACTTCAACACAACTTTGTCAACTGCCTAATAAATCCCACTCACTGCCACCAGGTGCCATTACAACCAGGTAATTATTGTTATTCATCCCTCTTGTCAGTGGTCATAATGTTGTGGCCGATCTGTACAGTCTGTACAGAGAGGTAAAATACTCTTGACTGCTATGTGTTTTACTTTATTATGAAGCTTTTACTGTATGCTTAAAGCTCATTTCAGTTTTATGTGTTTGAAATCAGGATGGTTTATCTAGGGCAGGACGTAACACAATCCCCAGCCACAAAAACAATTGCAGTGAATACATGCTTAAACAGTTTTAAGTCACTTACAATTGTTCTGTACCAAACTGATTTTATATAAATACAAACATTTAAAAATGGTTATTTGTAGGACATCTACATTAAAGGACAACAGAATGCAATTTTAGGTTTAGAAAGTAAAGTTACCAATTAATAATAATTCAATATGATCATACTGTATTAAACTTATGTACATTTAATGCAAGAAGACAATTCAACCTCTACCTCTAATTCAGAGTATATATTTTATAATCTATTTATATATGCTTATTCTAGGTGTCTTCTTTGTTTGTTGTACTCTGTAGAAACAGGAGCCACAACTTCTTGCTTCTCTTTATACTGTACTTGTGCACAGCTGAGTTGATAATAACATTCACTTTGACTCAAATTATATTCAATGTTATTTTAGATCTGGTCAAATTAATTCGAGCTTAATGAAATTTAGAGTAAATTGACCCGGCCCGTATGTGTTCTTATATTCTCTGAGTTTCACATAATCAAAATAATTCTAAGGTAACCAGGCAAATCACCTTCGTGTGCCTCTGTTCCTTTCTCATGCCCCCTTTGTGGTTGCTGGGCAGCGCCTCAGTGCCAGGCAGGCTGTTCAGAGGTGGACTCAATGACAGAGGCAGTGGCTGGAAAGAGCTTCAAGTTGGGGTGCATCTCCTGTAAGAGGAGGGAGGAGGTGGAGGGCGCCGCCATCGTGGACTGGCACTTCAAACCTGTAGGAGCAGAGGAGTTCCTCCATGTGAGAGCCAACTACACTTGCAGACCTAGAAGACAAAAGCAAACAGTGGTGCAAATTACTTGAGTAGTTGCCGTTGTTGTAATGTAGGTCAAAAAAGGAATATTGTGTCTTGGTCCATGACATTGGCAAATATTGACTGATTTTTAAAGTTTTTTGCCTGTTGCTTTCAGAATTGCCATTGCAACAAATTATTATATTATAAAATTGCCCTCTAAGTCCTCAAATAATACTTAAGTACAGTATTGAAGTGCACCATGTGTTGTGTTGTTTTTTTGCTTAAGTCTGGGTTTCAGAAACATCAGCTTCTCCGCTTTGGCCAATCAAGGCTCCACTGTGTGTCAACTCTGTGATCTTCTGCCCTTCAGATCTTCCATTACGATTACCCGATTTCCACCATCCTCGATTATAACTTCGAGGGCAGGCTGGAGTGGCACGGAACAAAGGGGACAGCAGACGTCCAGATTGGAGCCATCCTTATTCACAACGTCACTTTCAACGACACCGGCACCTACTCCTGCAAATTTGAGAGAACACTCTTCTTACCAATGAGTGTCCAGCAGGTCACCATAGAAAAACTAGTGGAGCTCACTGTTGTGGAAGAAGGTGATGGTCTCTTATAATAATAATACTAGACCTGATTCACCAACTGTTCTTAAGAAGACATTTGTTCTTAAAACCACTTGTGGAGTTTTTACAAAGATCCTTTCATTTGCCAATATTTTCTTACTTGTGATTTATTTTTAGGTAAGCACTGAATCTATGAATATTATGCAATTTTTTATTGTAATGCTTGTTTGTAAAAAACATTAGCATATTGTATTTTCTATCATTCTAGAGTTGTGTGATGTAGTACTATTTAAATGTTTTCATCAGTCGTCATTATGAGAATGAGCCTATGAATGATTTAAGAAGACACCATGAATCTGACAGAATGTATATTATTATTATTATTATTATCCAAATTTGTCTTCTGCTCACCGTGCATACAGACAGGCATCATAAAAATGGCAGTAGCAGCAACAGTCGAGATGTCTATAGTTTACATCTTATCGTAGAGTTAAGATGTAAGTAATGGCACTTGGGATAAATGACTTGTCAATGCCAAATTGGTTGTGAAGAGGTTGAGAGTTATTTTTTTGTTGTTACTTTTAAAGATAATCAAGGCATTTTTAAGATTTGTCAACTATGTTATTTGCCATAGGCACAATTGTTGAGAGTTTGTTCTTAAGTCTGCAATTTAAGTGGCCATACCATACAAAAAGTGTTGAACTATTTTGTTTCAAGAATAGCTGGTGGAAAGTTTGTTTTCTGCATTTTCAAAGAAATTCAACTGAGAATCCAGTATCATTTGATAAACAGCCAATAGAAATACAAAAACTTACGAGCTTTTGTTGTCTCTCTCCTAGCCAACCGTGAGTTGACTGCAGTGATTTCGGAGATTATGATGTACATTCTGATTGTCTTCCTACAACTGTGGTTGATTGGGGTCCTGATTTATTGCTACAAGAAAATCTACGATGAAAATGAGGTTCGAGAGGCCAGGAAAGCCATGCGTGAACAAAATTGGTGAGATTTCTTTTTTACCTGATTGGCCGACATATATTATTTACCCTCCTCTGTCCAGGTTTATCTGGTTAATGATTAATGATGACCTCATAGACTTTTCCTCTTTTTTCCCCCACTGATGTTGGCTCTGAAAGACCTCAATACTCCAATCTCACTTTGTAACTTTACAGGCTTATTGACTCAAAGGACACGTGTGACGGGGTTCATGTGGATTAGCCTCAGATGCAGGGATGTCATCAGCCATAACATAATGACCTTACCGTATATGAATGGATTTTATATATGGTAAGGTGGCATTTAACTCTTTACTCTGGGCTGGATCTTTATTTCTGTTCACCTGTTAGATTTTACTGCCTGTTTCTAAAAAAAATAAAATACTGTTCTTTGAATGTGCAATGTACACCTATCAGCCATAACCTAAAACTGAGTAGGTTTGCAGCAACATGGCACAAACATGCAAAATAATTTTCTGACACTTTCTATTAAATAGCATTAACATTTTGTGCAAACGGTCTGGACGCTCTAGATAGGCATACGTTTACTTGGCGGTGGGTGGGCACTTTGAACTTTAAATCTGTTGGTTCTATTTTCTGGATTGGTTGCTAGAAAATATAGTTAGGGAAATTGAAGCTTTTGGACAGTACCCTGACGCAGTACTGTAATTAGTGAAATACAATATTGAGTTACTACTACAATGCTAGCCTGGCTAGACCCCTGCTGCAGTGTGGAAAAATCTCACATGAGCTGCTGCAGTTTTGGAGATGTTCTGACCCAGCTGTCAAACCTCAATCATAATGACACTCTCATCAAAGTCACTCAAATCCTGATGCTGATACATATTTTTATGCTCTTAACGCATCAGCGTCAAGGACAAAATGTTTACTTGCTGCCTAATCAATCCCACTCACTGCTGCCAGGACCCTATTAATTATTCATCTGTTGGTAGTCATATTATTGGTAGGGACAGTTGGTGGCGTAATGGTGGGGTGTTTGCCCCATAATCAGAAGGTCGCAGCTTTGACTCCAAGACTGGTAAAGTTACCACTGAGGTACTCATGAGCAAGATTCTTTATTCTACAAGAAGATTAGATTACCAATTTATATTCAATGCCATCTCAAAGAAGAAGAAAACAAAACCCAAATAACTCAAAGTATCTTGATAAATTGTCAATATGCATAGGCCTGATTAAAACATGATTTAAGAATAACCTTTGATTACATTAGCTGAGTACGAGCAAAAATGATGACATACTGTGTCATTCAAAGTCTGCAAAAGGGTTAGGAGCTGTTTATGTCAATTCAATCCAA
This sequence comes from Distichodus sexfasciatus, assembly GCA_032718565.1. NCBI lineage: Eukaryota > Metazoa > Chordata > Actinopteri > Characiformes > Distichodontidae > Distichodus > Distichodus sexfasciatus. The sequence continues at coordinate 7,394,174 of JAVGVS010000004.1, forward strand.
TTTTATTTATAGAGCGCTCTCTACAATAGACATTATAACAAAGCGCTTTACGTATAACATAGTGTCAAGTGAGTGTTCATTATTTATATAAGTAATGATTTTTTGATTGCACCTTAATCCAGAGAATAAACTGTTTTGGAACTCTGTGCCTCTTAGACTTATTATTCCTTCAGTAGTTTCCTTTGTAAAAGAAAAATCTACTATTTGTAATTTTTAACTATAAAAACACAGTTTGGTGCAGTCCATTTCCTCCCACTATGTGTATGCATTACTTAAGGAAAAGGGAGACAAAGAACATAACATCAAAAGAAAAAAAAACCTCATATTCAGCACTACAGAAAATTTTCACTCTACGACAACAAATATAAAATGTGCTCTTAGAGAAGGGCATGTCTTCATCAAGTTTGTCCCACGGCACCGAGGTCTTCCATCATGTAGGAATGCTGCTTCATGAGGATTTTATACAGAGCACTTCTGCCAGCGTCTCCACTAGAATGAATGGGACCCCTCAGTAAAGCCCTCATTTTCTCCTGCTGTGTTTCTTTAACACGAATCATGTTGTATTGCTCGTTATTAATGATTTTCTTGCTCATGAGGGCATCCAGGATGGCCTCCACCCCGGTGGTTCTCTGTATCAGCTGCTCCTCATTCTCCTGAATGAAGTCGGCACCTTAGATGATGAAAGAAGTCACAAAAAGCATTTCAGACATTACATTTATATTTAAAAAAAAGACATTGTCACGTCCCGGGTCAGCATGACATGAGGCATGGTACTCAGTGCAAGCCTTTTTATTCAAAACTTCAACACAAGATGGGCATGAGAGCCACAAACAGAAAAAATCCTCTTCTTAGAAAAACATGTAGCACGCCAACACAGGAAGTTATGGTTAGAGATGCGGCGATACTACTTTTTTATGTCCATTACCGATACCGATATTGTGAATTTGGATATCTGCCAATAGCGATACAAATCCGATAGTCAGTCTTTTTTTAAACATAAAATAATGCTTTAAAATGTCTGAATACGTGACTGAGATTATTCTTATGCTTAAGGAAATGCTTGATATAAATACTGTTTTCCTAACTAAAACAATGTAATAATTACACACATATATGCTAAATTATTTGTTCTCAAAAATTGTTCATTTAGACATGTAAATATTTCTTCTTTCTTATTGATTACAATATAACATAAAACAAAAAAAATAATTTGATCAATTGAAAATGAAATACTGAAGTTTGTCATATTGAACCAATTTGGCATATAAAATGAGCTGCTTTTACAGTGAACTACTTTTCCCACAATCCTCTGCGTGTGCCCAGAGCTGCGTCACAATGAAGCGCTGGGCGCGCATTTCAGAATAAACGATGGAAAATCTATGGGAAAATCTAAATAAACGACAGAATTGTGAGTAGAACACTGGTTGTTGTGGTTATTTATCAGCTAAAATATGGTTTGTGTCTGTAATAAAGGCGACATTTTGACCGAACTGCAGCGTTTTAGCAAGTAATGGTGTTCATGCGCGCAGGCATTTATGCGAAAAATGTCATTTATGCGTTTTTATGCATCTGTTTTAGTGCACGGAACATCTCACAAATACTTTCACATGCAGAGGGATCAGGTGTCATGGGGCGTGCGGTTGTGATGAGGAGAAGGGAATGAGGACACTGTTGCAGGCGAAGGGAAAAGTTTATTAGGGCAGGTGGAACACAAAAGGGGAAACAGTCCAAAAACACAAAAAACCAAGAACAAAGTAACAAAAGAATGTTGAGGCCCGTGCTCCCAGTCGTGGCCGTTGGGGTACTGGAGCAGAACCTCCCCGAGTGAACCTGAACAAGCGTAGTCCTCATGCTTGAAGACTCGGGAGGCAAACGATCAAAGGCCCAGACTCTGTAGCCTCCAAGGCCGTCTGGCCAGCCGGGGAAAAGCACACTGGGAGACACGAGCCTAGGGAGAGAACACAAGAGAGGGACGTGAGTGAATGAAGACAAAAAGGGTAATCCAAAAACAGAACAAAACTAAACCAGATGGCAAAAGGGGTCCAATGTCCAAAAAGGGAAGATGAGCAGGAAGGGTCCAAGGTCCAGGTGAGGGGAAAATCAAACGGGGTCCAGGAAATCCAAAATATCACGATGCGACAGGAACACAAAGTATGAGGGAGACAGACTCAGAGACACTCGGGTTAAACTGACTTAAATAAGACCACAGAACTTAGCAAACGAATGCTCTCACCAATCCCAGAACTCAAAGCAGAATGAGACACATTGAACTCAATAATAAGCGCGGGAGTGTGCTACACAGATCCTAACCTACTAGGTAGGGAACACGCAGTGCATACAACATACCAGGAAGTAGGTACGCTCTAAAAAGAGAGTGAACTACTTGGGAGGGCACACGAAGTGTGGACTCAAAACCCGGAAGTGAGGAGCAAGCTAACATAGACAGCTAAGGCTAACCCGAAGAGACAAGAGGAGCAAACACACACACATGCACCACAGACACACCACACCCAAAGTGAACCCAGGAGACAGGAAACAAACACGCAGACACTTATCCTGGGTTCACGCTGGCACGGTCCCGGCCACCGTGACATCAGGTCTTGTCTTGATCGCACCACTGAAAACGTGTGTCACTCTTAAGCGTCCGTGTGAAACACAAGCGGCACATGCTCTAGTGAGTAAAATGAATTAGAAGTTTCAATTCTAGAAAAATTGCCTCGACCATTTTTTGTAATAGAATTATTCGAGTGATTGGTACAATCGTTTCAGCTCTACTTTACCACAGTGCCACTTCCCATGCATAACCAATTAAGCGTGCACGCATTTACAGATCGGCTCCAATGCCCAATGTCACCGATACCCGATCCAGCTGTTTGAGCCCATTATAGGACCGATACCAATCCACATATCGGATCGGTTATCTCTCTTGTTATGGTGAGGGTGGACAGACAGGAAACAAAGGAAAAACCAAACTTATATCAGAGAACTGAAACGAGGGGCTGGATCAATTAAACTAAGGGAAACCATTCTGAAAGCAATCATAAAACAAGCATGATTAACCAATGAAGGGGAAACCTATCAAAACACAGGTGGAATAACTAATGAACACCGATCAACCAATGAGACACAATCAGAAGGCGGGACAAGGACAAGACATGTATTAACATAGTTAATATGGACTAGTAAAGGTAGTCTATATAAGTAGTGCTGAGGTTATAAAACAACTTTCACATTTTCATGTTCCAGTTAAAAACAGTAATAGGGTTACCTTCAGGTCGAGAAAGCATATTGGTTGCTTCACCTAGTCACAAAATCAGACATATAGGGGAATGAATATTTTACAATATCAAGGGAACATTGTATTTGCTCATTAATAACTTTTGCAGGTCTAATCAGCAACTGATAAATTTAGTCTAGCTCTAAGGTTATATATTTGTTTTTATAGTTTCTTCTGGTCCATGATATTTAACCTTTACTTTCAGGACAACTGTCTGCATTAGTTGGTCCACCTGCAGATCAAAACAGAAAATATAACAATAATTTTAGGCATTCATTTTTTTGGTTTATAGCTTAATCAGGACTAGTAATGTTAGTCAAGCTGTAGTGGTGCTGATGGATGAAATAATCTCTTTCATATTTTCTTCTTATGTCCCAGTATATAAAAATAGTTGGTAGAGTTACCTTCAGGGTGTAAGACATATCGAAGGTTTCAACTAAAACAAAAAGTCAAGCAAAAGTACTCTGTATATTACATTTAAATACAATTTCAGAAATTACATAGGGGACAAGTATTTTAAAATATCAAGGAACATTGTATTCACTCATCAATAATTACAGTAGTCTACTCAGTAGCTGATAAAATTGAGTCTAGCTCTCTATAAGCGTGTACTAAAGTATGTTTTACAGGTTTTTTCCAGTCTATAATGTTAAACCTTTTACTTTCAGGATGATCACTGCATTGATTGGTTGTCCAATTGCAGACCAAAACAGAAAATATAACAATAATTTTAGGCATTATATTTTTGGGTTTATAAATTAGAACTAGTAATGGTAGTCAAGCTGTAGCGGTGCTGATGTGATGAAATAACTTTCATATATTTTAAAATATCAAGTGAACATTCTATTTGCTCATTAATAGTTATTGGAGCAGCTGGTAACTGTGGTCTGGCTCTAAGTTATAGGCTAATATATTTCAGCATGTTTTAATGTTCTTTCTGGTCCATAATGTAAAATCTTTATATTCAGGACGACTGCCTGCATTGGGGAGACGCTAATTTTCCAATCATATCTATTCGTTCGACTGTCTGTCCTTCCGGCCCATCCATCCATCTATCTATCTATCTATCTATCTATCTATCTATCTATCTATCTATCTATCTATCTATCGCCATGTCATAGTAGTCATTACTTTCATCCCACCATTCATGATACCCCAAAATATTATGGTTCCACAATGAGACTGTGAAATAATAGATTTTTAAAGCTTCTTCTCTCCTTCTTCTTCTTCTTCTTATTGACTTTTTCAAATAAAAATGTAGTGTTGTATTGTATGCTGCTTACAATCGTCTGCCATTTGCCAAATTTCAAATCCATAACCATAAACATAACGATAAACAATAGGTTACTTCCTATAATGATTTCCAGAAAGTACATTTTCGCTACCTGTTATAACCTGTAATATAACTCAGTTTTGTCTCTTATGTAACGACTCCGGGTGCTAGTCATCCTCCTCGCCACTGAGGGACGCAGTGGAGTCGAGGCTGAGCTGCGACGGCATTTCCGGTTCACTGGTATACGATAGCGCTGTAATATTCGGTTCCTTTTTAGGATTCGGCTCCTTCTGAGTCACTCACTAAACTGATCCGGATGTGCAAGTCACTTGAGTCAGTATTGCCCAATTTTACAGCAACATCGTTTGTTTTCCAAAGAAGAAAGTATACATGAGATATAAAGAGAATAAATGCACTTCCAAATAAATGATTAAGTATCAAGACAGGGCTACAGTGGTAAAATATCTTTTATGGCACTAGAGGAAGTTAACCAGATTTATTCTGTATGTGGTTTGGGGAGCGTTTAACTCAAGGTAAAAGTATTCAGGATGCATTTTCTCCAAAAGCATAATTGCTAACTACGTTAGTTGCTAATGTACACTATGTTAGTGGCTAACCGCAACTATGCTTTTGGGAAACGCACCCCAGATTCGGCTGTGTGTTTCCGGCTGTAAGAAGTTAACTGGCGAATTCACTCATTACAGTGACAAGCGCTTAACCCGCTTATTGAGATTCAAGGTTATATGTTTCCGCTTTATAGAAAGCTAACTCCATAGATTTATTTCATGGATGTGTGTGCTTCAAGTGTTTACCACCGATTCACTGGACACTCCAGTCCCGGTGAGTTCACAAAAGAGGATTCAACTCTGAATGTAGCTCTCAGTTCTCTTTTGAATGTGGTTGCTCAAACGAACTCTAAGTAACATTTTTAGCGGCTATGCTTGCCACTAAGGTTGTAATGAGTTTGAAATGATTATAAGAGGTATGTACGTGATGGGGTTTATATTTAGTCATGCTGTAGTTAGGACTCGGCGGATCTGGAGTTAATGGAGACCTCGGATTCATGAGTTATTTTACGGGTCCGGGTGATTAACCTGGAGAGTCATGAACCGAGCAACCAAGACGCTGCGATGCCAACTTGTTGCGTGCTAAGCAGACTAATGTGTATTCAGATTGATTTAGGTATTTTGACTTATTGCGTTTGTGACCGCGATTTTAGCTTGTGTCTTGGATTTTCTGTTTACCCTGTTTTGATCTTAGCTGCCTCTTCGATCAAGAGCTGGGTAATGCAGGCTTAGTTTAGCTTATTCACATTTCTGTTCCACCCTAAATGGCTTGCAAAGTAGAGCCGAGCCGCCAGTAGGTTGCAGAAACTAGTGCAAAAACTAATTCATATCTTCAGCTTTAATAATTTGTAATATACACATTATTTTAGACAATAAATCGACCGGTTAACTAACTAACTGAATGGTAATTATATAAAAAATTACATAATTATATGTAATTTATTATTACATAATGTTGTAAATATGGCATCCAAATGACTGAATACATGTCCTCATTTATTTAAAACATCTTCTTTTAATTTCAAAACGTCCAGACAATCTGACATTAGGAGGTGAGAGTGAGTATAGTGCCAAAATGCTGATTTATAAAATAATTTATCGTAGCATTGCAATGTTCTCCTAAACATGGCATCGGTTCCTAGACATTGAGTTATTTCATATCTTTTTCTGCAGGCCTCTCCTCTTTAATTTCAAAACGTCTAGAGAATTGTTGGTAACGAGCTCTTGTCTGGAATTTTTGGATATCCCTTTCTGTAGTGTTCCAGCCTGTGTAATTTACCATACGAGGTTTAACAGCGATTCTGCTCCCAGTGTATTTATTTTATTACCTAGTGATAACTGTATTTAACCATCTCTTGTTCTTGTCTTTTTTCCTTCTCACTTCTAATATAATCAATAATTGGCTTTCATTTGCTGCACTCATAATACTTAAGTTATAGGTTTCTTTATTGACAAATGTGCAAAATAAAGAACAAATGATTAACAAAAAATACCATTGAATTAAAAAAATAACAATTTTAGACTGTGTTGGATTGTAAATCTGTTTGTGTCTGTCAATGATCTCCATTAGATGCTTGTAAATTTTCTTAATTCTGTCAACAACAAAAAAAAAAAACATGAAAATGCTCCACATTCTGCCACCCTATATTCCTGTCTTCAAGATTATTTTTTCATTTTGTCACATACGGTTTTTAAGCAGGAATAGCATGCATTGAAATCATAATTTAAAATAGAGTATTCTGTTGAAGAAACGGTAAAGATAGGTGATTGTGACTTATGCTGGCAGAACATTAACGACATACTCCCTCTCCAGCTCATTTGCATACTGCATGCCACTGGCCCAGGAAGCATCCTCCTCCAAAATTTTCATGCGCTCTTCTGCTGTCTGGAGGGCCTTGATGGTGGTGTCCTCGTACAATGGTTCCTGGCCCTCCTTGATTCTGCTGTCATCCTAAAAAAGCAAAACAAAGAAGGCTCCGCTTTTATTCCTGTCACTAAACAAAACATTACAATGAATAAAAATGTTTAGGTTGGCACTTACCTCTGTTTGCTTGATCTCGGTTTCTGAGATGATTTCATTTACCTCTTTAGCATCTTTCTGAAACTTTTCAATCACAGCACCCATCCTTAATCCAATTAAGATTGTAAAAAAAAAAACCAAGGTAAATTGTATTAACATATTTTGGGTTTACAGTTTTTCTCAGTTGCTTTGGCATTTCTCTCACTGAAAATGAAATTTAAAACTGTTCACTATTGAAATTCCACATCCTGTAGTCACTTGTGCACATTATAACAGCAATTTCTTGTTCATTATGTCATTTAAAAAATGCTTTTGTACACTCATCAGTTGCTTATGTGCAATTGGCAAAATACATTGTACTAACCCTCAGTTGAATAGTCTTACACCCCAGACCAACTTGTCATTTTTTCACTGTTTGTCACTGTGTTCATAAATATTGAACTATTTATCATAAACTGTCAAGAATATTTTATAGATTACTACCAGATGTTTTTGGTAAATGTATTCAGAATACTGATGATTCTTTCGCCACCTCAAATATCTCTCAGGTGAAACCTGATTAGGATAATGTGAGGTCGTAGATCAACCAACCAATCACTAAGCAGTCTGCTCCTAAAACTTCAGCTGGCAAACATATACATACAAGGCACAATGCAGTGTGGAAGAACAGCAAGGAAACACAACCTAAAACAATGGAAGAGCAGAGAGAAAATAAACAGAGCCAACAGCCCAGACCAAGAAGAGTACGGGAGCATGGTGTAACGAGACTGAAGATGTAGAAGAGGTCCAATACATAAATCAGTTCCTAATAAAATAAGGGCCACAATTGTGGAACATGTTATAAATCATGGCCTTTCAATGGTTGAAGTGGAACAAAGGGTGCAGCCAAATTTGGGCAGAACGACTACCCCTCAATCGTTCAGAGATTTGCAGGAAGAGAAATATGTGTAACCAATGATTTTACCAGAATCGTATTTGTGTGTATTACTTTTTATACGGTACAGCATTTATATATTTATGAGTATTTCTTTACACTAGACACAGGTATATTGCCCATTTTCACCTCACCAGGAAAGGCTATTTTTGCTATGGTCTAGTAAATAATGCATAGTATGAAGCAAAGTATAATATATAAAGTATAAGAAAGATATACAGTAATACTGTGATGTAGCTGTAATCTACTTCACAGTAAATAGTATTTGTTTACCAGTCTGCAATAGCAGTGGTCTGCATGGTCTTTCACCATATACCAGTACAAACATTAAAATATTGTTCTTGATTCAGTCTCCCACACTCATTGATGTGTAATTTCTGTTTCCTGTCCTGGTTATTCAGTTTTGCAGATATTACATGAGAAAATGTTTATAGAGTGCAGATGTTACACTGATAACATGACTAAACATTTTGAATGTCTTGTTCATGAACTATGATCTGCGGACTTGGGATTCTGATGGCACTGACATGTTCACTGACATAAATACTTGCTTTTAAGACATGGACTTCGCATTCTGAACAGGTGACTCACTTTTGCAGGTAATCCATGATAATTTGCTGTTTTCGCTAAATGTTTTGAGAAACACACTCACTGTTTTGCAAATGGGAAGAATGATGTGAGAAATGCACCCAAGCAACTGAGGAAAACTGTAATGTAGCATCCATCAGCTGTACATTCATATTAAAACTCAAACTCAGAACATCTTGACATCTTAACAGAATTCAGTATCTTTGACTTCTCCCAGAACTAGAAAACAAGATCTTGTAAAACTCTCAGCCAAAAAAACAATGCACAAGGAAAGTATAGAGTTGGTAAAAGCATAGTGATTACACCCCACGTAATATATATTGTATGACAAAAATATGCAAAGTTATTTTTTTTGTAACAACAGACTTTATGCAAGATAAACCTAATGGTGCATTTTTTACAACAGTTTTGAGATTTTAGTAAAAGGAAGAACATTATGTAAAGGTGCTCTAAATTCAGTTAGGTCCTAAATGCAAGAAACTCCACCTGTTGGGGGATGTGAACGATTAATTGTGGGACTTTATTACCGATAGAAGTTTCTTCTTCAACCCTAGTTTAATCTAATCCAAGCCTGCAAGTTTCTTCAGTCTCAGGTAAAGGGAAGGGTTTCTCTCACAGGTAAGACGTAGGTTACACCCACAGGTAAGAGTCTTCTGCAAATTGAAGAACACCCAAAGTACTAGGACATGGAGCCCAACTAATCCACAAACAAAGCCAAAAACCATCCTGAATGATACATATGTTCACAATGTATATAAATGTGTGAACTAGCACTCATTACTAATAGTTAAAAACCCCCTTATGCCCCAAGTTTATCCATCGCTTGGGGTCCACAAAGGGCATAAAATTAAATGTAAAAATCACATTCAACTCTTTATAAATGTTTTTCCATGCTTAAACAACAAATATAGAACATTCTCCTAGAGAGGGGCATGTCTTCCCTGAGTTTGCCCTCGCATAGCACTGGAGGTCTTTTCATCATGTAGAATGATGCTTCATGAGGATTTTTCTTATACAGAGCACTTCAACCAGTGTCTCCACCAGAATGAATGTGTTTCTTTAGCACGAATCATGTTGTATTCCTCGTTATCGATTATTTTCTTGCTAATGAGGCCGATGGCTGCCACCCTGGTAGTTCTCTGTATCAGCTGCTCCTCATTTATCGCTGAATGGTTGCCACCTGAGACAATGAAGGGGCTGCCTCTACATTAGCAAGAGGCAATGCCTCTTTAAACAAAACGCTCCTGCCCCCTTAAATCAAAACTTTAGTTGAGAAAGAAAATAATAGGATTACCCACAAACTGAATATGGACAAGATTTAATACAGCAGCTGAAAAATCCACTGAAAAGCGCACAATGAGATGCAGATAGGTTTCCCACCTCTTGTTCGGCTGGCTTCTCCGGTGTTTCTGTTTGTGCGCAAGCTCACACAGATCTCGGCAGAGATCCCCCACTATTTCATTTTATTTTTTGTTGTTTTATTTTTCACTTTTCCTCCTAAGGGATTGCCACCTTATCGTGGTCAGGAGGTTTGCGTGCCTCAGTGACCCTAAGAGCTGCAGGTGGGACACCCAAGATGGACAGGTCTTAGGGTAGAGGCCTGACAAAGTGCAATCCAATTAGATGACAAAAACAGTTATCCAGAGCACCCCCAGATTTCTGCATATTCTCCCTCAAAATGTCAACATAATTTTCTTTTTTCATGATGCCGTGCACCCGAACAAGGCTCTGTGTGCCTGAGGCTCCAAAACAGCCCCACAGCATGATGCTCCCACCACCATGTTTAACTGTGGGAACTGTGTTCCTAGGGTTGAAGGCCTCTCCCTTTCTACACCAAACATAAGCAACATCCATGTGCCCAAACGGTTCCAGTTTAGTCTCATCAGACCAAAGTACAGACCTCCAAAACTCATCTTTACCTTTCAGATGTTCACGGGCAAACCTCAGTCAGGCTTTGATGTGCCGCTCTTTGAGTAAAGGGGTTCTTCTGGGACGATGGCCCTGAAGCCCCTGCTGAATCAGGTTCCTTGAAACATCGACCTAGAAAGAGGCCAGGTCAGCAACATCATCTTGCAGATGTCCTGGGGTCTTGCTGACATTTGACTATTTTCTTCCAGAGCTCTTGAAATTCATGCCACGACCACGCCAGGTTCATTTTATGGAATTTGTCTCTTGTACTTGGCAATGATGCAAATCGCACAGCAGTTCTAGACACTGTGAATCGCTTTGGGAATGGCAGCGTGAGCCCCACCCCCTCTACTATGTTCTTCTGGAGCCCCACTGATTTCTTTGTCTTTGCATGGTGAGTAACAGTAGTCCCTTTCATGTGTTCAAATGCCCTGTTCCTTGGAGTCTTTTTATGCTGATTGAATGTTGTTAGTAAGCCAATTGACTGCAGGTGTTGTTAGGAAGCCACTGACTGCACAGGTGTGAAGCTTCAAAGCTGATTGGTTAATTACTGTGGTGTGTTTTTGTGCCAAACATTCACATGGAGCTAATATTTTGAACACCCCCTTTTTTTATTTACTATATTTGGATATAGTAAAAGTAGTCGAAAATGTATTTTATATTACAAAATGTACCAAAAGCTACTAAATAGCACTGGTGAATGTTTGATTATATCAAGTTTCATCAATGCTGCAAACTGTCGGAATTTTTCATCTGTAGTTGCCGCCTACAACCCTATTAAGCCCTGCACAACCTTTTGGTTTGACCGACGAAGGCCAATATGCCTTCGATAGCATTGAATGTCTACTGTCTGACGCACCTGTTTTAGCGGCACCTGATTTTGCGACGCCTTTCATATTGGAAGTGGATGCTAGCTCTGTTGGGGCAGGAGCGGTGCTATTGCAGGAAGGTTCTGATGGTGTGGAGCAGCCCGTTTGTTATTTTTCAAAGAAATTCAATCGACATCAGTTACACTACTCTACCACTGAGAAAGAAACACTTGCTCTCTTGTTAGCTCTACAACACTTTGAGGGTTCACAGCCGATAAAGTTTATACGGATCACAAACAATTTGACCTTTTTATCCCGTATGTACAGCCACAATCAGCGGTTAATGCGTTGGGCACTTATCGTGCAGAACTTTAACATAACCATTCATCATAAAAAGGGTTCCGATAATATATTTGCTGATGCGCTTTCACGTGCTGTTTAGGACTTGTGTGTTTTGTTACGATGTGTGAAGTTTTGAGGGGGGGAGTGTTACGTGCTGTGGCGCGTTTGCTGCTGTTTTTTGTCGCTATTTCCACCCGATGGGCCAGACGGCTCCCCTCCCGCCTCCTGTGTGAAGAAGAGCGGCTGATCGGCGTGTCGCAAGCGTTCAGTGGCGAGGCCGCACTTCATTCCCGGCCTTTCATCAAGGCCACGCGATTGGTCGATCGCTGGGATTCGCTACCACCGAGCTGCCAGCACTCCCGAGACTCCCGCCTTTTTCAGAATTTAAGGCCCGATTGAAGCGTCCCGAAGCCCCCTGGGTTTTGAGACCTGCGATGTGGTTGGGTTGTATCACTGTGTTGCTAACGTTTGCCATTTCTCTTGTAAATAGTCGTTTCAAACCTCGTTGTATATAGTTTCACTTCTGTCCTCGCTGGCCAGGATTGGGGTCAGGCAAATATATACACTTGGTTCTATTTGTTGTCAGCTATTCATTCGCCCTCTGTTGTATATAGTTCCCAGTTTTGTATATACCAATCCGCTCTCTGTCTGATCTCCGTTTGTGTTTACCATACATTCACACTGTGCAGCACGTAGGAAATTGCAGTTAGACACATCTATAGGGTTAGGGAGTATGTACCTCTGCAGTACTTTTTGTTTTGTAGTATAGCGAGGCAGTCAGGTTTTTATTTTAACCCCAAAGTTAGATTTTTTGTTAGAGGCTAAAAATTAAAGTGTTAGGGACGCTGAGCCTATTCCGCTCTATGTTTTGCCGCTCATGTCTAACCTTGAACCCTCTTCCTGTTGTACAGTTCACGCTATAAATTCCTTTGTAAATGTATTAATTTATATAAATATATATAAAGAGTCACAACCTCCGCTATGCTTACTGCTTTATTATTCACCTTTCTTTCACATTCCTGAGACGCATCTTCACCTAGACGTAACAACTGGGAAGAAGTTTAGGGAAATGTTCCATAATTACTGGGGGGCTAATAATTTTGGTCTCAACTGTATAAGGTCTGTCTAGAACCTGCCCTGCAATGAAGTCACAAAAAGCATTTCAGACATAGGATTTAACAAAAATTTCAGTTATTAAATATTATGGCTTATAATTTCATTTGGGCTAGTAATGGCAACCTGCAAGTGGTGCTGATGTGATTAAAAGACTCACATTTTCATGTTCCAGTTAAAATGCAAGAGTGTCACTGCTGTGGTCGTGGAAGACATATTGGTTGTCGTCAAAAACAAGTTTTAGATATTACTTTTTATTAATAATTACCAGATATTACATAGGGATGTAATTTTTATAACAGCCTAGAGAAATATCATCTGCTCATCAATATTCATTATGCCCCTAATGTGAGCAGCTAATTTTAATCTACCCCAGTTATATATTTACATATGCTTATGAAGCCTATCTTAGTCTGTAGTGTTAACCTTACCTTTCAGGACAATCTGCCTGCATTGGTTTCTTGCCACTTTCTGTACCAAAAAGGTAAAACATTTTATAATGATTTCAGACTTTATTTTTTTTTTTTATTTGTAACTGCACTGAATGTTGTTTGTTTCCTTTGTGTTGGAGAAGGGAGAAGGAATGAAAATTTTTTGAGAAAATAATGAAAAAGTAAAAGTGAGTAATTTGTCATTGTGAACACACCACACCACACATGTAACCTCTGTATTTGACCCATCCAATAAGGAGTAGTGGGCAGCTGATATGGGCAGACAAAATAATATTGTTTCTTAACCTGCCATACCGTGAGAAATAAGATCAGCAAATAATCATCAAGTGTTTTGCTGACAACATACAATTAATTTTGTAATAACAAAACGTTATGCAAGATAAGCCTGATGGTGCACTTTTCACAAATTACTAACAATACACGACAGCTTTGAGATTTTAGTAATATGGAAGAACGTTATGTAGCCTAAAGGTGCTCTAAATTCAACTAGACCCTGAATGGAAGAAACCTACCTGTTGGGATGTGAATGTATAATTAGCTTCGTGGACCGAGCAAGAGCTTCTCCTTCAACACCAATTTTAGTCTAATTCAAGCGTGGAAAGATTATTCAATTTCTCTTTCAGTCTCAGGGTAAGCGAAGGGCTATGAGGACGCGAAGTGTGCTGCTACAGGAGAGAGAATCTATAGATGCATTTATTAATCTATTCAATCTCCTAACTAATATTTAGCGAACGCTGACAAACCTTTGGGCAAACCTCTGCTTCTAATAATGTCAAGAAGAAAGAATTTTTGCAGAAATGCAAATATTTATTGAAAATACTTGGCAGATGATCAAATACATTCAAAACATCATGATTCAGGCCATTTGTGATTGAGAGCCCCTAGGTCTTCCATCGCGTGGTACTGCCGTCATTAGGATTTTGTACAGAACACTTCTACCAGTGTCACCACTAGAACGTATAGGACCAGTTAGTAAAGCCCGCATCTTCCTCTGGGTGGTTTTTTCAACATGTATGTCATCGTATTGCTCGTCGTTGAGGATTTTCTTGCTCTTGAGGGCATCCAAGAGCTTTGCTGCCACCCCAGTGGTTCTTCTGTATCACGTTCTCATTGTCCTGAATGAAGGCGGCACCTGAGAAACAAGGATCATATAATTTAACTATCAAAACAGTATCTGAAAGCAATTGTTTTTATTATTCTTAGTAATTATTACGAGTTAATCAACAGCTGGTAAATGTAGTCTAAAGATACAAATAAAGTAGCTACAAATATATACCTTCTGGACGACCGGGATTATTGTTTGCATTGGCTGGTATTCCTACAAATCAGAATTTTGAGTTCAATGTGTCTTCAATATACATACATACAAACATGATAAAAACACAAGTTACAAATACAAAGGGGGCGCTGACGATTCAGCAGTTTGGAAATAATCCACGAAAAACATAACTTTTTTGTAGACGTCGTCAGCTCATGAAAACAACCCATTTAACAACCTATAAATTAGTCCACAGGCAAAGAAAAACAAATTTTAAAATTCAAAGTCAAATTAGATCTAATTAAGTCTTTTACAATCACCAACTAAGCACCAACTCGCGAAAGTGAAAGTGAAAATGTTCGTCTCTCTACGCAAAGTCCTCAGGAGAAAAGTATTAAAGTGTTTTATAAAAACTGTTATTTCTACCTCGGGGTTCCATCTTCGCGAGGTCTTCTGCCGCGCGGTTGAGTTGAACGGCGCGCAGCACGCCGCAAGTGATCTGAATCGCGCGCGGCTCGGTGTACGTCTCTATAATTTTGCGCGCCACGTCGCCCGAGTCTTTGCCCTCTAGAGCTCTGCGGCGGATCCGCGGCTCCTCCCGGCTGTCCAGCAGCTTATCGGTGAACTTCTTATATTCGTCCGCGCTGAGATCGTCCAAACAGTCGCACAAGAGGTCCCATGTGGTCTTGGACATCTTCTAGCATCAGGCGCTCCCAAACTCGCCGTAACACAGAAGCGGACAATCGGATTTTGTGGACCATGGGGGGGCGCTCTTTCATGTTTTTCCTACTGAACGAGCAGAGTCCCTGGCTTGCGTTTATACTTTCCAACTAACTACTTTTTATTTTAAATATAGCAGTGTATTGGGGAAAAACAGTAAGTCTTTACAAAGACGGACATTTTCAAGCAGCAGGTGTTTTCTGACCTGTGTTGAATTAGCAGAAGTGACATGGCACAGACAACGCTCAATGCATCACTGCGCACTGTAGGCCAAGTCCATCTTGACCAAATTTTAAATAAGAACCTGAGGCCAAAAATAGCTTGGATGTTGTTACCTACTTTTACTCCCTAGCTTCTAGTGTAGTTAACAACTTTATTAAAACAGCAGCATTGTACTGTAGATACTGTTAAAGTGAATTAATCCAGGCATATCTATGGACACCATATAGATATACAGTATGGGGCTGTTGCGGAGGGGTCCTGGGAGCAGTAGCTAAACGCTGTTGTGCGTGAAGCCCGGTCTGCGTGATTAGCAAATAAATTGTTTCGGTTATTTTACAAAAAACAAGACAGATACCTTTAATCAGAAGTAGCTTGTAGTTTGTAAAGCTACCGTTCAACAGTAGCCTTTCAAACATTAATGGTCTACACACAGTGTTGCGGAAGCTGCTTTTAAATGGTATTTTTTCAAGCTACTAGCTACTCATGATTAAAAGATACACTACAGGCTCCTGTTTTAACATAGTAGTTAGTTACAGTACAAGCTACAGAGAAAAAGTAGCATACTACATCCAAGCTTTTTTATTTCATAATGCTTAATAAATATGCTGTAGGATAGTTGTAAAACAAATTAACTACAAAAAATGTGAAACATGATAAAGTAATATTAACATGTTTTGTTGGTTTTTTTTTTAGCAGTATAACAAAATCCCAAAAGGTTTCAGTGGGGCTTTGAGGTAGTGTTTAGATTTTTGGCTTGCATAAATTACATTCAAGTTCTGTCCAGATTTTGATAAATACTACCATGAATACTTGTTTCCAACTGCCAAGAGCGTGCTTTGATGCAATGAGCGTGCATTGCAAGATCACAATAACCAATCAGATGCCACTTGTGCCAATTCAAAACCAATCACTAACACTTTTTAGTTGACACTAAAAGAGAGAAAAATAAATGTTTTTACAATGTAGCGTTCTGCCATGCTACACTATTTGTAAAAAAGGTTGAAGCATTTCAAAAGTACCTTTGCTACTTATAAGTAGTGAATTTAGTAGCATTTATACTTGTAGTTAGCTACTCCCAAACATTGTGAACATGTACTGTAAAATCACGAAAAGCACTAGGGATAAATTATACTCCATGCAAAACAATTCAGATGGGAGTGAATGAAAGGTTAAGCCGGTTGAGCATTTATCAGACTCATATCTAGGCCTCCATTTGCCTGCAGGCTTTGGTTTGAGGAACTTGCTGCTACATGTTACGGAATCCAGACATATGCATGTTTGGTACTGTGTCAGGGCAAACATGCTTCTGTTGAAAAGAAAAGGTTGAATTTATTTAGTATTTATTTTCTGTCATTCATTAGACACTCTTACATCTCTTAATTACAGTGACTTTATTTCTAAGTCTTTCATTTAGATGCACTCATGTTTACACAGTGATCTTTACTCATTTTTTCCCAGAAAGGTCAATTTTGTCTTTTCTAAATAATAAACCAGGCATGTTTTTTGGTATAGGGTCTTGATAGTTGTTTTTGTGAGGGGTTACACTTCAGGTTAGGGTTACATTCACAGTTAAAGGAAGGCCCAAAACATATTTAATCACATATTTTACTTCTTGGAGTATTTCAGTTCCAACTGATTATAGAACTCATGTCACGTGTCATCCTCCCATTTACAGCCAGTCTGTGAAGAGATCTCAACATGCATGCATGTTAAAGTAAGGAGATATTGTGCCTGGTATATTTTCTTTTCAAACTGAAATGAAACACACAATATCGCAAAGTTACCCAATGGCCAAATATGAATATTTAGCTAACCAAATAAACACAAATTGGACACAAAGTGCAGCAAGTTCAAGTTTTTTTATTGGGTTTGTTTAGGCAAAGGTATTACAAAGGCATATTTGAGATATTTGGCCACTCAGCATATAAACTCATTTATTTTTTGTCACTTGTTAATTGTAGATATACAAAAATCTGAATATAAAATTTCAGATATGGACATAAAAGAGTCTGAGAATCATTAAGTTGATTGACATTTCATGTCCCACTGAACAACAAACACTCAAAGTCCAGGGAAGAGGTAAAAATTCTTTATTAGGGTAGTGCGGTCCTTACACACCATCTGCTTGACCATCTGGAACTTTTCAAAATGCCCCATAACCTGAAAAAGTACACAATGAAGAAACACATCAGTGTCAATTATAAAGACACATTTAATGTAGAGTGTTGGACTGGTTGATGTGAACTTGCCTGTCTAAAAAGCTCCTCAACATGGTCACGGTGAGCATTGGCATTGAACACTTCCACTACAAAGCCGATAAAAAGACTTCCTTTTTGCGGGTGTCTGTATGATTTAGTACCTGTGGAAAGTAATTAAGAGTTATGACAGGCAAATAAATAACCACACCACAGACTTTAGTCACATTGTCAAATATTGCGGCTGTCACGTTTCGGGGAAGGAGCGGACGCAAGTCACAGGAAGCTTTCTTTCTTCCCATGTTTGTGTACCAGTGGAGGAAAGGGGATCAGGAGGGGTCTGGCAGGGAAAAAGGCACAAGACAGAGACGCAAAGACAGGCCAACACATTGACTAAACAAAACCCTATGGCTACTTCGGAGACGGGAACAGGAACCAGGCGGGGAACAGGGACGGAAGCTACGTTGAACCAAGATCGGTACAGAGACCCGGAACAGGAACAACCATGGGGACTGGAACCAGAACTAAAGGAAGACAAGGACAGGAACAGATAAGGGGAACACCATCTAAACTAACCTAGCCCTATGCTAACTGCTACCACTACTCGCTACAGCTAATGCTACTTCTAATGCTGATGCTCTGCTAATGGCTAATGCTAACAGCTATTCTAAAGGGTAAGGGTCAACAGGGAGTGGCTACGGCTAAAGCTAACTATGCTAATGCTAACGGGGTAAGAGTCAACAGGGAGTGGCTACAGCTAAAGTGACTTATGCTAAGCTAACAGCTAATGCTAATGGCTAACACTAACTAACGCCCTAAGCCTACTCTTACTCCTAAACCTTACTTACTAACATACTACCAGACACTAACAAAGAGCACAAGACAAAGACAGACTTCACCAGGATACCAGCAGACTGGGGCATGGACAGAGTCTCAGGGCTTGAATGTGGCATTTGTGGACACATAGGTAAAGTAAGGGTGCATAGACAAAGACAAGAACAATGGACTGAACTTATATAGGGGCCTAACTCAGGAACCGAAACGATACAATCAAGGGGCAACCAATGAACAACCAGGAACTTAACTAAGGGGAAGGAACCGAATCAAGACGGCTAACGAGACAAATTCAAAGCACATGTGAACCAGGAACCCGGGGGAAACAGTATTTGTAGTCTCTTTGGCGGCCTCTGGTGGCCGCCGGGGCCAAATGTCCTGGGGGAGACATGACATCGGCTAACATAAACGTGTGTCCTTGCTGCCTTCATTGTTAATTAGCTTAAATGAAACCAGTGGTTCAAACATCTTTGTTAAACACTTTTTTCAAGCTCAAATAAACTTCAAGTTGAATAAAGTTCAATCAGTTGACCGAAAAGAGGAACCAGGCTACTTTGCACAACATTTTGCGGGCTCTCTCCAGAAAACAATGTATTTATAGCCGGTACATTCTTATTAGTGCAAACTCAACAGTATTCCTATGAATCATCAGTGGTATATAGACAGTCTAGGATTCATATTAAACACAAAGATTCCTTGCAAAGGAACAATATAGTACAGTTACTTAGTTACTACACACATCTCTGGTACATATTACCAATTCTGATATAAAGCCTAACTGAAGATTCAGAATAAACCAATTTTTTGGTGTGTTCAAATGAAAATTAAGTATACGTTTAATCTAACATAAAAGCAGGGATTTCATTCATTCATTATCCAAACCGCTCCATCCCAACCAGGTTCGTGGGGGACACACACTCACACTCTCACTCAAACCTTACGGGCCAATTTAGAGCGACCAGTTAAGCTACAGTGCATGCTTTTGGACTGAGGGAGAAAACCACAGCACCCGGAGTAAACCCACATGAACATGGGGAGAGCATGCAAACTCCACACAGAAAGGCCCTACGCCCGACCCAGGGATCAAACCCAGGACCTTCTCGCGCTAACCACTGCGCCACCGTGCCACACAGCAGGGATTTCATCTGGTCAAAAAAAAGACTGACTTGAGTGTAACTAACCTGGCGTGCAGGACAGCAAGGAGGCAAAATTTTTCTCTGTATTCTCCCATGTATCACTCTCAAAAAAACTACAGAAATCATCTGATGCTGCGTCAGCAACCCACACCTTTCCCTCCTCTCCTGGAGATACAAATAAAAATAAAACATCAAATCATTTTTGCTCAAGTTCAGTGTCACTCAATACATGGAAAATATTTAAAATGTGAACAGTACCTCCTCTGCAGGCTTGAATAAGAATGACCTTTGGCTTGTTGCGCAGAGCAGGACAGTTAGTGGTGTTCAGGTGGAAGTAGATTTTATCAACTTTAAACTTTCTGTGATGAACTCCCGAAATGCCGTCTCTCCCTCCATGGGACATAATGACCACAAAGGTGCTGTCAGACTCTGCATGTTCTCTACGGCCAGCAAAGTTCTTTACTGCTTCTTCCATTTCCTGTATGGCGGACAGGTTGGATCAATTTCAGAACAAAACTGAGAAATTCCATATTAGACATGCTGTAAAGAAAACTGACAAGCTCTAACCTAATCCCTCCCAAACTCTGACTTTTACAGAATGCACATTTCTATAAGAATTGATGAATTTGATGAATTTGCAATTTACGTTGCAGAGATAGAGTCATACACTAGCTTGCTTACTTGTTAACCAACCAAAATTCGAATCTGAGTTATAACTTGCAGTTATTTTCCCCCAAATTGGGCTGATAGTAAAGGAATGGTATTTGAAAAAAATCTGTAAGTATTAATATCTTTAAGTTTAAAACATTTTACAAGCAAAAAATCTCCAGCTTACTGAAGTGGATAGGGGACATTTTTCCTTTTCCTTATCTAGAGTGTTTTTGCTCGTCATCTGCAGATAGCGAAAGTCCTTTCTGTAAGTCCTTATCTAGAGATCATGTCTTATTTTTTATATTGTCTTGAGACAGCTGTAAATGACTCAGGAAGATTGAAATGCAGAGAGGGGGTAGTGCAAGATAATTTAAAAAAAAACTTGCGCAGGACATATGAAATGTTGATTGTTGTCACTTTTGTGTGAAATTGTATAAAATTATGGACGCCTAATCTTTCACTAGAGGGGTGTGATGCCCCTATATGGCGCAGGGCCTGTCTTGTCACAAGTCGAAATAGCATGTCTACAGATGATGGTCAAATATCAAAATGGCTCATCACATCAAAACGAGGCTCAGACATTTATAGCTTTACTACCGGGGAAATTCAAAAAGCTAAATCTCGAGAAAATGACTTTTATTATGTCAAGATCACAAGAAAAGCAACTGCTGATCCCTAGTAATTGAAAAATAACTAGCATTGTCGCGATAATTAGAAGAATGTCAGAGCATGTCCTCTATCGACTCCCATACCAACTTGATTCAGAAAAACGTTTCTTTCATAACAGTGCAAGATTATCTGTAAACATACAGTATGTTTCCCTAAGGTATAGGGTGCAAGATCGTCAGCCCTGATTCAGAAGGGAGTCTCTCTCCTATTACAGAATGTCTTATCTGTACTCCCATTAAAGACCCTTAATTTCCAGATCTGAGTTTTAAACAGTCACACCAACAACATCCTGTTTTTAACCTGTTAAGCCCTGAGCCTGTTTTACAGATTTTTGCTCCAAGAAAGATACCCAAAATAAAATGTGTATATCTCAGCAACCACAATGTCTATTTTTATGCTTCTGCTATCATTATAAGGTAACACTTGTGAGATTACTGTAGAAGTGTGGATGGGATTATTTACTGTATAGAACTGTGTACTAACTCTACTGTCGCACAACACAACTGATGATCTTAAAAACCTTAAAGAGACAAGAAACTCCCCCCAAAAAACTCTACTGAAAACCTGTCTCATCTGAGATTCTGATTGAATGAATATCAAGAGTGTGCAAAGGCAAAGCTGTCATCAAAGCAATGATTACTTCATCAAAGGTGGCTACTTTGAGGAATCTTAATTATAAAACATATTCTGTTTTGTTTAACCCTTTTGTTTACTTCATAATTCCTTGTGTTCCTTCATAGTTTTGATGTCTTCAATATTAATCTATAATGTAGGAAATAATAATAATAAAAGAAGAATGAGAACATGTACTGTTGGTAATTTAATCAATGTAACCTTGTCCTACACACCTGAGCGGAGAGGTTGGTGTATTTCACCACATTATACCCCAGAGCTCTCAGCAGCCCCTCCATGTTTTCCTCGTCCTTTTGTGCTCCATTACGTGTCATGTCTTTACAGTCAAATTCCACGTTATTGATCAGCAGCGCCAAACGCTTCCTCACTCTCTTATCCAGAACAGAGTAGATCTGAGGAAAAACACAAGATGGTTTATAAGCTACTGCTACACAGGGTTTAGTGCTGTGGTCGGCAGGTTCTCTTAAAAAATAGGGAATGTAATTACTTATTTTTTAAAAATGACTTAAGTTATTTAATTTAAGAATCTGAAATTCAGATTTAAACTACATAGGTTTAGAAGCGATTAAAAGTCTACCAGCTAATGTTATACAATGTTACATGTCAGCGTTAAAACTCAAACTCTCCAGTTACACTCAAATCTTTATCACATTTACATCTCACAAGTATTAAATAATATTTTACAAATATCTACTACTAAATGTTTGCATTATTATTTTTATTATTTCGATGTTTTGCGTAAAGTATTCTGGCTGTTGTATTCTCTTTTTCCTTTTTCAAGTACACAGGAAGTTGAAGGTTGTAGTCTGTGTTACAGGAAACCTCTGACCTCGTTTCAATATTTATAAAAAATATAGTACTGTGCAAAAGTTTTAGGCAGGTGTGAAAAAATGCTGTAAACAAAGAATGCTTTCAAAAATGGAAGTGTTAATCATTTATGTTCATCAATCAACAAAATGCAGTGAATGAACAAAAGAGAAATCTAAATCAAATCAATATTTGGTGTGATCACCCTTTGCCTTCAAAACAGCATCAATTCTTCTAGGTACACTTGCACACAGTTTTTGAAGGAACTCGGCTGGTAGGTTGTTCCAAACATCTTGGAGAACTAACCACAGATCCATAATCCTATAATCCTACAAAATAATGTAATGACTACAAAATAATATAATGACTATAATCCTACAAAATCCCTGACTTTGTGCAAGTGTACTTATAAAAATTGATGCAGGTTTGGAGGCAAAAGGTAGTAACAACAAATATTGATTTGATTTAGATTTTTCTTTTGTTCGCTCACTTTGCATTTTGTAAACTGATAAAAATAAACAATCATTATTTATATTTCTGAAAGCATTCTTTGTTTACAGCATTTTTTCACACCTGCCTAAAACTTTTGCACAGTACTGTATATATTATATAAATTAAGTTGCACTCAATAGAACATGTTGTATAACTTACACTGTAAAAACACGATTTTATCAAACAGTCATGTTAACATACTTATTTCATTTACCTGAACTTAATCCAATAATTTATGCAATTTAATACACTATGAAAATAACCTTTTCAGCATTACAATGTAGGTCAGTTGATGTAAATGAAAGTTGATGGATGCCAGGTTACCGTAAAACTGTAATTTGTAACTACGGCTATATTAAAGAGTGAATGTGTTAATACGCCACACACTGTAAAAAAAATCATCTAGTTCAATATACTGTATATAACATTTCAAGTAAAGTCAAAGTGAATACACAAATTATTTCAACTCATTAAGTAAGTCTAGTTTCAGCTGAAATCCCTGTTTGCTTTTTCACTTTGCATTCTACATGAATGTTATATCTTATTTATCTGTACTGGAGATTTTGCAATTTCTATACACAACATTCCTGTATGGCGTATTAATACATTCACACTTAAACATAGCCTTAGTTGTAACCCTGAAAATTAATGAAAGCTAAGACATTGCGTAAATTATTGTTTTAAGTTGAAGTAAATAAAAGAAGTATGTTAACACAACTTACTGTTGAAATCGTTTTAACAGTGTAGAAGAGGACTCACCTTCTCTCCATTTTTTCTGAGGATCGCATCTTTAAACTGTATGGAGCATGGAATAAGAGGGGAGGAGGTGTCTGGCATATCAGGTGATAGACCGGCATTTCCAGCAGCAGGTTGGGGTGCAGATGGCACATTAAACTGCGCTGGAACTGGAGTTGAAATAGTATCTGGCTCATCAAACGGAGGAAAACTCCGATTTACAGCAGTAGGTTGGGGTGCAGGGGCCAAACCATGCTGCACTGGAGAGCCAGGACCCAGAAAAGCAATATTAGCATCTTTATATTTACAGCTTTTAGTATATGCTTTTATCCAGAGCGACTTAAATCCGTGTTTGTAGTCCACACCTGTTCTTCATTCCAGAAAAGCCAGTTATACAGATATAATGTTCATTGTTAAATATTCTTTAGCTACCATAATTTTTGAGCTTAAAAAGCAGATTATTATGGACTTGTCCTACATTAAAGATGTTCTGGGAAGAAGTGTTGGCCCTTAATGAAATATATTTCTTATATATTTCACCAAAATGTGACAAAAGATCCAAAGATAGAGATACTGGGAGACGTTGACTTCACAATTGAAATTCATAAAATCAAAAATCATAATATTTGTCCAAATGAAGCTTCGGAGTAGCTTCATATAAACATATTTACCAAAAAAAAGAGACATTAATGATATTTACATTACCAAATAAAGCCTCAAAGTATCCTAAACTATTCAAAAAAGAGATATTAAATTTCTTATCCAAGACATCATCCTAACTAGATATATTTATTTTACATTTCGTATCTAATAAATGAAGCCCTTAATCCAATGATGTGGTGAGGTCGAGGGCAGGAGAAAGTGAAAGTGTTGTTAAGGATGTGGAGGTGGAGATGTGTTCGGTACTCACCGGCCGCTGTGAGATCGCGCCCCTGCTGGTTGCAGCTGATGGCGGTGAGGATCTGGACGGTGACCGGCACCGCGCGCTCCACGGTGAAGGTGCTGACCAGCAACTCGGCCAGTTCCACCGTGTCTACCGCCTTCTCCACCGCGCCACGGCGCACACGCGGCTCCTCGGGACGGTCGCACAGCTTGCTCTTAAAGCGCTTCAGGTTATTGCTGCCCAAATCGTCCAGCGCGTCCACCAGGTGGTCCTTCACCGTCTTCTCCATGTTCACGTCTGCCCTGAAGACGCGCGCTTCTTCCCGTGACGTAACGCACCGACTCCGCCTTACAAGCGCGCAACACGACACCGCAAACCCGTCTAAAGTAAAGCTCAACCGCGCCTCCACACGTATAACCAAACAAACATGTGTAGTCAAAACTATACGCCTATATGTAGTCTGATTGTCTGTACAACTGTAGAGTCAGGGAATCCACAAAGAACCTCCAGCTGGAATGAAGCCTTTTACAGATGCAGGAGGTTCTTTGGGCTGTGAAAAATATTCTTCAGTGTTATAGCAAATAAAAAAAATCGTTCAGCTACTTCATATTAGAGACGGGCCGATACCACTTTTTTATGTCCATTACCCATACCGATATTGTAAATTTGGATATCTGCCGATACCGATACAAATCCGATACAGTCACAGTCTTTTTAAAACATAAAATAATGCTTTAAAATGTCTGAATACATGACTGAGATTATTGTTATGCTTAATGCTTAAATGCTTGATTTAAATACTGTTTTCCTACTAAAACAATGTAATAATCACACACGTATATGCTAAATTATTTGTTCTCAAAAATTGTTCGTTTAGACATATAAACATTTCTTCTTTCTTATTGATTACACTATAACATTATAAAATTGAAAAAAAAATTTGATCAATTGAAAATGAAATACTGAAGTTTGTCATTTTGAACCAATTTGGTCTATAAAATGAGCTGCTTTTGCAGAGAACTACATTTCCCATGATCCTCTGGGCGTGCCCCAGAGGCGTGTCACAATGATGCGTTGGACGCGCATTCTAGAATAAACGATATGGGAAAATCTAAATAAACGGCAGAATCGTGAGTAGAACACTGGTTGTTGTGGTTATTTATCAGCTAAAATATGGTTTGTGTCTGTAATAAAGGCGACATTTTGACCGAACTAGAGCGTTTTGCGAGTAAAGGCGCTCATGTGCGCGCTCATTAACACAGCGCGTGTGTTTACATCGCGAAAAATGTCGGAAATGTTTTTATGCATTTACTTCTGTTTTAGTGCATGGAACATGTCACAAATACTTTCATACAGAGGGATCAGGTCTTGTCTTAATCTCACCACTGAAAACGTTGTGTGTCACTGTTAAGCGTCCGTGTGAAATACAAGCGGAGCTAAAATGAATTAAACGACGCGTCGATTCTAGAAAAATTCTAGAAAACAGATCGGCTCCATAGAACGGCCCAATGCCGCCGATACTCGATCCAGCTGTTTGAGCGGGTTATCGCACCGATACCGATCCACATATCGGATCGGCTACATCTCTCCTTCACATAGGAATTTCGATTCACAGATTAAATTACGAGACCACTGCATATTTTTAAAATCTGAATTTCTATATCTATAGCAAGGCATTCTGTGTATACTGTTTGTTGAATTCCAAAATCATAAACTCCGGGAGTTGTGATGATCTTATCAAAAGCAAACAAATGCCACAAACTGAGGAAAGATTTGGGACCCACTGCTAGGTCTCAAAAAAGTGTGTAAAGGGTAAAATAGGGTGGATATTAAAATAGATATCATAAAAATGTTTGTTTTTTTTTAAATTGCAATCAAGACACATTAAATTCCAGGTGCTATAACATTGCTTTTTTCATCACTAGACATTTTCAGCTAAATAAATGTTCTGAATGACAATTTGAAATGTGACCAATAGTTTGCAAAAGAATATCAAACTGTACTATTTTATGTGACCACATAGTGATGAATTGTAACACCATAGAAAACCAGAGATGTGGTGTTTTCCAGGGCTGTATTTTAAGCCTGGCAAAAATAATATAATGAAGGCATTATATTACTACCCTTCAAATTGTTCTTAAAATGAACCACCTTTCTTACACCTGTAAACTCTTTTGACAAACACGAGGCTTTCTTTTATTTTCAATCAATAAGTAAATATTAATTTAACAGCTTGTTACTAAAGTGTTACTAAAGTTGGTTTTGCATCAATATAAAATAGATAATTTAATGCAAAATTTTGTTTATAAAGTAATGTCACATTTTTATGTTGAGGAGCTAGAATGTTTCTGTATAATAAATAGCATGTGATTTATTATCGATCACAAAAATAACATTCTATTTTTGAAACTTGAGCATTATACAAAGTGAATGCTTTAGTCAATACTACGCCTATGTCCGGTTAAAATGTCATATCATTTATCCCTTCTGTTGACTTTTAAAAAGCTGCCATTACAAACTTCACTTGTCCCAAAATGATCAGCCAATGTTGATGTGTATGAGAATGGACGACTACAATTGTAAAAACTGCATTTAAATTTTTATACAATTTATTTACAAAATTCACAACCAGATGCTGAAACATTAAATGAGTTCAATCTTTGACAGTGTTTCAACATAAAAAGGAGGTAGATAGAAATGTAGTTATAAAGTTTTAAATGGCAAATTGTGTAATTATTTTTGGAATATGAGCAGAACAGGGCTGAACATTGCCCTACAAAGTCTGTGTAAAATAGGTTTACCTCAGTTTTATTCCATTAGGTAGTGAGCTACTACACTGTCAAAAATGATTTCATAAATAAGTGATGTTACCAAACTTCTTTCATTTACTTCATCTTAAAACAATACTTTATTAAGTAAATTTCATGAGTTTTCATGGCTATGTTTAAGAGTAAATGTATTCATAGACCATATGGAAGTTGGCTTAAGTTTTTAAGCTGAACCTTAACATAGTCACAGTTACAACATACAGTTTAAAGTTAATCATGCATCTTCAATTCTTATATTTTTGAACTGCCTTATAAAAATAGTAGTAACACTGAAAAAATAGATGTTAGCTGAAAATGCATAAATGATATAAGCTGAAGTAAATGAAAGAAGTATGTCAACATGACTAATTGATCAAATCATTTTTACAGTGCATACATCAAGTTCATCGTTAGCAGCGGTCAAGTTCATGATGGAAACTGTTTTCCTAAATGGACGCACACCACCTCCAGACCACACTTTTTTCTTCAAAATTCATATCTGGATGCAAAAGTAAGTTATGAAGGATGCTTCCAGTTATGAATTCCAACCACGAGGCCCGAAGAGGGTTATGAACTGCAGTAAACTCCTTTTCCATTCCAGTGAAGTCATGGTTGACCTTTGCTCTGCTAGTGCGACCAAACTCCTGCTGTCTCCTCCGGTTTTGCAGCCGTTGTTGGCGACGCTGCTGCATTTGACGGTGAGATATTCAAACTGGCCAAAACCTCCTGCGCACTTTTACCCAGCATGCCTTGTATGTCACAGACGAAGCGGTAGACATAGCGTTTGCCCGCCGTTTTGTGGATGATGTTTTTGTGGTAGTAGTAACGCAGGCCGCGACTCAGCTTCTCGTAGTTCATTTTGGGCTTGTTCTTGCACTGGCCCCAGCGTTTGGCCACCTGCAATTTGAAAACATGCAAAAAAAAGGGTCATTACATGTGTAAATTTGCATGGAGGAAATTTTACCTATCATTGAACAACATGATTACTGTACAATATTATATACTCTGAAAAAAACAATGTGTAGAATTTATGTTTTAAAAATCCTGGTATGTTTTTGCATGTCTATTTGAAAAGTAATTGTAAACATAACATTACATGTTACTTAAGCAATGTAAGAAGCAATTATGTTACAGTTTCTTCTATTTAACATGTAATTGTTTAGATTACTTTTGACTCACTAACTTATTTTTAAAATGGTGTAAAAATGTATGAGAATTTTTATTTACTTTCATTTTTAATAATAATAAAGTGAGTGATTATTTTGTAATTGTGAATACACCACAGCACAGCACACAGTGCACCACAATGAATGTGACCTCTGCATTTAACCCATCCGTGAAGGAGCAGAGGGCAGCTAACAAGCGCCTGAGGAGCAGTGCTTGAGGACGGTACCTTGCTAATGAGTACCTAACTTAACCGGTCGTGGATTCGAACTGCGACCTTCTGATCACAGGGCAAAAACCCTACCGTTATGTCACCAACTGCCCCAAATCCATGTTCCAAAAATCAATTTAATATATGGTCCCCGGGTAGGGGACGTATCAGATATTAAACTGGTAAGAACAGATACTACACTCGATTTTAGCCAAAAGGCAGAGAAGTGATAATTTAATAACTACAATGTAATTGTATATTTCTGGAGAAATGCATGCATGTTAGGGATCACATATTTTAAATATAAATATGTCTAAAAAATAAACTTCAGGCTGTTAGAAACCTGAGATTTTATCATTGTTATATTTCACAATGACAATGTAAGTAATCATTGCAATTATTCTCTTGTCAATGTCTTTTTTTAATGAGACTAAAGCTTACCTCTGCAGGGTCAGACATCTTGAACTCCCAGCCATCTCCAGTCCAGCTGATGAAAGTATGACAGGCGGAATCCAGGAGAAGTTCCAGCAAGAACTGCCACAACTGAATTGGCCCTGAACCTACCATAAATTCAAAAGAATAGTTTAAAATCATAGTAAGTTGCTTGAGCCGGTAGTGCTAATCCAGTGTTCACTTTTATCTTCTCTTTTATATCTTGTAAAATCTCACCTGGGTAGGCAGACATCCCAGCCACCTCACCTCCCTCACGGTCTAACCTCTGGGAAGGTGCAGAGCGCCGCTTTGCCACTCGGGGGCAGAAGGGTTCTGGAGTGTGAGGAACGGGTGAAGAGGAAGATGGAGACTGACCGAACGAATTGCAATAGCTTGGTGAAGAATAATCTGACCAGAATGGCGAGGGTCGGCTCTGTGATTCTGTCTCGTACAAACTGTAGGTCCGATCTGCAGCACCTGTAGCCAAAAACGTATTGGGTTTTAGAGGTGGACGTTGTGCCAGTTTATTATTTTCTAGCCTATATACCATCCTAGGGGTATAACAGCAGTGGGAGCCACAACCATGATGCTCTGATGGTAGAATGCTCACCTCAGGACCAAGAGGTCCTGAGTTCAAATCCTACCTCCGCCACTACCATCACTGGGTCCCTTAACCAAGACCCTTAACCCCAAGTTATTCCAGGGACTGTTCTTGTAATTAGTAAATCGAAGTCACTCTGCATAAGAGTGCCTGCTAAACATAGGAGTCGCAGCCATAATATTTGAAGAGGGTGAGCCCCCCCACATTTCAAAATTATTTGTTTGGACCCCCCACATTTACCATGTAAAATATTAGGGCCCTCAGACCCCCAGCCATTGTATTCCCCCCACATTACAAATGCTTCTGACACCTCTGCTGCTAAATGGCATAAATGTAAATGTATATACCCGCATGGTCTACAGCAGACACTCCTCTGCTGCTGACGTCTTTTGTGGACTGGTAAAGGCAACCTGGGTCTACAGAGGCTCCATAAGGGCTGATCTGTCCCGATGGGCATGGGGGCAGCAGGTTCTGGTACGTCTGAGTGCTGGACTCCTGAAAACTGGCTGACTGTCTCTCTGTGACAAGGCTGTCAGGAACTGAGGAGAGAAAGGCAAAAATGTGACAAATCTGCACAGATTCACAGTAAAACTTTCTGGATGAAAATGACTATGTACAAAATTTAAAAATGTGTGATACAAATTCAAGCACAATAGCAAAGAAATCCAAACAAACACAACACAATCAAGTCTCATGGGCTTAATGTGAACAGACTGTTACAAAGTACTCCAAAAATATAGCTGCTTCAGCAAAATAGGCCACACCCCAGCATTTGACTGATTTCTCTGAGCCACAGTATCACAAAATCACAAATACAATCTCTGATACAAAGCTGGACCAAGTCTCCAGATTTGTTTGACCTCTCCGATTTTCATTTCCATTTAATATGATCATATGCTTTACCCAGGGCATAGGAGTTATTGTTTACTCTGCACAATTCATTTTGTTAGTACAAAAATAATTTATAAACTTCCAAAAAAGTAACACTTACCATTCATGTATGATGACCAGCAGTTAAACTCTGGGAAGGAGTCGAGATTAAATAAACCAGGATCATTGGAATGTCCTAGAATGAAAATGGAAATGAAATTGAAAATTGATTAGTTTTCAGATCAGTCCAGCTATTTACTTGTTTTCCAGCTCCAATACAGAAGGACAAACTGGATACTGTTGATCTACAGGGAGCTTGTAGGTAGAGGAAGTGAAGCTTTTCCTTAAGAGGTTGGATTCTTACCTTTGAGAGTGTTCATGTGGTCCTTCTGAGGTGGTGCATACGAGTCCGAGTACTGTGGTTGGAGAGATCCTTTGCTGTCTAACAAAAAGGACAGGTCTTCACCATTGTAGTCTGTGGGTACATCATCAGAATATAAATATGAAGGAATTTAAGAGAAGTCATTGTATAAATTAATTTTAAAAGGATGCCTATTAAAGTCAGTCTATTTGAAAACAATAGAAGAGAAAAACAAGGTCTATAAAACACTTTTCTAACCCTCACAGCTGACAACTTCTACTCCCTAACTCAACACAAAAATCTGGGATCCGTACAATTCTGTAAAAAGAGAAAATGGCACAGTGTTGGTTCCTGACCCCTCCCTGTACAGCCTTTTCCTCCCAGTCTAAACTGGGCTGGGAAGAGAGGAAACTGGGACGGAGGGATGATGAAAAGGGGAGGAGAGGGGGTGCTAAATCTGTTTGAGGAGGAAGTCTGGAGGAAAGGATTAGGAAAAGAGGGAGGGAGGGGGCTGAGGGGTGAGGGGTGGAAAACGAGTGTATCTTTAACCTGACCACCTCTCCCTTCTGCTCTCCCAGGTTTAGACATTCCTCACTGTCTGCTAGTACACATATCCCTACAGTGGCCTTTTTTCCTGACCAGCTATGAATTAGTGCAAGCAAACAAGATGTCAAGGTCCACTTTTGGGGCCATCAAAAGTTTGTGGATTTGCAAGGACAGAGGAAATGTTTTGCACAGATACTCAGGAAACGTGACAGAAGGAATAGAAAAATCACACACAAAAAAAAATCCTGCAAAAAAATTTCCCCTAAGAGCACAGAGAAAAAAGACGGGTTGAAACCATGCTCTTCCGCCTCAGTCACATTCAGTGTGAGAGAAAATTAGAGTGAGAGAAAATTATTTCAAAATATGTAATTATTATTACCGTATGAGCTGAAATCAAAGCTGCCAGGAACCTCCTGAGTCCTGAAGTCCTCACTATAATATCCAGCTTGGTACATTTCCATCTGATAACAAATAGATATTATTTTGTTTTAAGGTTCAGAATAACAGGACATTGTATGAAAACCCCCCCAAACTTAACAAAATGAAAAGCAAAAACAATAAAATTAATATTTACTGTGATTCAAGAAATGTAACCTTTTTCATACATAATTTTGAATTACAAAATAAAAATTCACAAATAGTCAGAATCAGGTAAATGAAATGTAGCAGCTATTCACTCAAGTGGGTATGAGGCACGAAAGGGTTAAGATCAGAGTCAAGCTGCAGTTTGAAGTGATTGGTTAATTGATAAATTGATTATAAGTAATTGTAAGAGGATAACAAAACAATTTGGGGTTGGAGAATAAGATTCGGGACGTACCTCGGGTTCCTCGCGGTGCTGCTGAGGCTCACGGTGCTGCGTATGAGTTTGTTAACCGTTTCTTCGTGCCGTTATAAAGCGGCCGCGCGTGGAGTGGGCGGGACTCGGCGGAGGGGGGCGCTTGCTGAGGAATGCGCTTGGCTTCGTGACTCCGGTGGCGCTTCACGAAACGTGACGTCAGGCGCGAGTCACGAGCACAGATTTGTAACCCACTCATTCATTGAGGAAAAATATCAATGAAGAGATGCGACGAGATCACGATCTGCCTCCATAAGGGAGCTTTTAGGCGATGGAGGGAACTATTTTGGCTCTTTTCGTTGGCGCCTTAAAGTCTGTTTAGCATTTTAGAAATGTAGTATAGTGTAGTATATAATTCAATTGCTAACAGTCAACGTCAATGAAATGTTAATTATATGGCTATATAATTAAAGGTTAATTATAAGACCATGTAGAGCTCCTCAAAAATTAGAATATGGCGATATTTGTTTTCCTAATTTGATTTAAACCTTCATAAATACTACAGTATATTTATTATACAAAAAGTTAAGTTATCCTTTTAGTTTTTATTTTGATAATTATGGCTAATAGCTCATGAAATGAAGTTTAATTCATGAATGTAGCATATATGGAGGTGTACCTTTTGAAATAAATTATGAAAACACGTTTCACTTTTCACGGTATCTTTTAAATGCAAAATAAGAATTGGATTTTTGTTTGAAACTAAAATACATGGGCCATAATCATTGCCTGATAAATATACACATAACCAGTGTGTTAGAAACAGATAATCTATCCTGGGTTATTGCAGATGTTTATGGAAATTAAAATATTGTAGAAGAGCAGCAAAACTCGCTTCAATATCAAGTCATATGTAAGTTTAGCCTAGCTGTGGGGCCAAATTCCACAATTACGAACAACTAAATCCCATCTAGGACCAGACTGCGAAATGTTAACAATTGCAGTTGTAGTTATCACTTTATTATTGTAGAAAAGGTTTCATGATTGGAGTTAGAGTAGAGTAACTTTCCATTTTCCATAGACTGGACAGAACTGCAGCACGTAGGAAGTACACAAAATATAAAAGGGACAAATTACTGACCTGCTTTACCCTTACTGTACCTTTAATTAGTCACTAATACTAGTGCATCTAAAACAAGGTCATTTATTTTTCACAATTTAATTAAAAAAGGTAATATATATGCTATATCCATTACACATTTGTTTTAATGTGTGATGATTATGATAACTCATGAAATTCAGAAATCTAGTATCAGCAACGATTGTGGTCTTTATGAAAGTTTATCTTTTTGAATTAAATTATGGAAACATATGTCCCTTTTTCACTATATTCTGATTTTTAAGATGCACCCGTATTTAAACTCAGTATTTTTAAGACTTCAATCAAACTATTGAATGGACAAGCCCAAGGTTATACGGCTACATTTAGCTCCTTTATACTGACTAATGAGCCAAAAGAATGGAGGCTGAAGGAATGTGAGGTGAGGACATAATAAAATCCAGCTAACTCTAGCTAGCGTGCTGGTCAGTTTGAGGACATTACTCCTTTAATCAGGCTCACTGGTAGTCTTTAAAAGCCATTCATGAGAACAATAGCCCGTAAAATTACAAGGCAAGGAGTCTTGAAATCACGGCGTGAGTGGCTGGACCTGATAAGACCGAGTCCAGGCCCTGAATAAACAAACAGCTTCTGGTCACTTTCCTCCGACGCCGAGAGAAAAAAAACATACATCTGGAAAAGTGAGTTGAGCTCGACGCGAGTCGTGATTGACTCAAGAGGAGACAATTAGAGTCGAATTACTGCAAACTGCCCTAAAAACCCCAGGGAGGGGGCCACCTGGGGCACCAAATGAGAGACCATTACATTGCGAACCTTAAAAACAAGAGCGTCAAAGTACATGTCTCGGCTGGTGATACACAGGACGTATTTTTGATATAGAATCTCTGAGATCGAAGAGCAATTTTAGGACATTTGTGAATTAAAAAAAGAAAAAAGAAAGTACCAATAGTGTGATTTTTTTTGATTACATGGTATTTTGCCTTCCAAAAGACCCATATATTTACAATTATATAATGATATATATATCTTTAATAATCTTGTATAATCTAACATAAAATTCGATAGCATTATGACCATCTGAATATAATGGTAAACAGTAGAAAGCAGTATTTGCTTGTAGTATAATTAGTTTACTGCTGTTTTTATTCGTATAAAACAATACAATTTGAAAAAGAATAACAGTGCTGAGATAAAATGTAGAGAAGTCTGGAAATCACAGGAGTTAATCACGGGTAATTTTAAACTAAATCATACTAAAATTCGAGTGAAATTGAAAAGCAGCTAAAGCTAACTGGTATCAGGGCAAATGTGGGCTCAGGTGTGATACGCCGCTATACATGTCACTTAAAATTTCGAGTGGATGCTCAGTTCGTGCTCATGGTATATGTTATTGTTTAATCCGCTTTGCTGCATTAGACATTTAAAGTGCAACTTCCTGTGAAATTTCACACCAAAACCATCCACGATAAGCCATTATTAACTTGTGTGCCATTGTAATACTTGCAAATACGTCAGCTAAGATATGCGCTAATTTTATTTTTAAAAAGTGCAAAAGAATGCCATTTTAAGGTGAGATAGTGCCTCAAAAGGTATATTCGTGCACCTTACGTCTCCTAAAATTTAAACTTGGTCCATGTTTGAACGTGACATTTTGTGCTAATAAGCTACAAGTTTTTACTTTTGGGAAATAATTACATGGTTTGCACCAAAAGAACAAAAATAACCATTTGACAGTTTTTGGAAATTGTAGTGCTCACAAAAGCTTATCTTTTATTTTTAATATGAGGAGTAGTGGCATTTTCGACTTCAACTAAATATGACAGGTAGCCTTGCAAAAAAAACGAGAACAGCAAACCGCGAAAAGTCATCTTCACCAACACGAACAACTCCTTTATCATTTTTTCTAATCTGTCGATTTTAATCATAACATCAACGTTTTGCAATTATTTTCTGAGAAATTAGAGCTGCCGGAGCTCGGCGTGCATGTGTGAGCATGTGTGTGTGACTTCACTTCCCAATTTTAGAAGGCAAGCAGCAAAAAAAACCTCTTGCCATCCGGTTATGGTCTACGCGCAAAATTTCGTAGCTGCGACGCTCGGCGCCGATGGCTGAAGGCGCGCGCGCACGGCCGCTGTAACGGCGCTCTAACGGCTTCACGCGCGCATCTCAAGCCTCTACATGAACCGAACCCGCGGCCGCGATGGAGTGCAATATTAAGGTAGGCGCTTTTTAACTGTCTGATCTGCAGCCGCCCACCAACACCTACAGCAGCACCGGCGGCGGCGGCTCGGTGCTTTTTGTGCGCGCGCGACTCTCGGTGTAAATGAGCGCTCGCACAGCTCCCCACTCTTTCCTTCTCGTACAAAATTTCCTCTTCCTTCCCGTTCGTGGTCGAATGTCGGTTCTTTAATAACACAAGAAACCGCCGCGACATTTTCGCGCAGATAAAAAGCCCCAAACGGTGTCCGGGGTCGCGAGAGACAGTAAGAAACGCGGACACAGGAGATTATCACCGTTATTCTCGTTTTTTCTTGTTTATGATCCCGGTTCGTGGAATCAAGTTACGGTCGTACGCGGCCCCCAGAGTCATCTCTTTTTTAAAGGATGATCGTGATGAAGAATGCAGACGTTTTGGGGATTAAACCCCCTTGATGGTGGTTTTAATTAATTATTTCGAGCCTGGCGCGTGGACGGCCGAGAGCGCGCGCGTGGCCGTGAGCCCCTGGGGCCTCAACGCGGATCACGGCGGAACAAATTTCTCCTGGTATTTTTTTGTTATTTCTAATAACACAGACAGAAGTCGTGTCATTTACATTTTTAGCGAGTCCACGTGTGTTGTATGTGTTTACAAGTCTTAATGTTACTGCGACGTGTAGTCATATACATCAAACGTTAAAATACTCTCTTATACTTATGTCAGTGTATAAAGAATAAAGTAATTAAATTCGTACCCGAATGCCTTCAGAATGCAAGCAAATATTAAGCGTTAATGCAACATTACAATGAATAACAAGTAAATAGTAAATAATCATAGTGAAAAATAATCCTCATCAAAATTAACGAGATTCAGAATTCTTCGTTACCACAGAATGAAGTCAACAGCTACTTTGAAATTTCGTTTGAAATCTTTTTCATTTATTTATTTAAATCTGCGTCGAGTCACCTTGGCTATTGAATAAAACCGTTTTGAGGCATTTAAGCTTTAGATCATGTCTGGAAACTACAAGTCAGTGAATCGTGACTGGCGCAGACCTACATTGTTATTTCATTCAAATAAATAGCTTAAATATGTACGAAATTATACTCTTCCTTTAATATTTGTTAAATTATATCTCGTTATAACGGTCTTAACGTTACATCGACTTGAAAAATAAACTATCACGTTGTAAAATGTGATCAAGAAAATGTTTCAAAAATATATTGTATATATATTTTTTCAAGATCATTGTGAAATTTACATATTTAGATTCCTAATTATGAGAATGTATATTTCACAATTATTTTTAATAGTTATGAATATTTTTTTTGTTGGGCCTAGGTGTTTTATGGCTAACTGGTTTGGTGTGCATCGATGTGTGTGTTTTTATAAGTTTATTTGCATGTGTTCATTGGGCATCTGCATGTTTGTAGGGCATGTTGAGGGTTGTGCGTGTGTTAGTATGTTATTCCCTGCAGGACTGAGTTTTTAGGGAATGCTTGTGAGCATGGCAGGCTCTTGGCAGGTGTCGTTATCTCAGCTCAACACACTTCCTGTCTTAGACCTCACACTTTCCGCACACACTTCCGCTCTCCGCGTACCAAAAAGGCAACAAAAAGAGTGACAAAATGAAGCCGTTTGGATCTGCATTGTTCCACATTTTCAATGCCCCCCCCCCAAGAAAGAAAACCGTCGCGCAAAAAAACAAAACGGGCGCTTCGGTAACCGGAGCTGAACGGAGACTGAAACGCCCGTTTTTTTGCGCGGGCTCACGACCATTTTTATTTGCGCGCCGATGTTGTTGATTAAAAAAACTTGTGAAAACCACAAAAGTTTTTTTTTTGCAGTTCAGGGCGCAGCTGCTGCGAGTCTATTTGCAAAATCAGCACGATTCAACTGCGACTTCTGCTTTCTCTCAATCTGCACCTCAGCACAGTAACGAAAAAGCTGGTGGATAATGGGCTGTGATACCATTAAAACCATCAAACATGACCAATGTAACACCCCCAAAATATTTTCGGCTATGGAATCTTCTAATGTTCAACCTAAAATTAGCAATTTGCACTAGTGTTTTTGCACATCTGTGAAATTTGCTCATTGCCTTACGTTTCATTAGTATTTATGTACATTTACATGATGCAAATGTGCTTTAATATGCTTTAATATTTACTTATATAATATATTATATACTTATATTTACTATACTATACTAATATACTTATATTCTAAATTGTGATATATTTTGTTGTTCTAATTTTGTGGTTAGCACAGAACCATATACTGCTATTTCAGTTCTAAAGGGCACCAAGATCTTAAGAGGTCTCAAGCATTAAAGATTTCTAGTTTATTGTACTATTGCACTATTTATATATATATATATATATATATATATATATATATATATATATATATATATGTATATATAAATAATAATAATAATAAATAAGTAAATAACAGTTATCGTACTCTTACATGGTGCATCAGTACGAATTCCCTTGAATTTGTAGGGCAGAACATTTTTAGATTTGCATACAATTTTACATTATGACTTATTTGTTTTTCTATATTTGCTGAAACAGAATTTGGCATATTCAGTAGACAGACATTTAGGAAACCAAATAACCAACACTGACCTGAGGTGAGGTCAAAAGATCCTAAAAGATCATTTCCTAAATAGTTCCAGAATCATTTCAGTTTTTTGTAAACATATTTTCCTTCACCTGTTAAAAACTGTAAGTTTTACTATAAACAATATTTGTTTTGGGTTATTTCTTCTGCATCATTCAGCAAAAACTTCTTGTAGTCTGCAGAATGTTATCCATCCTTTTAATTTGGCAAGTTAGGATTTACAATGGAAATGTATTTCTGGTTGCACCAAAATTTGTGGGTGCACCTGGAAATGTCATTTCGATTTCTCCAGGTTTTCTTGTGCCCTACTTATAAACTGCCAAGATAGGTTCTTTGCAATTCTTAATTCAAAATGAGAATTTTAAGCGTTAAGGGCACTCCTTCTGCTTGGTGCCCCCCAAAGTCTAAACAGCTTTCAAGCATTGAAAATAATTTCCTGATATTTAAAAATGTGAAGTGATGTGGTCATTCTTCGCCAATTAAGGCACAACTACATAAATTAATGCAATTAAAGATTTATTCTTGGTTAATACCTGTTCAATTAAGGGGGCACTCCAGCCAAAACTGAAACAACAAATGTGTTTTCAGATAACATAAAATTGAATTTAAATGTAAAATGAAAAATACTTTGGGCTGTTATTTAGTGTAAAAGAAAAAACAAAACTCCCAAACTACGATTCTGAAAGTGTAATTCTATGTTTTTTGGACAGGAGCATTAAATCTCTCTTCAACTTTAACCTCAAAAATTGTTTTTGCAGAAAGTCTGCAAGCTGTTTGCTCCAGCAGTTATGTTTGGTTTCACAACCTTCGATGCGAAACTCATTAGACAGAAGTCCCGGTTGTGGCATTCGTGGCTACTAGAAATGAGTTTAGCGTGTAAGTTCATCACATACCTCCACACACACACACCAAATGAAACAATTGTGTTCAGGGCACAGAGAGAATGCCTGTGTAGTCTGATATATGTGTATTCAACTGTATATTTATGTTTCGTGGCTCAACAATGTTTTAGAATTTATTAACAACATGAAGAGTACACAATTACACATAGCTTTAGTTGATTATTTTATAAAATTACCATAACATTTTCTTCAAGCAACTATCAAACGTAGTTGTGCACATTTACAAAATTTGGATGGACTGTTCTTTTCACAAGGATGGTCAAGAATGTAATTTTTATGAATTTAGTCGAGTAGATCACATTTTGTAAACTAATTTACTTACTCTTCACCTCTCTCATGCTCTGAAGTGCAAAAAAACCCCTGCTCTTTCTCCCAGGTATAGAGGAGTGTCGAAAGCGTTGATGCTAATTTTGATAACCTCTCCTCCTAATCTTTCTGGCCCTAGTTTTTGGAGCTTGAGTTACTTTCACTTCTTCACTGACCTGCTTTACAAAACTTGGTTTGCATGTAAAACTGCAGCAAGGGGGTGTTCTGAGCAAATCAGCATGCAAAGCTGATTTCTGACCTGATTAGGTTAGTGTCTAAAAAGTCACTGGCCACAAGAGAGGGGACTAGACTCCAGATATAGACTCAGGACATGGGTCAAAAACTCAATTACAATACAAAAACAGTGGAAAGAATTGCATCCAAAAAAGAAAAATGCGTTAAAAATTATTTTTTGCAATTTAATATCTGTAATCATCACTGAAATGAATTTCTGATTTTCATGGATTTCACTATCAGCCATAATCATCAACACTAAAAAAAAGGCTTGAAATAATTTATTGAAATATCTAATTAAATGTTTTTCGTATAATTAAATTGCAAAAATAACGAAAAATCTTTTTTTCTGTAGGCATTACTTCAGGTATTACTTCAGTTTCAGTAATTATTTACTCATTTTCAAAAACACAGTTTTAACTAAAAATAACTAAAAGCACTCAGAGTGCTGTTTTTATTTTAAAGTCACAACTGTTGTGAGATCTTTTGGCACAGAAAAGAATTTCTGCAAGTAAAATGGCTTCTTCCTACAGTCTGTATGCCTGGAATTTTCACCACATCACCCTCCACTGGATGTATAATGAGCTGCAGTAAACTACATTTTATCATTTTAGAATGCCCAAGCCTTACTTCTTGATAAGTAACTCTAAAGTAATGCAGTAGTCCTGTAGCATTACATGAGATGTCCATCACAAGCCTTACAATAAAATATTTTGAACAATAGTGTAGACAATAAATAATCACAAACACACATAGT
Organism: Distichodus sexfasciatus; assembly: GCA_032718565.1. NCBI lineage: Eukaryota > Metazoa > Chordata > Actinopteri > Characiformes > Distichodontidae > Distichodus > Distichodus sexfasciatus. Next base: position 7,434,605 of record JAVGVS010000004.1, read on the forward strand.
TTTTAAAATTGCTTTAAAATGTCATTAAATGAACAAAAGGCAAACGACAATGCTGCTCTGATGGTTTGTTAAGGTTTGTCTCCTCCTATTGATATTTTGGCCCCAATACCTCAAACACTCGCTGCAGATTTTGTTTTTGGCTCAAATTGACCCTCGTCTCTCTCTCCCGTTTCCTATCCCCTGGCCCGAGCCAAAAGGTTTCGCTGCACATGGGGGATCGATTTCCTGTGGGTCACTAAAAAAGCCGGCGTGGCCTTATGTCTTTCAGGAACCTGTCCCCAGCCCTTCCAAACAAACCCCCACGTGCCACACTCCTAACACAAACACCCCACATTTAAATAGCACATACATTTGAATATATAAGCATGTTGAAACTATATTTGAGGTAGGAAGGCCATGAATATAGACCAGTTTAATATTTATGTCTCACCCTGACATCACCAGTTTAATAAATCTTGAGGATATATATAAAGGATAAATAAATGCTTCCAGCAAACTTTGCACTTTAAGATTGAAGCTTACTACAATAATGAATATCCATATGCGTGTGTTATTTAAGTTGGTTTGTTAGGATAGACTGATGCGTTATATATGTTTAGGAACGATAATGATGCAAAAATCATTACTAATAATCAAGAAGAAGCGATAACCAATATTTTGTCTGCTGTGAAAATGAAATTGATGCTAAACTTTAGAACAACAGATACTCAAAAACTTGATTCAAATACTTTTTAGCACTATGTTTAAATTCTGAGAACCTTTACATCATGTTGTATTCAACTTTAAAAAAAATTGCATGACTTCTAAGCTTCTGTGTCCAGACTGTTTCAGGGCTGCATCAGAACCACAGTAGTTATTTCTACCCATTAATTATCATATTACGCATTTACGATACTTGGTAGGCTTGTAAATACATCAATCCTACACTGATATTGATTCAATGGTCATCAGTCATAAACCCGATCCAAATGAAAACACTGGTCAGACATCATACATATTGTAACGTCACTTTATATTGAACAGGCTATTTTTATTAAAAGAAGTTTTTTTAATGTCTGGTTGAGCTGAGGAATAAATGGAATAAATGATTTGCTTTTGGTGATTTGATAAACGGAAGTGACTTGTCGTTGTGTTCGTCAGCAGATGATATTGTCATATATCAATCCTGAAATTTAATCGAGAGGTGGAGCTGCTGCTGAACTTAACCGAAATATGGCAGATGTTGAATCATTTATCCATTGCAACAATATAATACGATATTCCGTGAATTTGGTTGTAGAGTTGACACTCCTATTGCCTATAACCGTAAAGCGCCTTCTTTAAATATCAGTGCTGATAATTAACAGACCAAGTTTTTGGGTCTGTTGAAACAACGATAATCAACTTTCGGGGATCTGCTCTGGAGTTTTTTAAGCATCTCTTGAAGAGTTATTTTCAATAACCTGGACAAAAAGGAAGAATGAAACCTTTCCTTGTAAAAGTGACCAAAAATGGTCATAAAATGCTCATCAGATTTGGTCTAAGTTAATGAAGAAAAGATTTTTAAAGTGGGACACTCTTTAATTCAGCAAACAGTCTTTTTGGAGACTGGCTACTTCATCAGAGTATCAAATGGTTACCTTTGGTCAAAGAATGGCTTACAGTATGAGTCCAGGAAGGGTACTTGAAGCTGGGACTGTTTGGAAAGAGGAGGCTTTCTTAGGAAAAAAATCACATATCAAAATACTCATTTGAACATTTTCCGCCTCAGATTTACTCTTACATAAGTTAGCAAGAGATCATTGTCACAGCCAAGATGTGGACTCAGCCAACCGTTCGGTCCTGATGAATCGTGCAGGACATTGCAGACGTCACAAACTGGAAATATTTGGGAAACTAATACCACACCCCACATTGTTCCTTTCCCCACTGTGAGGATTTTTCTTATATAAAACTCTGACTCAAAAGCAGGGAAGGCCATTTTACTCACAGGTGATTTAGAGGATGAGTCACATTTAAGATTGTTTTCTTGGTGTTTTGGGGAGGCTACTCTGGGAAGCGACACTACTAGAGACGCTTAATTAAAGCCTAGATCGCATTTACCCTCCTCTCTGTTGACACAGACACACTGAGCTATTCCTGGCCAAGCGAAACCCCGTCTCTGAACTTCCTGCTGTAGAGTAAAGCTAATAAATGGCCTCAGCCTGGTTAAGATTAGCCACTTAGATGAACGTTATTGTCTATAAAGAAAAATAACTAGTTTGCAAATGTATGCAAAAACAGAGTGACTGCCATTATTCTATCATCATGTGGTCATCATCATAAGAATAGCTTATATAAAAGCCAAAGTAACATGTTTTTACACTGATTGATTCATTTATTACATTGGAGATATCTCTACAAAAGGAAGGCTGATAATTTTGAGGGTCAGTGAGGAACGGTCATAACTGACTTAGGGCCTGCTCTGAGTTTTCGGAACGCGATGAAAGGTTACTTTAAATTAAATCACTTCATCCAAAAAGGGAATTAAGGGAATTTAAGTAGTGATTATTTGTCGTATCAACACACCACCCCAGTGCAGTGCACCACAACAACGAAATGTGACCTTTGCATTTGACCCATCCGTGAAGGAGCAGTGGGCAACTTTCTTCGGCAGCACCTGGGGAGCAGTGCTTGGGGTAGGTACCTTGCTCATCAGTACCTCAGTAGTACCTTTAGCGATCCAGGACTTGAACTGGCCATCTTATGATAATTGGGTCAGCGCTGTAGTACATTTTCAAACAGTTCTTGTAAAATGCCCCAGTTAGATTGAGAAATATGATTTTTGAAATGGGGTAATCACACAGAAAGCTTTTGGGGAGACTGTTTAAATTCAGAGAGGCCTCTTGGGTTAAACAGAACAGCTGACTTGAAGTAAATGAAGCATTATGAAAGCATTTCTTTAACTTTTTTGAGCTTGATCAGATACTGTTTTAAAATTGTAATGTTTTATTTGAGATATTTTAAAAAAATATTTTATTATCTTAGTAATTAGCCTTTTAAATTTGTCTTAATTTATTTGTTAAACTTTGTTCTTACAGTCTCATGGCAGGTGCAGCGCATTTCATTCCTTTGTGCTTCTGTAACTGTGTATGTAACAAATAGACTTTAACCTTTTAATCTTCTTACATACCCTCATCTGAGCTCTGTCGGAGCTGCTGTGTTGCAGAAGCTCTGTATCCGTGTTAGTGATGACCAGTCCATATTAAGCTCGGCCTTCATGGGTCCCCAAGTCATGCACATAAAGGGCGAGATCACGTCCCGGCATGGCTGTGTTCGCCAGGGCCTCCGAGGAGAGCACAGGTCCACTGAACCTGAAGCTGGACTTCAGCACACACATCCAACTCACCATAAGCAGGCTGAACATGTTCGCGGCTCCAGGTCAGAAAACATATATTACAGCATCAGGCTAAAATGACATATCGATTCAATGATTTAACTGGCTCACTTAGCACTGATCTAAAATGAAAATAGTGATCAGACATCACACTATAGTGAGCGTATTTTTTTCAGAATTTAATGCAAAAAGATAAATTTCATATATTCTTTATTATCACTGATAATGATTTTCACATGCTGTCAGTCATAACCATCAACATTACAACAAGAAAAGATCTGAAATATTTTTTAGCTGCATTACAATAAATAGATCCAGATTACAAAATTACAAAATGTACTTGTATTTTCGTGTCACTTTATATTTGAACAGGAAGTCTTATCATTGATTAAAAGAATAAATTGCATAGAAATAAAAATGTCAAATGATACTGGTTGCTTTCTGTGATTTGATATTAATGGAAGTGATGGTGTTAAATCAGCACATGATACTGTCTGATATCCATTGTTGGCTCCTGAATTGAATTGAATGTAAATCGTATAAGTAGCACATCTTGTCATATCAGCAAACATCATTGTTATCCCGCAATTGATATAATATATTATCATCATATGAACTTTATGCCCATTATCCAGAAAACACCAAAACACAGGACAACAGATTTTAGTGTCTACAGGATGGTTGATCAAAGAGGCATCCAGAAATAAAGCAGATGGATTTATTAATAAGAGATAATACAAATTAGTTGATCTTTTTATGTTGACCTTTAGTGAAAATGGAGATTTCAAAAAAGTCAGAAAGCATTAAGGCTGTTAAGTTAATGAATGAACACATTCTTAAGCCTTTATTAGTCAGTTATGTTCAGTTTCACCATAGAGCGATGAAATAGAAATTTAGATTTAATTTACTCAAATGTGCTTAACCTTTACAGAATCTATAAAGTTCTATTTTAAAACATGCTATTAAACATTTATTGGAAGACAAGGCCCTAAAGAAATTAGCTGGGATAACAGTAATGAGTCTCAGTTGCCAACATTTTCTTTTTAATTTGTTCTAAAGAATGTTAAGACATTATAATAAAAAAAATAATATTATTCAACAGGAATGAAGAAAACCCAATAAGGTAATATTTTGAAAACTATGCATTAAATGTACTCTTCACATTCTGTAGCTACTTAACAGTGTTGGGAAAGCTACTTTGGAAATGTAATGCGTTCCAATTACAAGTTACCCTATCTAAAAATGTAATAGTAGAATAACTATTTTAATTACTTTAACACGGAAATGTAACTAATTACATTTGATTACTTTTGGATTACTTTTCTACATTTTGAATGAATTTTCTCAACTGTCAACCATTTTCAGTTTTGAAACCTGCTTAATCTTACAGCATTACTCAACACTGACTGCTGTCAAAATCCTTTTAAGCTCCTCAACACAGCCACAGCCGTGTGACTTCAACACCTCAACACTGCTTTACTGTGAGATCATGCTGATCTTTGAATACCTATGCCTGCTAAATGAAAAATTTGATATTCAACATTTGGTGAACATCACTGAATAAGCAGTTGTCTATTTGTGTGGGATTGATTGTGCGTGTAGCGTCTGCTCACTACAGCTAATTTTTATTTCCTGCAATGGACTAGGCCTACATCGTAGTTCCAATCTGGCATTGCAGGCCTCCTCGCAACTGCAGCTCAGACCACTTGTAGGCTGTAGATCCAGCAGCAAGTGGGTGTTGCAAATTCAAACATGATAAGAGAACCAATTAGACATACCGGAATAGTATCAAACTTTCAGCTATAAATGGAGGATGTTGTGCACAAGAAAAAATGGCAAAACAATAATATTATTAAACAAATAGCCAATGTTTCTGCAGAAGATATTGAGATGTAACTGAAATTGTAATCCTGAATATTTCCTGAAAGTAACTGTAATTTAATTACACATTTTTTCAAAGTAATGTAACTGATTACTGTTATTTTTATTACGTTTATTACGTAATTCTGTTATATGTAACTTGTTACTCCCCAACACTGCTACTTAAGAACAAATCTTAAATACAAAAACATGGATGAATGTCAGAATCAACATATAAACTACGTAAGTGGGTTTAAGAACAAATTTCTTCTCAAGAATGATTGGTGGATAAGGCCCAATAATCTATAATCATTAATTTATTTATATAATGTAACCCAAAGTGCTATACATTATGAACATCAGGAAAAAGATAAACATAAGAACAAGCAATTTGAGTATAAATATGTTTTAGATCATAAAAGAGAACATGTGACAAATAAATGAAATTTGAGACAATGAACTGATTGTAAATTATGAACAATTAAAAACAAAAAAATTAAAAATGTAAGAGGCCGGGCTGTGACCCCCCATGCCCAGGTTTGACCTTGGTGTTCTGTTGAAATTTTACCCTGGTGTTCTTACCTGCCCCCTGTACATGTCTTTCCAGTCGTGAGTCACCGGTGGAGTGCAGTGCCGCCAAAAGGAGTCGCCACATCAGCAGTAACGATGGGGGCCAGATGCTCTACTCCAACTCGTACCCAGAGCCCCGGTCCAGTCCCCAGGCTGCGACACCCCCCAGCAGCACCACTGAGGAGAAGAGGGTGATCGTCCCCGCAGGTGAGACGCCATACCCTCTCGAAAAATATGTACAGTCAAGGGTGCAGTTAGTATACTTTTTCTAGACTAAAAATCTAATGCATCCAAAAATATTATATATTGAATATAGAATATTCATAGAATATGAAAATAGCTTAGATTAAATTAAGAAAGCAAAGGACCTTTTTCATGATATTCAAATTTTTTGAGATGCACTGGTAAGCAAACTCTTCACTTTTTATGTACTTAACAGAGATACACTAATCAGAGTTTGTTTAGGTGCTAAAAAGAGTTTGCTTATACTGAAAAGCATTAGGAAAAGGGTTAGGTTCTGTACTTTAAAGTTTAAGTATTCTTGTCTTGTAGATATTGAGAGTTTATATCTTTATTTATAGTGGTCTAGTGTACTCTTAAATAATACCTTAATAGAAACCTAATAGTAAACTGTTTATTGTGGGTATGATATTTAGTTCAGTTAAAGAAATCTTGCAAGCATACTTGCTGTATTTTACTATTATTATACAACAAACAGTTTATTAAACTAACATATTAACTTCTTCAAGGTATACTACTGTTCTTCAAAGTATACTTTCCTAAACAAAAAAGTAGGCTAAAGTATATAACTAGAGCTTTAGTTCAAATGCATAGTTTACATTTTATTTGTGGTACAAAATAAGACTTGAAAGTGTACTGTTGTAAACTAAAGAGTGGGCCAACTAAACTATAAACTAAAAGTGGCACCATTACTACTTTGATATTAGGGTACTACCGAACTACAACTACATAGAATATTCTTGAACTCTAGTTTAAAGTAAGTCTATTTTATAAAATTATTTTTAAGTAACACGCTAAGGGTAATCCACAAAAGTATCACCTCAAAAGGACAAAACAAACGCCTAAAATCTTTTGCTAAATTGGACTAGATGATGTGGATAAAAATGAATAATGTTTGCAGTGACAGACATACAGGCCAGTATTTGGTAAGAACAGCTAAACTATGGACTCTTGCATCACAGAGGAAGTCGGTGCAGTGTGGAGCCGAAACGGCAGGTCAGTGCTGTGTGTGTGTGCTGGAGAAGGGAGGAGTACACTCTTACACACTGACGTTGCTTCCTTCCTGTCTCTGTGTTCAGAAATTAGGCCAAATTATTTTAAAGCAGAAAAATATGTTGAGCTGTCTTTTTAAAGCCCTAATGGAGAACAAACATTCGCTAAAATGTGAACGAGGATTTTCCACTTTGTGAAAATTCGGTTAGAAACTACTGCATTATCTTGAAATCACAAGTTATTTTTCTTGTGAACTCTTTTCTTGCCACAAAAGTCCCATAACATGAATTGAAAAAAAATCTTGTGCCCTCAAGTTAGTTATCTCACCGGAACAGGTTATTATCTTGTGTGCACAAGGTAATTATGAGATAGTTACTTGTTTCCACGAGATAATTAACTTGTGGGCAGAAGATAATTATAAAGTTATTACTTGTTCCCATGAGAAAATGAACTGCTTGCACAAGATAATTATAAGATGATGTCTTGTTACCACACCATAAGTAACTTGTGCCACAAGATAAATGCAAGATTACTACTTGTTCCCACAAGCTAAAATAGCAGTATGTGTATCAGAGACAGAGGCCACACATTTGCAGTTTTATCAACAGGAAAATGTAAAAAAAAATAAGTCATTCTCTTGAGAAACTATTTCTGTTATCTTGAGATCACAAGATAAACAACTTCAAGGTGTAGTAAAAAGGTGCTGTTTGTTGTGAACTTGTTTTAACCTGTTGGACTGTTGGCTGTCGCAGTTTGGTTTATTTAACCAGCACCAACAAATAGTTCAACAACAGTGCAACAGGATAACATTTCAATAGAAGAAATTTAACTTGCCTCAGCACCCATGGTAATTTCAGCAGTTTTGTTTAGTAGTTGAGACAGAGTTGTTCATTTTTAGGTTCCTTTCCGCCTGGCAAGACATTTTTATTCAGGTAATAGTCTTTAATGAGTAATCTAATAGCAACAGACAGCAAACTGTTTCATTGTGTGTGCTGTTAAAAATAAATCCAACATTACAAGGAATGTTGTAAGAAATCACAGTAATTTTACTTTTGATAGTAATTTTTTACATCTGATGGAAAATACTTTGGCATATTTTGGCATAGTTTTTTGGTATAATTTTAACAGACATCCTCGTCAGACAAATCAACATGTTTCTCTTAAAGATTATTATGCCAAGCGTCACAGAGTCTTTTTACCTAAAACGAGCCGATGAGTCCTGTTTTAAAACTGATATGATTGAAATGATTTAAAAAGGGCATTAGAGCCATAATACAATCATGCCACTTTTGCTTCATTTTGATACATTTGAAGGCACGTTTACACTTTTATCCAAGGGAGCGTTTACAGGCAAGATCTACTTTCACTTGTTTAAAATTAAGAGATGTGAATTTCTACTTTAACCCAAGTACATGGTTTGTGTACCCCATCCATCACTGGTGGCCAAAAACTGACCAGTGGTCAGCTGGATGAAGTGGGACTAACATTATAAGATCTGTGGTTAACCTTCATCTCCGATAACTAAAATCACACCTATGAAATATGCAGAGGAAGTCAGGCCGATTTTGTTACTCAGCTGACAGTGTAGTTTTTTTACAGTGCCTCAACACACTCCTCAGCTTGAACAAATCTAGAAAGTCCAACATAATTCAAAATTACAATAGAAAAAAAAACACATTGTACTCCTGAAACAGCAATTTTTTTTAAAATCTCACCACAGATTCTACTTTTAGTGCAGTCTTGGTCATAGACAAGGAAAAATGCTAAAGTTGTCAGTGTTAGATGAAATGATATCACCATTCTATGTAGGCGCATTTCCAATGTATTTGTCAACATCGATAATGAAGGAGAAATATTGAACAAAACTATTAGACCTCGTTCACTAACTGCTCTTAAGATGAAATTTGTTCTTTAAACCCACTTGCACAATTTTCACAAAGATTTTGACATTTTTTTTTATGAGTTTATTTCTTGGGTAAGAACATAATCTACAAAGGCTTCAAATCATTCTTATACAAATTTTATTGCATGCCTGTATGGAGTTTTTTCAGTCCTACAGTTGTGATAAGTACGCTTAAGAGAAATGTAAGAAAAACACTCAAGACTATTGGTGAATGAGCCCCACTGAGCACTGAGATTTCAATCAGTATATTTTGCACCTTTAGGGAAACATTTGTAATTGCATTCTATGCCACAAATCTCTTTGGAGTAAACCTGGTGGCTGTGTGCAGGGTGGAGATGCTGTTGTGTGATACAATCTGTTACTGTTAAGAGTGACTCATCACAGGGCACCATAAATAAAGCTGATGCGGTGTACGTTAGGCCAGAGCTGATGTCGTGCTTTCAGTCTTACTCAAACTCACAACAGGATACTATAGTGACTTTCAAGGACAAAGTTCAAGGTTGCGATGATGACATCACTTTTACGAGACAGCAAAGCTGGTTCTTGGCGAATGATGTCTGTATTGTGTGATATCAGTTTTTTTCTTGGGTAATATACAGTACATTATATATGCAGTGCATAGCTTCTTGTATTTCTGTAAGCATCAATCTACATCAACCCATAGCACTGATCCAAAGTAAAACCACTGATCAGACATCATACATATTTTAAGTTAATGTTCTTAATGTTAAATGTTTAATACTCATCAAGCAAGCATCAAAACATCAGCTGGTTTCATCACGATTAGCGCCATAACACAGGCTAATGTGTGCTGCAGCTCATGCCTTAAAATGTCAACTTAGATTTTATATCATACCTTGCATCATAGCAGACTTCGTAATATGGGCAGACACTGAATCACTGAATGAATATAACATGGTATCATGATGAAATTTGTGATTTATTCTCCTATTGGTTACCTCTTTTAGATTAAGCTACCTGCACCACCTGCACACGGCTCATCATCAGTTAAACAGTGTAAACCTTTTGATAGAAACTCCTGACTCTAACTTAATACAACACAGTCTTAAATCAAGCAATTTTTTAGAAAGAAGAAGGCGTCATTAATTTTTAAATGCCTTTTAGTTTTTAAGTGGAAAGTCATGCTTGTTTTCTTGTGGTCCTTTTCTTTAATGAATCTAACAGTAGTTTGCAGCCAACTGTTTCATTGTCTATGTTGTGAAAATAAATCTGCCCTTACCAGGTCGATTATAATAAATCACACTACTTTTATTTTTGATGCCTAAGTACATTTGAAGGCAAGTACTTTTAAGTTTAACTTCTTAAACTGGAACAGTATTTCACACTGTAAAAAAATCTCCATCTGGTTTCATTTGAAAACTGAAGTTTTGTTTATAACCGCAGTCTGAGATTTCCTTTTTTAGTAAACGTGCTAAATGGGCTTTTAGCCCGAGCCTCTTTTCGCCCACTCAATTCTGCCACCACTTCACCTGCTCATGTCTGCCTTGCTCTCGTCTTCCTCATGGCTTCCTGCCCCAGACCCCGAGGTGTGGACGCAGGATCACGTCCGGCAGTGGGTGGAGTGGGCCATCAAGGAGTACAGCCTGGTTGAGGTGGACGTCTCACTCTTCCTCCCGCTGGATGGTAAAGCACTCTGCAAGATGACCAAGGAGGACATGATGAGGCTCACATCTGCCTATAACACCGAAATTCTTCTCTCACACCTCAACTACCTCCGGCAGAGTAAGAAACACAACACAGTCCACCTCACAAAGCAGAAATCTACTGATGGGAATCAGTTTCTTTCACAAATCTACTGTGAAAAGTATGTCATGTATAGCTAAGATGTTATTTTTTACTTATATAAGTTATTGAAAACTATACTTCTATGTTGTTTCAAAGTTGTCTTTTTAAAAAAGTGCATAAATAATGGATGACTGGGTGTGTTTGTTTATATCTATCTATCAAAAATAGCTTAATCTCATTTAAACACCATGAAAGATTTAAGCTCAGAACTCAGAAGTTATCAGATATTCCACTACAAAGGTGTTTTCAGCAGCCCACAAGAAGTCAGCTTTGACTTAGACTTGCACTTTGTGAGCAATCAGAATAAATATCAGAATGAACATCCAAGTTTGAGTGGGTTGGGTGTGACTGTACCAAACAGAGATTAACACAACACCAGCAGTTAAACTCTATGCAGCGTCGGTCAATACTGCCTGTCTAACAGTACAAGTTGTCCAACTCTCAGTAACAAACAGGTTGCAGATCGTCTTTTGCACATAGAAACCAACTGTTATTACACCTTTAGCATACATTACTGATGCTTATAGTGGTGATTTTTCGTCTGCAGGTAGTCCCACCTTCTCCTACCCAAGCACCCCAACCAACACACAAACACAGCCCAGACTACAGGTCAAAGCTGGTAAGTCACCCAATGCACACTCATTCCACCTCACACCTCGAGTCTAAAAAGTGAGCTTGGTACCATACCCATATTTTTGGCAAATGTATTCAAAATTCTTTTACTGTTGCATTCAGAATTAAACTGTGAAAAGTGATTCTCAAATGTCAATGATCACCCAACGAATGCATTTTCATATTAATGATACAGAACACCTTAATCAACACCTAATCTGCCAGTGGTCATAATGTCATGGCTGATCAGGAATATATGATTCTGGAGCTACTCAAAGAAACCTGTCTGGCAGCAACATATTCATTTCTGCTGGGTTTGAATTTTATCTGATCCTCTAGGCCATGTCCAAATTTACAGAGTTTCAAACGCAATAGGCTGACTAGAAATTTGCATTAAGAAGCAGTTGGACTGTTACCTAACAAAGATGCAATTGAGTGTGGATTTTCTGAATATCTGGATTTAATGGCTGTATTCGATCTGGGTTAGAATCTGAGAAAATAAGGGGAAAGTTCTTCAACAGTGCAGATGAACCCGTTTAATGAAGGTGTTTTATTACTTTACTCACCATAACAAGAAAATGAAGCAGCATATGATAATGAATGACAGAGGTGCCTTTAAGGGCATTGAGGTGAAGCTCCAGCATCAGCAAAAGCCCCACATCTCTCAAAGTCCACCACTTGTTTCTGTAGTTTCAGACAGGAAACAGCTGTGCCGGGACAGGAAGTGGGGTATGGGTACCCAGTCAGGACACAATTGACTATTCTGTGGCAAATAGATTTGGCTACAACAAAAGGAGAGCCGCCCCGGGGGATTACAGGTCATCTTCGGTCCTCCTCGGCCTGTTGTGCTTCTGGCTTTGTTCTGACCATCGTCGTGGTTTCTCTGGAGTCTTTAATGCTTCCTTCCTCTCCTGTTTGGCCTCCTCCTCCTCCTCATCTTCAAAAGGCATCTTTTCCTGCAGAATCCCCCTCCGCTAAACTCCCCTTGTGTCACTTTGTCTCCTTGCAGAAAGCAGCTACGAGGAGATCAACAGAAGGAACAGTTGGCCGTCAGGAGGCATGCCAACCGTCCCTAAAGGTACCACAACACCAACACAGACAGCAAGGGCACTAGGGATGGATATATACATATATATATATGTATATATATATTTAAGAAACATTTAAGTGTGACAAACATGCAAAAAAATAAGAAATCAGGAAGGGAGCAAATAATTTTTCACAGCACTGTATATACTGTGTATATATATACGGTGCTGTTGGGGGCAGTGCTTGGGTACAGTACCTACCTCATGAGTATTCAGTGGCACATTTATAGGTCCGGGACTTGAGCTGGCGACCTTCCAATCATGAGGCCAACTCCCTAATTGCTACACTACCAACTGTTCCATATATATATATATAGAGAGAGAGAGAGAGAGAGAGTGCTCAGCGTAAATGAGTACACCCCACCAGATTTGTCAGAAAACCTTTAGTTTCCTTTCAAAATCAACATTTTTTATGGGATACTATACTACAACATACTGCCACAAATGTGGGCCATTAATTGCAAACAAGATTTGTTCATTTGCACACACAAAGAAACTCGCCGTGCAAGTTTACTGCAGTTAGCTAAAGAAGTAGAAAGCCAAACTGAAGTGACGTATTGTCTAAGAAGGAAGCCTCTCCTAAAGCCCACGCACAAAGGCACGCCTAGAATTCGCCAGGGATCATTCTGAAAAAGATGAAGACTACTGGGACTCTATACTCTGGAGTGATGAGACAAAGATCACTGTTTTTGGAACTGATGGCTTCAAAACTGTATGGCGTCGCAAAGGTGAGGATTTCAAAGAAAAATGCATGGTGCCTACAGTGAAACCTACAGCCTACAGTGGTGGTGGCAGTGTCCTTATGAGGGGCTGCATGAGTGCTGCTGGTGTCGGGAAGCTGCATTTCATTGATGGTATCATGAACTCACAGATGTACTGCTCTATACTGAAAGAGAAGATGCTACCATCACTCCGTGCTCTTGGTCATTGTGCACTTTTCCAACACGACAATGATCCAAAACACACATCTAAAGCTACTGTTGCATTTCTGAAGAAGAACAGGGTGAAGGTGACTGAATGGTCAAGTATGTCTCCTGATCTGAACCCAATCGAACATGTATGGGAAATTCTGAAGAGACAAGTTGAGCATCACTTTCCATCCAGCATCCAGGCTCTAAAAGAGGTTGTTCTTGAAGAATGGAAGAAGACAGATGTTGCAATATGTCGCGAACTTGTTCATTCCATGCCTAGAAGACTTGGTACTGTCCTTAAAAATCTCGGCGGTCACACAAAATACTAGATGTAATAGTTTTTGTTGCGGGGTGTACTCATTTTTACAACATGGACTTGAATGAATTTGTTAGGAAAATCACTTTTTTGTGTGTGCAAATGAACAAATATTTTTTGCAATCAATGGCCCACATTTGTGGGAGTATGCTGTAGTATAGTATCCCATTGAAAATGTTGATCCTGAAAGGAAACTAAAGGTTTTCTGACAAATCTGGTGGGGTGTACTCATTTATGCTGAGCACTGTATATGCAGTATATACTCATTTGTATGCTGCTTTATTGCACTATCCTGTTTCCTATTTGTTGGGGTGTAACGAGACATTGATCTGCGTCAATACATCGATTCAGTGATCAATTGCATACCATAGCCAGTAATCAACTGACCATAGCATCGATCCAAGATTAAGACGTTAATCAGACATTATCCATAATGTGTATCATCCATCACTTTATATTGAACACAAGTTTGTTTTTCATTAAAATGTCTGATTCAATTAATATAATACTGCATCGTGATGAAACTTGTGACTTACACCCCTACTTATTTGTAGCAACTGTCTTATGGCACGTTGCACTACTCTTTTGCACTTTCTGGTTAATTGCTAAAATCCATTTTGTTGTACGATGGCAGTTAAGGTTCATTCTAATCTAAACTATTCTCAAAACATTCCAAAAATATTTGCACGCAATCTTCAGTGAATAAAAGTCCAGTTGATTTTCCCTCCTAAATGTTCACCCAGCAGTTAAATCTGCTCACCTTCACCTTCCAACAGAAAACAGAAACACAAACTCTTAGAGATTCTAAACTAGAATTAATTTGGGATTATCAACTAATTTTCCTCCCAACCTCTAACAGGGTCTCCAGTGGAGCAGCACAACAGCAGGATTACAGAACCTCCACCAAGACTGGCTCAAGGTGAACGCACTCGTCTTCTAAAAACGCTTCACCTCCGCACGTAGTGACCAAATCTAACCTGAAAATCAACAACTCTTGTGTTTTCAGACCCATACCAAACGTTAGGACCAATCAGCAGCCGTCTGGCCAATCCAGGTGAGTGTTTCAGACAAGCCGGTCTTATGGAAGGCTGTATTAATTAAAAAAAAGTTTCAAATTTTAAAATTTGTCAAATATACAGAGAAGACTGTAAAATGTTCAATGGAATTCTTACTTGAATGAACCTTCACAGACTATAGGTAATTAACAATGGGTCTCCCAATATTTTCTGTTTTTTCTTAAGAAAGTTGAGACATTTAAATAGTATCATATTATACAACCGCCGAATGGAAGAAAGTCCAATAAGCTAATATTTTGCATGAACATGCATGAAATAAAATGTGTATGAGTGCTTTATGTTCTTGCCTAAAAACAATTCTAAAATATGAAAACATTGGTAAGTAGTGCTGACCTCTGCAGCAATTTTACTATAAACAGCTAAGAACAACATTAAGGGCGTGCGTTAAAGAAGTGCATATTTGGAGTCCACATTACTAACTGCTGCTCTTTCATATCGTTCATCACCACATCCTCCCTCGCATTTTGATCCAGAAGCAAATTTCTTCAGCACATTTTCAAAGTCGGTTATAATTTAGGTTGTGTAAATTATCAGAGATCCATCAGCAAGATGAGCCCAATAACCACAACCGTCACACACACACATTTTTAAGCACATTTTTAAAATGATATTTTCACTATATCATGTCCCGTAAAACTTTCTCTCTGGATTTTTTTTCTTTTATGCCAAATTCTTTTTTATTTTGCTTTTATTTTGTGAAAGGAAGCTTTGTTTTTTTTGGTCCTTCACATAATTTGCATTTTCTAACTTTCTGAATGGATTAAAAAAATTTGTATTTGGCTGTGCAAATGCTATTCTGAATACTTTATCATCAGCATTTTTTCTCCACGTATTTCACCTGAGCAAATTTGTAGGCTTGTAACAATACATTGATTCAATGTTCAAGCCCATCAAGCATTGATCCAAAGTAAAAACATTGATCAGCCATCATACATATTGTAATTTTACTTTATATTAGTCTGTTAAAAGGGAAGGGATTGTTTTTCATTTAAACGATTGGTTGACCTTAGGAGTAAAAAGTCAAATTTTAGTAAATCTTCACGTGATACTATCCTGTATTGAATATAAGCAAAATCGTATCGTAGCAGACTTTGATATTGGCCTATAAATCATTGTCAATGAACTGTCATAATAGCATATTATAATGAACCTAGCGTGTGATTCACGCTAAATATCAGTGCTGGCCACAACTGACTCAGGACCTGCCAACACACAGGCAAAGTTTCTTTTTTCTTTCAATCTACTCCCGTCTTCCAAAAAAAGGATGGTCTATGCTTTCATAAACCAAAAGGTATTGCAACATGATTTTATATGGATGGAAGTGATGGTGTTAAATCAGCATTTGAAAGTCTTTCATAACGATCGCTGGCTTCTTAACTGAATTAAATTTATATTGCAGCATGTAGGAATGTAACAATACTTCGAGCTACATTGATCCATGTGATATTTTATTGACAACAATCTGCTGATTTCACAAAGTCTGATACGACATGATTTCCATTTGATTCAATTCAGGAGCCAGTGATCGATATGAAACAATATCATATGCTGAATTAACACCATCACTTCCATTCATATCAAATCAAATCATATCTTTTCTTTTAATAATAGATTAGACCTCCGTTCCAATATGTTTGCTTGTTTGGCGGGGACATTACAAAATTTATGATGTCTGATTGATTTCTTGGTTTTGGATTGATGCTTTTGGATTGTTGATCATTAAATCAATGTATCGATGAAAAATGTATTAAACCTAAACTGCTAAATCAATATTGTATTGTGACCAAAATTGTGGTTTGCACTCTTATTGTCCATGTCACAATGTATTTTATGTCAATGCTATGGGCTTGTTGATCATTGAATTACTGTACAGAGACTGATGTGAGACTATCATACACTGATGTATCACCATTACTACTATTCATTTACACACTCACACATTTGTTTATTGTTTTCCTTCTCCTTCTCCTCCTCCTGGCTAAGGTTCGGGTCAGATCCAACTGTGGCAGTTCCTGCTGGAGCTGCTGTCGGACAGCACCAATGCCACCATCATCACGTGGGAGGGCACCAACGGCGAGTTCAAGATGACCGACCCGGACGAGGTGGCCAAGCGCTGGGGCGAGCGCAAGAGCAAGCCCAACATGAACTACGACAAGCTGAGTCGGGCGCTGCGCTACTACTACGACAAGAGCATCATGACAAAAGTGCACGGCAAGCGCTATGCCTACAAGTTTGACTTCCAGGGGATCTCTCAGGCCCACCAGAGCCACGCTACTGATCAGGGCGTGCTCAAGTACCAGCCAGAAATGCCCTACGTGCAGAGCTACCACAGCCACCAGCCCAAAGTGAACTTTGTGGCCCCCCACTCCGGCCCCATGCCCGTCACATCTAGCAACTTCTTCACCTCCCCGTCCACCTACTGGAACTCAGCCACCGGGGTGGTCTATCCAACTGGCTCGCCCATCACACGACACCCCACCCACTCCCATTTAAACTCTTACTACTAACGCTCTCCTTCCCCACTCCAAAAAAGCCTGACTTACCACACAACACCTATTCCAACTTGGTCACTACCTACAGATCTTGTTTGGGTCTTGTGGGGTAGTTTTTGTAAAAATTTTATATCAAATTTTAAATAATTTGTAAAAATGGGACCAAAGGAGTGAAAATGTTGGACTGCGTGATTAAAAAGAAAATTGTCAAGTAAGAAAAAAAAAACCATCAAGACTGTTGTATGAACTGTGCAAGTGGGTTTTAAGAACAAATTTCTTCAAGCAAAAAAAACCCAAAAACTGGTGAATGAGGCCTAATGATATATTACAGCCAAAAATAACACCAAAAGTGGAATGTTCATGAGTTAGTTTAAAAAAAAACAAAAACACCAGCAGCCTTATCTTTGAAAAAAATCCCAAACTACATTTCTTCCAAAAAAGAATAAAACTTTTATATCATTTGTAGCCATTAGTCAGCAAATTCTCCACTTTAGGATTTTGTACAGCACGTCTGCATATTCATCACGGTCAGGACTTCAATGTAAATACATTTTGCATTACGTTGTATAAAAGGTCTTTTAAATGATGGCCACCAAAAATGACCAGCATTTATCTAAAAATATTACCTGTATTATTGTTTTAATTGTCTGTAATACATATGAATTTGTACAGATTTGAAACTAGTAACCTCACCTTCTTACATATAACATTTTCCATAAATAAAGAAGTGTGTATCTTCCAAATGTGTGGATCGTGTTCTAAAGAAAGGGCTATGCAGTGTTAATTTTGTTAATGAAAGGCATGAGGAAAAATGTTCATAAACAACCTTGCGACCAGCTACAAATGAATCACATTGATCAACATCAGTTCAATGATCAATAAGCCCATAGCGTCAATCCAAAATGAAATCATGGATCAGATATGCATCGTCGCTGTATATTGAACAGGAGCTCTATTTTTATTGAAAGAGAAGAAAATGTATGAATGGTGACATGAACAGAACTTACACATTCAAGTGTAACTTATGCACAACGAAAACCAAAACACTATCTCCAAATCGTCACTGAAACCATATGGTGATTTAACATAACACTTTTAACTCCATGTTTCATTTTCATTAAAATACATTTATATTAGGCGTATTCTACAATAAAAAGATTAAGTATTACTGGATGAAATAACTTGGATGTAGTTAGCTCCTTTTCTCTGTAGCTTGTAATGTAGCTAACTACTTTTTATTATAAGCAACTTGCAGCTGTAAAAGCTGCTGTAGTTTTTGTAGCTTCCTAAAATAACTGAGGGTTGCAGAAATTGGTGACACCCAAACATGTTTGAGATCAGTGAAACAAGTCTGGAACAAAGACTTTACTTAATTTGAAAGAAGGCAAAACGATGAGATTTGACTCAGTTTTATTTAGATCACCTCAGGTAAAGTTCTGAATATTTAGTCCAGACCGAACACCTCCTCGAATGTCCTACGAGGCTCCACCCATTTGTCCTCCATCTTTCCTGAAGCAATCACATGACCTTCTCGTCTACCATCCTCCTCCATCATGGACCAGGGAGCACTGGTAATGGTCCTGTTCATTGCTGCATACAAAACATGGGGTTCTTCAGAAGGTTCTAACTGTTACATTATCATAAGATACTTCATCCAAAGATGCAAGTAACTGGGAGCAAAAAACTAATACATACTTTAAGCATAAATTCCATGAAAGTTTGTACTTGAGAAAGTTACTAGACAAAGCCTACGTAGTCTAAATTGTTGACAAATTAGTTCTTATGATGAACCCCCACATCTTCATAAACTGTTGCCTGTTGTTCCTAATTAGCATGGGTAAAATCTGCCTCTGAATCAAGTTAACAGAAAATTATTAAAATTAAATTAACAGAAACAGACTAATTATAAAGACAGTGGAGCACTAGACTCCAAAAGAATAAAAAAAAAAAAAAAGGAATGCATAGGTCACATTTAACATGACGGATAGTCTTACTGACATGAACGTGTAAAATTATTAATGTAATTATTAACAATGAAAAATGCTAACGTTAAATAGTAAATGTAGAACTGGAGAAAATCCAATATGCAAAATATGATTGGTCATCGCACCTGGCACATCTTTACAGGAACTCTCCCCTGCACCACCTCTGAGGTAGTAGCATCACTAGCATCTCTCTCTCTCCCCCCCATCTCGAGGCAACAGGGCCTGAGCCGGATGGCTTCTGTGGGTTGTCAAATTGGCACCCCCCCTTCACCAGTGTTTCACCAAATTGTGTCCATGACACCTCCAGGGGGCTTGGCGGTAGAAACAGCGTCCCAGAACTACCCACACTTCCACCACTCGGCTCGTTAGCCCAGACTGGAATTGGGTAGATGTCATTAAGAATCTGAGCAAAACAGGGGGAAAGGAGGATGGCTAGACAGACTTCTCTAGAACCCCTGATGTATTGATAAATGAACGGACGGAAGGACAGATGAAGTTACTCTTGACTTCTTGTTAAAGAACATTGAAATGAACTCTAAACAAGTTTTCACAAACATTAAAATAAAAATTGTGAAAGCACTAATAGTTTGCAGATTCAGTTTTGACCAAAAAAAAAAAAACAAATGAAAGAAGGCAAGAGGAAAGTAATGTGTCTCCTCACCAGTAGGGGTGCCAGAGATGCATGTGGCGTTACAGCAGCTGCAGCGTTTGTTGGAGCTGTAAAGTTCTTCCCATCTGGAGTTAAAACATCCATAGTGATGAACAACCACAAGTTTGATCATCATCATCTCTGGAAATATATATATGTTTTTAATACCTGCTTTTCATCTGGTTGTAAGTGCAGAATTTCGACGTTGCCGTAGTGTTCTTGCTCCTCACAGACATTTCACAGTGCATGTACAGATGCTGTGGGCAGAGTGTGACCAAGACATTAAAATTCAGCTGAAGTTTTAAACATAGAGATTCAAGTTTGTTTGTTTTTTAAATTAAACCTTTGTAACTTTCTCCCGGAAGACAAACGCGTCGATGGAAAACCTCACGATGTTCCTCTGGCTGCTCTTTATGAATTTCGACCTTCTGCTGTTTTTGCTGTCGATTAAACACCTGAACATAAAAGGTGCAAGATCAGATCATTTGGGCTCATAAAATACATTTACATTTAAATTAACAGTACTTGGCAGACTTCATTATCCAGAGCGACTTCCTTTTTCCTAATTTCAGGGACAACTTTGCTGGAGCAAGGGGGTTAAAGTCTTGCTCAAGGACCCAACAATGGTAGTGTTGGAGGTTAGATTCAAACCCACGACCTCTTGGCGCAGAGGCGAGTGTCCTAACCACTAGACCACCACTACATTGAAAGAAAAAAAAGAAATACTATTTTTCTTTCCTTAAAAAGAGGGGTATTTTCAAGAAGCAGCCATTTTTGATGTGGCACTGGCAGATGTGGCAAGTGAGTGACACTCACTGCATCACAGTGCGCTCTTGGCAGCTGCAGGATGGAATTCACCTTGGTTAAAAATCTGTGGCTGTATTTATCAAAAAGAATGACTCAAAACACTCCAAAACCTTGTAATTTGACATCATGGTTAGAAATTATAAATATTACTTTTGACATAATGTTTCACTTATTGGCAGACAACTACTGTACTAATATATGGGCTTGGCTGTAGTTTAGCTACAGTACTTTATCTGCCATTTTAAAGTAGCTTCCCCAACACTGGAGGTCCAGATCATGAGGACAGGAAGCGTTACCCATAGTTGTCGATGACGGTAAGACGTGGTGTGGAAAGATGAGAGCCGTTCGCGGTCACGTGACAGGAATGAACAAATAACCTTTCGCCCTCTCCAACAGCCGGCACCTCAGCCTGGAAGTACATGGGGTTACCGATGGTATAGCCCTCAGAGGAAGCAAGACTGTTCCACTGCTCTAAAACAATCCAGAAATATAGAAATACTTAATTGATTTGACTCCCAAACTCAACCGACCACTCCATTAAGTTTGCAATTTAGAGCTTTTGGAGGCGCATTGTCCTAAGTAGCCAATATGGTTAAATATGAATAAACTGCCTCTAAATACCCTTTTGCCTCATTCCCCAGCCATTCCCAAAAGGAAATTTGTTCTCAAAGAACACTACCAATGATGAAAACCACCATTATTCAAACGTTATTGCTTACTGAACTGGGTGTTTGTGCAAAACAGTTTATTAGATTTCTGAAAATTCTAGTTATATATCATACTGGTTAAAAATAAAGTAAATAAATATTAGTGAAAGTGAGTGATTATTTGTCATTGTGAACACACCACAGCACAGCACACAGTGCACCACAACGAAATGTGACCTCTGCATTTGACCCATCCGTAAAGGATCAGTGGGCAGCTGACATGGGTAGCACATGGAAAGCAGTGCTTGGAGACGGTACTTTGCTCATGAGTACCTCACTGGTACCTTTACCAGTTTGGGATTCAAACAGGTGACCTTCTGATCACGAAGCGAACACCTAAACCGTTGTGCCACCAACTGTCCCCCCCGCCACCTTTTTTAACAAGTGAAAACTTATAAGAACAAACTTGTATTGTAGAACATGTCATGAATCTGACTTAGACCTTGCTTAAGAAGACAAAACTTTAAAAAATCGGTGAATGGGGTCCATTTAGTCTAAGTTACCATCACGTGGTGTTAACATGGCACTGCCCATCATTCTCATAGACTTGAACAACCTCTGTGTTTCCACATGTGGCACAAAACCAATTTTGTAGGAGTAGTGGAACCTGCAGGCAGATTACAGGAGGGAGGTGGTGTTAGTGTGTTCACAGGACACAGAGAGAAAGAAGACGGCGGTTACAGACACTGCGCACACACACGGGGGCATATATCGTACAGCTCTAGCAGGAATATAACAAGAGAGTAAAATAAAAGATATCCACTTCAGGTAGATTGTGGGCAAGATTATCTTGACTAAGATACATGGTCAATCCGATTTGACCAGTTTACATACAGATGCAATACAGTAAAGGAAATCTCATGTGTAAGCCTGGTTTAATTCAAGTTTTTTTTATTAATATATGTTACAAATAAATTTTAAATCAAACCATTGCCATATCTCAAATACAATTACTTCATATCCACTATGTTCTACCTAACTGAAACTGTTTCCTTCAAAGTTGCGTGCTCATAATGATTTTGAGACATCAGTGTCAAACTGAATAATGAAATTCTGTTTAAAAAATTGCCTTTTCACCTAAAATGAATAGATGAAGCCAGAGTCATGTTACAAAATTGAACTTCAGAGCCAAAATGAACCACTCTACTTTAACCTTTGATACATTTGAAGGCATATATTTTTGTGCTGCTACTACTCAAGTGGAAGTTCAAAGGGAGGACTTCTGCTTTTACTAATGTTTCACCTATAGTATCTCAAGTACATAATTTGCCTACCTAATCCACTACTGGCAGTCAGCTTGATTCAAGTGAAATGTGTACATTTAAAGATTAAAGCACCTTGAGACTCACCTGTTAAAATGACACTGAACAGGTATGGAGAAACCTGACAGACTCCTTAGTGACCCAGGGGTTGCCTCTATCAGCTCCTCCAGTGGGATGTAGTGAAGTGTGTTAATATAAGCCACCCGGTTGTGTATGATCTGTGTGTAAAAATCAGCACTAATCACTTCATTCATATAGTTTACTCTGTTTGGGGGAGTAGATAACTACACTACTTTTACAGCACTCGCTGTTTCTTATCAGTAGTTATCAAAAGCTGTTGTAGCTTTTTCAGTACTACTTGTAAATGTTTATTTTTGCAAAACGTGATCTAACAGGGCAAAACGCTACGTCGTTACAAAAGAAAAAAAATCTCTTTACAAAGACAAGTATCTTCACCTAGCAGCTGCTTTTTATGTTATAGCAGCATCTGAAGGAGCCCATCTTGGCCAAAATGGAAGCAAGCATTTGTTGCCAGAAATAGCGCGGATGTAGTTAACCAGTTTTCTCTGTAGTTTATATGGTCATTAGCTACTTATATTAAAACAGTAGTTTGGCTGTAACTTTAAACCAGACGTAGCTTCCCCAACACTGTGTATTTATCATCATCATCATCATTAGTGAGAGTCATTGTGAACACAGCACAGCACACTGTATACCACAACGAAATGAGACCGCTGCATTTAACCATCCGTGAAGGAGTTAACAAGCGCCCGAAGAGCAGTAGTAACTTTACCAGCCCTGCATTCGAACCTGCGACCTTCTGATCACGGAGCGAACACCCTACCGTTACGCCACCATTACTTTAGCTCCAAACACAAGCAAATTCATCGTATGTGCAACATGCTTGGCAATTGAAAAAAGCGAGCCAATTCCACACCTCCACCTGTTCTTACCTGCCTCCTGGTGCCACACCTGTGCAGGTCGGTGTAGAAGAACAGGTGATGTTTGCTAGACCTGCTCGAGCTGCACGTGCCCAGCTTCACCTGGTATCGCGACGCCACCGAGCCCATAAACACGCGTGGAACCTTCACGCGCATCTCCCGCCTCCCGCAAGCCACGCGCACGCCGTGTTTGCGCACCCGGGAACCTGGACCGCTCTCAGGCTCGGGCTTGGGGAGGAGGATTCGCCTAACGCGCTCCGGGAGCGGCTCGGTCCCCGTTACCCGCGCGGGAAAAAACGTTTTCTTGTCGAGCAGCGGCTCCACGGAGTGGCGGAACACCGGCAGCTGTAAATATGACACAGGGGAACCGGTTACGTTGTCCACGTGCAGCTCAGGATCCCAGGTGGTGGGTAACAAAGATGGCGGCGGCAGTCTCTTGCCTTCCGTTTCGCACGCGGATGGAGAAATGAAGCCCATAAACATGCAAATGGAGGGTAAAATCAGACCCATAACCGAATTAAATGACGCTGGGAGCATTCACCGACTCGAATCTCGTGCTTTCAGCTTTTTATTTGAGTGTCAGAGTGGCGTGAGTCTCCGGTAAATATGCTGCAGGTGCGCGGCTCCGGGACATTTACGGTATTTAAGCAGACGCTGTTATCCAGAGTGCGTTCCATTTCTTATTGTCAGGGACGGTCTTAAGTTGCCTGTAGTAACTTGTGGTTACGGGTCTTATGGGGGACCCTAATAGTGGTAGAGCTGAAGGAAAGGTTAGAACCGTTTTACAATAAAACCCATCAAGATTTGAATCTCGAGACACTTAATTAGTCACACTCATGTTTATAAAGCCCAACATGTAATGGAACTTCACCTGGTTCACTCCTTAAATCAGTCATTACCAATAAAGAATCAAGTCCCAGATTCCTGGCGAATGAATTGAGACTCGACCCCACACCCTCACGTTTTCAACGTGACGTCACTAATTCAACCGGCAGTTTAGCATGAGGGCTCAGACACGGTAAAGTTGTGAGCTCAGAAAGTAAAATTCATATCAGATTCTTCTCCAAACACCCTCATTTAAAAGGTGCACCTATAAAATATATATTTGAAGTGCAAATATTCCAAATAATAGATGAAAGCTTATAGAGAATATTGAAATGAGTTCATGTTCACTCAATGTTTTTGAGGTTCAAATATAAATATATTGGGGACTTTAGAATGACTGTGGGCTCATCTAAAAATTCTCTGTAAGCTTTCAGTTGTTAAGGAATATAAGCACCTCAAATAGAATTGTGTCCAGGCTGAACTGGAAAACTTGTTTTGGAGAGAAAACCTGCCAGGAGTTTTACTTTCTCAAATGGTACACTTCAATGTGGTGAGATTAAAAGGTAAAACTCAGTCATAAATTTAACATGGATCAACTGCTGAAAAAAAAGTGTCATTATTAAAGTGCCAACTAGTAAGTAAATGTGATTCATCAGAAGCTCACAAGATTTCTTCTCCTTCTACCTATCAACACTATTACTTGCTTTACAAGGCTGTTTTTCATGTATTTTGTTCACATTTCCAAACAACTGCAATAATAAGTTTTGATTCCTAAATCTTTGGAGGGAAACAGCAATACTGTTAGTACATTTATATGCTTGTGGTCAACACCACAAAGTTTGGGTCATTCCCTTAGGGCTTGGCCAAAAGGTGGGTGAAGTTGAGAGGTTAACCCCAGCCACTTCACACTTACGCTAAACTACAAACTACTCAGGCCATCTCATAAGATTAAAAAAAACCTGGTGGTATGTTCTTTTATTACTTAGGAAAAATATCTAACAGCTATGGAAATTCCCAAACAAATGAGAATTCTTAACTTTAAATTCTTAAGCAGTTATAGCACTGAAATATGGAATGGTAATGATCTATTAAAATATTTTACTATTAAAAAATTGAGGCTCTCAACTGACTTTGTGCATTAAGCTGCTTCCACATGTGCCAATTTGGAATCTATGTAAGTGGATAATGTGTTCGTAAATAAAAAACGGTTGATGTGTAGATGGGCTACTAATCACACAGTCTATCACAAAGGTTAAACTTTAATACAAAGATAATTCTGTTGATTTTTCCAACCATCACAGCAAAGAAGTCAGAATTCCTGCAATGGAAAAAAGCATAATAAGATTGGATGTGTGAGAATATCAGCATAAATAATTGTTTCTAGAACATTTATAGCAGGAACACAAACAAATTGTCAGTATAAGACCCTGAATTGCCTACTTGCTCACTGGTCTGGTTCATCCTGAAAAGTTTTCTCCATGAACTTTGGTTCTTTGGGATCCAGGTCAGACATTATGTTCTCAGCTATGGAGACATAACTTCCGTTGCCAGTCTTCTTGTTCCAGGTTCTGTCTAAGAATGTAAACACATTTTCTGGAATGTCTGTTGGATTTTCCATTTGTACAAGCTCAGGAGCTGAGCTAATCAACTCAGTCTTCTCCACTGCAGGAAGATTTGAATTCCACCCTGGTTCTTTCTCCTCCTCTGCAACTGGTGCATCCATTTCTAAGACAGTACGCTGTTCCACTGCATGTCCCTTTCCCATCATTTTAATATCAAGTCGCTCCTGAGCCCCATACTTGAGCTCCCCTCGCAGAACTTCTACCTCCTCTTCAGAATCTTGGACTGTGTTAAATTCTTCTTGGCCTTTGCCCAGCACGGTGTTGGGCCACGCATGAATCTTCAGAGGGTCGACTTCTTTCTGGCTAAATCTCAAGGGCTCAGAGGTCACCACTGCATGCGCCACATGAGAATGAGAGGCTGTTAAAACAGAACTTGGTCAAACATTTGTGTGCATCATTCACTCATTCATTTTTCAAATAAAAATGAAAAACAACCTGGAAATGACTGTCACAGGCTGAAGACAAACAAAAAAAGTGTGAAAATCCCAGAAGAAGAAGCATGGGCATAACTGGTAGATTAGAGAAATGTGCAAAAATGGTCAGAGCACTGATACTTTTGTGAAAACGCAAGGCATAAATTTCACTGTGCTGCAGCGGCCAGGTGTAGGTTTTAGCAAAACAGAATGTTTTTAATTTTTTTCCACTTGAACACAAAATGGGAAATCTGAAAATAACTTTTTGGGTTGTGGTATAAATTTGAAAACTGATCAGAAGATTAGTTAAAAACATTAATTGTAAGATTCAGATTATATTTCCAGATTTGAAGTTATAACATGATTTTTTTTTAACCAACTCACTCATGTCTGTGGCTGCACATTTGCTGTTACAGCATCTACAAACAGAGGCGTCACCATCCAGCTCTTCCCACCTGACATCAAATAAAACTCATTCAAGATCCACATTTCGGCAGTGTCAATTACTTTTTAAAAAAGTAAGCAAGAATCGGCCGTTATTCACCTGCTCACTGCTGTGCTGTAGGTGCAGGACTTGGCTGTAGCTTGGGCGGCGACTTTTCCAACTGATATTGTGCAGTGCAAATACAAATACTGTGGGACATGTTATGAGCTGCTTTCGAAAAGAATTAACAGAACATTTTTCAAATAATATTGTATTTTTTAAAAAAGTCACCTTTGAGGTAACATTGGGAAATAAAAAGGTGTCAAGTGAGAAGCGAAGCATATTTGACTGTCTGGAGGTGAAGCGAGACAGACTTCCTGCCCTCTTGCTGTCCACCATGCACCTGAAATGCATTTATTTAACAATCATAAAATTGCCTATTGCTTGCTACCTTGTTTAAATACATTGATTTAACAGCTTTTAAGGTCTTTACTGCATTCCATTTCATCTATTTTCTAGGTTCTTCCGTGGATCTTGCTCAAGTGCAGAGATACACAGAACGAAGGTATTCCAAACCATTGTTTTACCAATTTGTAAAAATATAGTCACATTGCATGCACTAAAAATCCTGTCAACATTTTAATATTATTTGTAACCAAGTTGTTTGGGCTATCTGCAACTCACAAAAGTAAAATGAAAGCTGTTCAGCCGTTGTACATTATTTTACAACAAATTTTGGGTTGATAAATTCACATTGGGTTGGTCAGAGACTGGCTACATTACCCAAAATTGCTGATGACGTCATGGCGCAGGGTGGAGTGTGGTGCCTTATCCACAGTCACGTGACAGGAATCAATAAAAACTCGCTCATACTTGGACATAAAAGTGGTGGCAGCTTCCAAATACATCCGCTCCCCAAGTGCAAAACTAGCATTGGCTGGGAGTTTGTCCCAATTTTCTGCAGTTCATTGTAGAAAATGCAACATGTATTTAAATATGAAACAAAACCTTATTATTGTTGATTTAAACAAATCATCCAGGTACAGCATCACCGTTTTTCACTAAAAGGCTGAACATGCGTTTGGTCCCCAGGTTCATCCGGTGTGTCTCCTCAAGCACTTCTGGTAAATAGCCAATTTTGTAAGCATAATGAAATCTAAAGAGATGGGGATAAGGACCATCAATAGGCCTATAAATAATAGGAACCTGTTTATTGGCTGGTGTAAACACATTCTTGAGATATTACCTATTAAACAGACAGGAGACGGGTACGGCTAGTGGAACTGCTCTTATCACATCACCCTGAGCTTCTGGCTCATAGACAATGTGATTAGAATAGATGAGATGGCTGTTCAGCATCTGGAATTAAGCATATTCATTAACAATCAATAAAACAATTCTCCTGAAGCCTTGCTTAAAAACCATCAAAGATTTTTAGGATGGTCACTGGCAAGCTGGATGCCAGGTTCCCTTTCATAGTATGTTCACGATCACTGTACAGCAACCCATCCTGTTATATTTCATTACCTGTTACATTTCATATTGTCATCCTTTTATATAGAGAATATATGTCAAATATTTGAATATATTTATATTTGCATACTGGCAAGAAACTTTGATTTTGAAATGTGCTTTAAAATCCTTAAACCGATATCCACCTCACCTTTAACGAACTCCCACACTGGTTCAGGTCGTAGTTGAAGTACACAAACTCCCCATCGGACCGAGACGCGGGACACGTGCCCAGGTAAAAGTGGGCCGCCGAGGCGCGAACACCAACCCGAGACGTATCAAGCCGAACATGAACACTCCGGTAGCCGCACCACAGCTCCACACCACGCCCGTTCCGCACCGGGGGCCCGGGCACGGGGGCATGGAGCTGCGGGGGCCCCGCGGGGAGCAGCGCGCCGGTGAGGGAGCTCGGCACGGGCCTGTGTCCTGGAACTGGCCTGAGCAGCTGCATCTCGGGGAAGGGTACGGGGAAGCGGCCTGGTGCGTAGCGGAACACCGGCAACAGTAGCAGCGGAGGTGCGAGGCCCGGGGCCTGGGGAACAAACTCGACGGGAGCCACTCCGAAACCGGCGCTATGTCCGCCATCACGACCGGGTACCGTGAACGTAGCGTCGAGCTCAAATAAGGTAAAGAAAACACACACAAACATGCACAAGAAACTAACCGGAGCCATACTAGAAACAAAACCAGTGTTGGAACACGATAACCAAAAATGCACCACTTTGTTAATTCCAGCAACCCGTTCATGTGGTTGTCGACTCACGACGTCACGCTTAATTAAACTACAGGTGGGTGCATGAATAAACATACACAAAACTAACGGGAGTTATGCTGCAGACAAGAGTCCAAACCAGTTTTGGGAAAAGGATGACAAAAGGCATCGCGCGCTAATTGAAGTAACTCGTTTTCACCTGGTCTTCTCCGTCACTTCCGGCCACCCCAACCCCCGACTCTCAAGGTTTATTCTTCTTAGTACCATTGAACACGTCTTTAGGATGAGGACTCGTTTATTGAATTGCAGTGGAACCTTATGAAAACGTATTTGGAAGGCAGGAACTTTCCAAACTTGCTTCTGAAAGGATCGTTTAAAGTTAATTTAATCCATTACATGAAATCTAAACACCTCTAATGAAGTTTCCCAAATGTATACTGTATATTAAAAAAAAAAAACACCCATGTGGGAAAATACAAAACCTACATCAAAGGTCTTCATCATTGCTCCTCTTTAATGGTGGAACCAACTTTCTCTTAGTCAGAACTGCTGTCACATTTTCGAGGAGCACCTAGTGTACCACTCCTCACACGTATTTTTTTTTACTTTATTTAATAAAAGAAATGGGACACTTACTCACTAGCTTTCATGCATGAATTCTTGTTGTCTGTGCATTAAGCTCTTTTGCTCCGACAGGGTGTGTTAAGGTGTGTAACTCAGCTGGTGGTAACTTAGTTGAACAGCAGCTGTTAGGTGAAGTCTAGCTTTGCAGTCTTGAAGAACATGTAAACTACAAAGTACAGATATAGGATAGAACATGACTGGACAAGAGGCTCTGCTAAATTCTGTAAATGTAAAGGATG
Source organism: Distichodus sexfasciatus (assembly GCA_032718565.1). NCBI lineage: Eukaryota > Metazoa > Chordata > Actinopteri > Characiformes > Distichodontidae > Distichodus > Distichodus sexfasciatus. Next base: position 7,464,549 of record JAVGVS010000004.1, read on the forward strand.
GTTTTAAATTTGCTCTAGTTTTAGTCTAATATTCTACCCTACCACAGACCACCACTGCTACTATCACCACCACCAATGGGACTTCACAATGGGGCTTAAATCTTGTTCAAGGGTTCAGTGGTGGTAGTGCTGAAGGTAGGATGGAACTCTAACCAACAAACTTTAAAAGTGTAACTTACCACTAGACCAGCATTGTAGATTAATGTATTATGGTAAATAATTTGGTAATTTCTGAAGAATTATACTGCTCACACAACCCATGCAAATCATCACTCACTCTTTGATAAATCAAGACTGAAGGACAAGATAGAATTTGTTCAACAAACTGTCCCATTATCAAGACTGGATTAAATATAGTATCTCCAGTTTTAATCTAGTTCTTCATTGTTGCTTTACTATTAAGAGATTTGTCCTCCAACTTTAAGGTACCATGTCAAGTTACAAGCAATACCTCATTGTTTCTGTGGAGTTTGCAGTGCATCCAGTTTAAAGGAATACAAAACATTCATAATGAATGTCACAATTGTGGCGAAAGGTCAACAACTTTACCATAGGAATTTTAAAACAGTGCAAACCAAGTGCTGCAAATACCAACTTATAACATGACATCCCATTATTAAAGGCAAGAGACTTGAGGCAAACTCAACCCGAAGCAGTCATGTGGTGATAACTTTAAACACCAAGCTTAACTCAAGTCCAGTGTGATGTGCAGCTTTTTTTTTTATCATCTAAAGCAGAGTGAGGCATATTAAAAGAGGATTTACTCCCCCAAGAAAAGCCTAATCTTCACCTCTTATCAAGTAATCTTTACTTTTCAAGCATATTTAGAGCCCGGAGCAATAGAGGTCTCGTCCCCGCCTCTATTAGACCTGTAACGTGATTCCAGATTTCTGCATCCACATCTCTGTTAGCATCCTCCCGAAGTACAGTGAGATACGTCTGGATGCCTGTTCCCAAAATTGAAAAAACAGCTTCCAACCAATGCAAAATCAGTGTGATCAACTTCTCCTAAACATTAGAGGCTTAGAGGCAACTTTCTCTTTAATAGAGAAACCAAAAAAACGGATGAAGATGATAATACTTCAGACATGATGTTCTCATGAAGGATGACGTTTGAGAAAATACAAAGTAAATAAGCCTTACAGGCCCAATTACAAGATTTGCTTTAAAACCCGAGTATTATAACAACATAAAGGACAGCAGTCATCGTCACCGGCCGTGAGCGGGTTTTAAGGTAGTTTTGCAGGTCCTGTTGCCCTCGAGGTGGCGAGTTGGATCCCCGTTGGTGAGAAGCAGCCTTGAGAAAAAAAAGACGTTTCACCCTAATTCATTGCTGAACCATTAACCGGATGAAGGCATGGTGGATGCTATGTACACAAATTACAAATGGATGAATATGTCATCAGTTTACTTAAATATACTGGATATTGGTCAGTCATTACTGAGGCTCGCTTCAAATATTAAATTCTCACAAGGATTTCTGTAGTGGATTTTTTCTACACAATTACATGAGGCTTGAACTTTAGCTATACATATAATAATTTTACCCCTGCTCATCATCGTCATCGTCATCATCATCATCATCTAAACCCATTCATCTTCCACTGTCCAGCGGCTGACCGATAAATCGAGGCACTTGTTTTTGATACCATGTTTCCGTTACATAATAGAAATGTCAAGCTTTTTCACCTGGACGAAGAAATAAGGTCAACAGAAAACAGCAGAAAACAGGTTCATTTTTTTTCCTCTTTTTTTCTTGTTAAATAGTAATAAATACATGAGATGCAGTGGTTTATTTTTCCATTTTTTTCTGAAGCAGGAGGGTTAAAAAGTTTTTTTATTCATTTATTTTTATTTATTTTATTTATTTATTTATCTGTTTGTTTTCTTTAGCAGCAATCCGAACATGGTTGAGAGTGGAGATAGCAGCCGAGAGAGAAGTAGTTCACTTTTTTTCTTGACTTGATGGCAAACAGCACTCATAGAGTGTTGCAGAGGAGGAAGGAGGGAGGAAAGACGAGAGAGAGGGAAAAGAGAAAGAGAGAGTGACTGAGAGAGAAAAAAGTGGGGGCACAGGTAGGAGGGCATGAAAGAGTCTCCTTCATCTTTATGGATTCCTCCCTCCACTCATCTCCTCTTCCTTCCAACACAAATATGGGAGCAGGAAAAAAAGAATAACGAGCGACAGATAGAAAAGGCAAGTGAGAGACAGAAGAAGAGAGCGAGAGGAAGAAGGAGAAAAAAGAGCAAGATTTGGCTTAGCGTAACCAGAGTTAATACAAATGTATTTTTCACTGTTTTCTGTCCAAAACAAAAGTAAGAAAGAGAGAGAAAGGGAGACAGAGAGGGGGGGGAAATAAAAAATGGAGATAGAGAAAGAGGATAGGGAGGGTAAGAAAGTCTGAGTAAGATGGTGAAGAAGGCAAATTTTAAAAAAACAAACAGGGAAGCATTTTGGTTTTCCTTCTGGCCGAGCGGTTTGCTGTTTTTCAGGCCTTTCCTGTATCACTTCCTCCTTCCTGTAGCGATGCGCTCGTTCCCCCTCTTCACTCCGAAAGCGGCCGGCGGCGACAAAATGGTTCCACCTCCTCCTCCTCCTCCTCGCCTGGGATTTCTCTCACCGTTTTGTGACTACGGTTTTGTCATTTGCTTTATTTTTATTTCATAAGATTTGTTTCATAGTTTTGAGATATATAAGCCAGTGTGTCAAGCGAGAAAAAAAAGACTGGAAACATAAAAAAGGAAAAGAAAAAAAATCAAAAAAAAAAAGTAACAAAAGTGTTTGCGTAAGTCACGGGGGTGAGAGATAGTCAAAAGAAGAAAAAAAAACAACTCAATCCCATTTCGTTTGCTTGTCTGTGTGTATGAGCGAGTGTTGTCTGTCCCTCAAAAACAATGAAAAATAAACTCGTATAAATAAAATAATACATCGAATAAATAAATCCAGAACAAAAAAAACTCCTAGCTTCTCAGCCCTCTCTCTCCCCTATCCTCTCTCTCTCCTTGTGTAGTGATTTGAAATAAATTAAAAAATGTACAATTACGTCTTGACTTCATAAAACAAAAAAAGGGGGGAAAAACGAGATTAGAACTTATTCAGGAACCTTTCTCTCACTCTCTCCTGCTGCATCCCTTCTCCTACGACATTCAACGCTCCGAACCGGAACTCATCCGGGTAGTGGGGCCGGGTGGGGATGGGGTTGGGGTTGGGGGGGCGACTCGGAACCAAAACCGAAAAATAAAGAAAAAAAAAAAAAACAGAAAAAATAAATCTCTTGCTGCAAACCTATCCTCAAATCACATAAAATCCAACAATATAATAAGAACAATAAAAACAAACCTTCAGAAAACCTTTCTGCCCTTACCTCTTCCCCCTGACCTCTTGCAAAAAAAAGACCAAAAAAAATTAAAACGGTTTGAAATCTTCCCCCTCTCCTCCCCCTCGACCCCATGCAAAACAAAACAAAACAAAAAAATCCTTTGATATTTCACAAGTTTTTCTGTAATCCTGTTGTGTGTGTGTGTGTACTACGTGTGTGTGTGTGTGTATTTGGGCGCGCATGTAATGTGTGTGGCGTTGTGTTTTTTTGTAATCATTTATGTTTTTCATTAAAATTTTTTTTGTATGGCTTTTGGAATTTGTTCAAGATTTATCAAGAGTTGGCCGCGTTCTGGCCGCCACCTCCGCCGCTTCCGCACACACCCATCATGATGGACTCTTCCGAATCCGGCCGCACCCCAATGCCACCGATGCCCCCGATGCCCCCTCCTCCTACTCCGACCCCACCTCGGGGCGGGGCGCCGGTCAGCATCCCGCCTCCTCCTCCCTGGGGCGGGTTGTTATTGTTGTTGCCGGGGTAACAGGGCGGGATGTAGCCCAGGCCGGAAGCGGGCGCCATGCCGTCCTGGGCGGCGGGGGCCTGCGCCGCCGCCTGCGCCGCCTGCTGCTGCTGCTGCTGCTGGGCGGGGCCCTGGGGTGGGGGCGGGGCCAGGGCCGCTCTAGTCCGAAAGGCGGAGATGCCCAGGTGGATGTTGGAGGAGCCGTACTGGCTGGAGTCCAAGCTCGACGGGGGTGGCTGCGCCATGGAAGACGGGGCCAGGTGGTGGTGGTGGTGGTGGGCGAGGCTGAGCTCGATGCTGTCCTGCATCTGCGGCGAGGAGACGGGCATCAGGGCCTGCTGGCCCCCCTGTGGACCCTGGGGCGCCTGGCCCTGGGGCGCCTGGCCCTGCTGCTGCTGCTGCTGCTGGGACACTGCCTGCTGCTGCTGTTGCCGTAGCTGCCGGCCGTTGCCGTGATGAGCGCCGTAGACCGGGTGTGGGTGGTGGGGCTCAATGCCGCCGCCCATGAAGTGGCGTGTGTGTTGCGAGGCAGCCGGCTTGTGCAGAAGCAGCTGCGGGTAGGGGCCGTCACCACCGCCACTGTTCGACAGCTGGCCCATGCCGTCTCCGCCCGGCCAAATCCGCAACTGCTGCTGCGACGGTGCCTGGCGAGGTGGAGGAGTAAAAAAAGTCGTTAGAATAAAAGGTTTGGGTTGCTACACTCTACGGCGTTAGCAAGTATCTGATATTTGTGCCTTGCAGATGTGATTGTAGATGTGACATCAATTCAATAGTCAACTGACCCATAGCATTTGAGGAAGTTAGAGGGAGTGTCTACAAAACTGGTCAGCTAGATGTAAAGATTATGGACAGATTTGAGGACAACGAGAGCAGACACGTCACCTGTGGGCTCTGCATTTCGTAGTCCGTGTGAGTGACGGCGCTGTTGTAGTAGCGGTTGCTGTACCGGTAGTTTCGGTTGTCGTTGGAAGAACCGCTGGATCCACCTGAGAGAGTGAGAGAGCGCGCAGCAAATGAAGAGCAAGCTACAAAATTACATTTATGACACGTAGCCATAAATGACCATTTTCTTAATGTAAGAGACAGTTTGGGGCAACTTGGAGTTAAGGGCCTTGCTCTGGGGCCCAATGGTGGTGGCAGTGCTGGAGGAAGGATTTGAACCCACAAGTATCCTACCAACAGACCATCACCACCATTACCGAGTCAAATGCTGCTGCTGCTGCTGCTGCTGCTGCTGCTGATGTGTGTGTGTGCGCGTATGTACCAGAGCTGGAGACGGAGCTGGTGGTGGATGTGGAGTGACTGTGGTCCATGGCGGGGCTGGTGGAGGTGGAGCTGCTGGTGTTGGTGCCCTCGTCCGTGGTCTTCTTGAAGAAGTTGTGCTGCAGGGCGTAGAAGGGCGTGATGCGCGTCTTCGGGTCGTAGTCCAGCATGCGCAGGATCAGGTCCTTAAACTTCAGGTAGTCACAAGGGGCGTGTCCTTGCTCTCCAGCCCGCCTCCCCCCAGGACCGCCTGTCTCCACCCCCAGGATCTCGTGGAGGCGCCGCGTGGCGGGGGCCTTGTACTCCTGCATCGAAGTACGGGGTGGGGGGGAAGAGAGGTTAAAATTCACTCAAACACACCTGGAATACTGACATACTGACAGTGACATGGAGTGATGAGATGAAGTAGGAGTTAGGGATGGACAGTTAATCAAACATGAATCAAAACCAACATTCAGAACCTCTAATCAACTAAATCTCACCCATGGTGGTTATTTTAATTATATTTAAAAATTCTGTTAGTACCTTTTAAAAAATGGTTAATTGCTTTTCACAAAAGTTCCATATGCGTTCATGTACTGTCCCTTTATAAACATACTAGTGTACTGTCACATTACAAGATAGGGCTGTAGACTGTTTTTAAATAATTAATAAGCAGTGATAAACAAGATATAACAGACATTATACATTGATGTAGGATCACTATTTGGCGAGATCTCATCTCTCTAGTTGCTCAGCTTATCTCGTCTCCTTGTCTCAGGCAGAATGTTAAACATCAACTTCATCAGCTACTTGTTAACATGGTATTACAATTAAAACACCAGTAGAGATACAGTCAGGTGGCAGTGTTCTATCTTACTTGCTGATTTTGATTTTGATTTTTTGATGAGTTACTAGATTTGTGCCCACATATCAGATATCAGTTACCTACCTAAACCAACCTTGCTGTCGGTGTTGATAATTTCCCCATCCATTGTGATGATTCATGACATTTTTATCACTAATTATTATTGAGTTACTGACATTTATATCTGGCAAAAGCCACACAAGCATAAACTATTTATCACTGCTTGTTAATGATATAAAAATTGGCTACAACCTAATTAACAACTGGATTATAAATCATTTATAGCCTTTTATAAGGGGCGTCTTATTGCACAGTGGTACCAGATCATTTATTGGAACTGTTCAATTAATTGTGATAATGATTTGAGGTCATATCGCCCAGCCCCTGTATGAGCATATCAATAGGTGTTATATTAGTAAAAAAGCGTGTTTACTATTATTATATTCTCTGTTAAGACACAACAAGGTAAAGCCTGGGTAAGAGGAGACATAGCTTGGGGTCGGACAGGTTAGGGGGAGGGAGGCATGCGGAAGGTGAGGATGAGAATGTGAAGGGAATGGTGATTATATGTTTACTAAGAAGTTTATAAGTTTAGCAAAGAAATCGGAGAAGGATTCTGGTTTTTACAGCAGCAAAAGTGTTGACTCTGAAGTGTTGGATAAAATTTCAGCACTTGTATTAGCCTAACTAATTAAATTTAAAGACTACTTAAGCTTGATTAGCTAATGCAGAATGCCATCTTAAAAAGCAGCTACATTCTAACACTATGAAGGACAGAAATTACATACATTTTTGGAACCGCTAAAGGGTCAAAAGAAAAATAAAATGGGGGGTTTTGTGTGCTCATTAGAAAATATTGCATGCTCACACAGTGTTACTGATCTGCATTGTTCGATCTACATTCATCTTGTGGGCATGTGATACTCAGATTTTTCATGTGATACTCACGTTTTTTCACTTGTTCCTGGCTGACTAAAACTAAAGTAGCTGCCAAAATGAACACTGGTGTGTGTGTGTGTGTGTTTGATAAAAGAAGAGAAGAGGATGATGAAGCGATGATGTGTCTTTGAGGGGAGAGATGATGGTGGGATGCTTGGAAAGTTAAAAGCAGAGTTTTACTCACAGAGGCTGAAGGATAAAGTACCTTCTTTATGTCCTTGTTCTTCTTGACGGTCCACAGCCCGTCTGAGAGCTTATCAAAATACTTCCGCGCTTTAGGGGCCTGGTCCAGCATGTGGTTAGGAGGGACGCCGAGGACCTCCACGATCTTATTCATCTGGTCGACCTGAGAGAAGAAGAGAAAGAGGGGGATGAAATAAGACCAAGATGCAGACCACTGATGTCAGCGACAATATACTTCACTGGGAAGAGAGCTGAACTGCACAAATTGTCACTAGAAAGAAACAATGTTTCATAAAGACAATAACAGAGTCAAAAGAGTCTATTTTCGATATGAAGGAGAAATTAGGACTTCGGGTCAAAGCAGGAACAAAGCAAGTATAGGGTGATAATGAACTTTGATAAATATTAGGGATGTAATGGTTCTGAAATTGCACCAAAAAAAAATGGGATGCCAATGTCAAGATCTAAAAGGTCAAAAAGAAAAAAGAAAACCTAACCGTGAATTTGCAGAATGGTTAAACTACTAATAAATCATAAAAGTCGTACTAATAAATAATAAAATAAGTCGTAAAAGTAGGTGTACCTCGTTGGAGCCGCTGAACAGGGGTTCGCCCGTGTGCATCTCCACCAGAATGCAGCCCAGAGACCACATGTCGATGGCCAGGTCGTAGGGCATTCCCAGCAGCACCTCGGGCGATCGGTAGAAACGACTCTGGATGTACTGGTAAATCTAAAAACACACACAAAACAGAAAAAATGTCAAGAAAAATCGAGATAATCTAGTAAAAATTTAAAAAGCATAAAACAAAAATGGGCTCCCCCTCTGAGTCTTGGTACCTCTCAAGGTTTTGTCCTATTTTACTACAGAGGGAGATTTTCTTTGCCACTGTGAACCCCAGACCCTGCTCATTAGAGGACTGGAGGCCCTTCTTTGTGGCAATGTGTGTTGTCAAAAGTGAAAAGCGCTGTACAAACGAAACTGAGTTGAACTGGATGCTTTCAGTTCCTGAAGAGTTCCTGCAATAAGACCTCTCAGCCACTGCGGGGCAGCAGAAACTGGGCAGGAGCAGGTTACAAGAAGACACAGCACCTGCGCTCTTTCCAAATACTCTATCCAGCGCCATCTCTGGCACTGTGTTCTCCCAGCTGGAAAAATCTGGGTTGAGACTATTCTGCTTATTTAAATGTATAAATCTAATTATACATTGTTTAATTGTATAAACGTTCTGGCACATTTGTGTCATGACTTCTTTCTGGTCCTGCGACCTTGCATGCAAATTTTGTGGCTTATTGTACGGCTTGGACTCTCTTTACATGTCTATTCATCAATTGTTCATTGTTAGACCCATATTACTAGCTAATACTGGACTGGTTCTGAAAAAAAAAAACATAACCATTACCTAAAATACTTAAGAAAATTAATAGCTGACAATGCCACTATCTCCTAAAGACTGAAGCAGCATCTGAAAACGCTAAACATGTTTCACCATTGTTGCTTTGGGCAGTAAGAGTTAGGGGTGTAATATGTCGATCTACAACAATGCTTTAATTCAATGATCAGCGAGCCCATAGCACCCATCGAAAAAGAAAATATCATTGTAACATCACTTTGCATTGAACACAAGTTCTAATTGTTATTAAAAGAGAGCCTTGTTTTTATATAAAGGTAATAAAAATGTTAAATGATTCTTCAGTTGCTTTTTGTGATCTGATGTGAATGAAACGGGTTGTGTTAAATCAGCATATGTTATTGTCTCAACTGACTCCTGAACTAAATCAACTGAAAATCGTCTTGTAGCAGACTTCAAATCTTTATCCTCCAAATCAATATATTATCATATTGTGATTAAACTTGTGATTTACACCCCTAGTAAGCGTGGTGGTGGTGGTGTGTGACGTGGTCCTACTGGGTTTCCAACTTTAGCACCGGCACCAGTGCAGTGGAAAAGTGTGGAGGGGTATGAGTGAGACCGTCCACTCACCCGCTGTCCGAGCTGGCAGGAACTGCCGAAGTCGACAATTTTGATGGCGCTGCGTTTGGGGTTGCAGAGAAGGATGTTCTCGGGCTTGAGGTCGCAGTGGATGATGCTGAGCTCGGGCGTGGCCAGGAAGAGCAGCGCCGTGCACAGCTGCTGGGCGAACTTGCGCGTCAGGTTGAGCGAGACGCCCCGGAAGTTGGTGTTGCGCAGGAGATCGTACAGGTTGTAGGAGAGCAGCTCGAACACCAGGCACAGGTGGTTCCGGAACATAAAGTGTCTCTTCAGGTGGACTGGAGGGGGAGAATGAATTTAAATATGAATGTAAAATATGAGCTACTATATATTAGAAATAAATTCATTCTATTGGCAAATCTTATTGTGGCTACACATTTACAAGATCAGCGGGCGGTGCAAGGCAGTTTGAGTGTGTGTGTGCTATTTATAAGTTTACCCACCTATATAGTACTTCATCTCAGTGTCGTGTTTGTTCATGAGTTCTAGGAGCCTCAGTTCAATCTGGGCCTGGTTGAGGAACGCTTTCTTATTCTTGATGATCTTAATGGCCACCCACTCCTGCTCATGGTGGTCGTACGCCTTCACCACCTGTATGAAGACAGAACAGGTTACACGTAAAGGTTTTACCCGCACTGTTAAGGTACTGTAAATATGCTCAACTATTAAAGCTCTTTACATCAGGATAAAGCAGAATCTATCACCTCCCTGGCTTGTCATTTCAAACGTCTGTTGCTAAAGACTGGAACAATCTTTTATAATATCTAAATTTATATATTTCTTTGAAAGGCCTACTCATGAACATCTGTAATAATTTTTTTTTTATTCTGTTAAATTATTAGCTATGGTTTATGTTTTTGTTTGTTTTACAAGTGTTGGCAGGCAATCTAAATGTTCCTAAATAAATAACTGAATAAATTAATAGAATTCTTTTGAACAGCATTAACAAAGGTTCTGAGTGTTGCTTCTGATTAACTGGCCAGCCCTAATTTTATCTACAAAAAAGTTGCAGGTCTGGGATGCTAAGATCCATCCAAATGGGCGGAAAGAGGCTCACCTGTCCGAAGGAGCCCTTGCCGATGAGCGAGTCGATCTCGTAGCGGTCCAGCCACTTCTCCCCGTTCTTCACGATGTAGTCGTAGTTGTCGTCGTCGTAGCCGTCGTTGTAGACTTTCCGCTCCTTCTTTGTGCTGGAGTCCTCCGGCGGAACCTGCTGCGCCCGCCGCTTCTTCTTCGTGTAGTACACCTATGCCACGAAGGGAAAAATCATAGCTGGGGTAAATCACAAGTTTCTTCTTGATATGATATTATATTGGTTCGATATTATATTACTACGATATCATTTCCAAATCGATGTGATTCAGGAGCCAGTGATCGATAAGAGACATTATATGCTGATTTAACACAATCACTTCAATTCATATCAAATCCTCAAACATTCAAATAAAAACTATCTTTGCTTCTAACAAAAATATTGTAAAGGCATGTTACAATATGTATGATGTCTGGTCGATGTTGTCACTTTTGGTCAATGCTATTGGCTTGTTGATCACTGAATCGATGCATCAGTGTAGACTGACGTACTTCCCTATGGCTCACCTCATTGATGTGCTTGTAAGTCTTGATGAGATCGACGGAGAGTTTTCGCAGCGGGGCGCTGGCTGGGTCTCGGAAACTCGGGGGAATCCTCCTCTGCAGTATGGTCATGTCTGACAGCACCTGAGCGGACAGGTAAAGGGGTCATAGGTCACAGGTGAATGTTGGGGGTTCAAAAACCGGGACGTTTCTCTGCCATCGACCTTAGACTTAAGATTTAGAGTTACAGCATTTTAGATGATAGAGGCTGACCGATTATCAGTGCTGATATTTAGTGTTTTTATGTTTATTGATGTATGTCGTTTTTCTAAAACCAATATGCCAATAAAATAAAATCACCCCGATGCAGTCACCTTTCTACATAAAAACTTGGTGCTGCTAAACTGCTAGTATCAAATTTATTTCAGATCATTAAATAAATAGCTGCTAAAGCTCCCTGCACCTTTTCTGTTAAGAACGTTTCAAAGTTCTCAGAATAAAACACACTAAAATGCTTTCAAGTTCTTTTTTGTGCTGTAATATTTGCTAACTTCTGATACCAGATTGCATTTTTGCAGCAGACACATATTTAATTTGGTTTTTTTTTTTACATTTTGACACCAATTTCCATTCTTACCATGTCAAAATAACAGTGTTATCAGTATCAACTCAGATGATAATTGCATAGGGCGACCCATACGTGACCGGTGTAAAGTGTGCGCGTGTCTACCTGCTGCTGTTCGGCCATGGACTGGATGTTGCTGAAGGAGGGGTGTGTGTGCTGGCTCGACATGGTTAGCTCAGCGGGGGAGAAGCCGGGAGCGGCAGGCTGGCACAGGGAAGAGGAGGGAGGCATGCATCCTGAACAACTTCCACCTAACCCAGAGAGAGGGAGAGAGAGAGAGTTAGACAACTTACAAGAGTATGTTGCATAGCCCACACACAATTAAAATGTAAGCATAAAAGTCTTGGCTTATTCTGATGCCTTGAAACTTTTCCTCATTTCCTGCGACCTAGTGAGCAGGGTATTCGAACAACCTCACACACACACACGCACACCTCTCTTAACCCCTTTTCCACTGAGACAGTTCCTGATTTGGAACTGTTGCCATGTTTTTTCCACCGAAAATAAAGACTGGCGCCGGTATCACAAAAGTGGCTCTGAACCGGGACCAAAACTTTTGCCAGTCTGAAAGTGACAGAATGAGCTGCACTGTGGATATTTAAATATCTCCTCAAAGCTTGAAGCAGCATCTGAAAACAACTGAAACTGTATCGTAGCAGACTTTGTGATATCAGCAGACTTCATTGTCCACTGAATAGATATATCATATAGTGATGTGACTTACACTCCTTGTGTTTTGACCCGCCTCACACTGGCCTCAATGAGAATGCAGGGCCACATCTCACTGGTTCCCCCGGTTCCCAAATTCAGTATCGGCACCAGTGCAGTGGAAAAGTGGTACCAACCAGAGTAACACAAATATACAAAAATACTGGGGCAGTTGTTAGCGTAACGGTTAGGGAGTTCGCCCCGCGATTGGAAGGTCGCTGGTTGGAATCCCAGGACTGGTAAAGGTATCACTGAGGTACTCATGAGCAAGGTACCGTTCCCAAGCACTGCCCACGTCAGCTGCCCCGTGCTCTTTCACGGATGGGTCAAATGCAGAGGTCACATTTGATTGTGGTGCACTGTGTGCTGTGTTCACAATGCCAAATAATCACTCACTTTCACTAAAGCTGGTTAGATAGTGCCATGTCAATCACAGCTCTCTCAACACATACATACACGCTACAACCAAGTGTACTTTGAATAACAGGCCTTAGACACATACTGTTGTACTCTGCTCAGGGTCTCCCTAATGGTTTCTAGGGAGACCCTAAATCTAGCGAAAAGTTTTAGTAGCAGTTTAAAGAGACCACCAAACAAGGAAAACCCTGAATGAGCTAATATTTTGCACGAACACACATACAATAAAATGTGTGCAAGAGTTCGGCTTTGGTAGATTCTGTTTTTTACCCAAGAACAAATGTCAAATATGAAAACAATGGTGAATGTTGGAATCTTCACAAAAACGGCATAAGTGAGTTTTAACAACAAGTTCCTTCTTAAGAACAGTTGGTGAATGAGGCCAAGTATACTTTAAGACAAACATGGCCGTGGTAACTAGGGCAGGGGGGCAAGTGACGGTGAGAAAGGGGCAGGACGTCCAGCAGTGGACGAGCGAAGAGTAACAGGGCGAAATTTATCTGTCCACACGTTATAGGTGGAAATCAATGGGCCCTGCTTAAACAAAGTGCAAAACAACACATCTGACCCACATCCACCCTGCTGACACACACAAACGCACACCAGTATCAATCCTACTGACACACACACACCACGCACGGTATTCACATACAGCGTGCATTTATGATGCATGGTTTTTGCTGGTTTATGACCAATAATAAAAACACAGTTAATAGGGCAGGGCAATATGACCTCAAGTCAATATCACATTTTAAATCAATAATGAATAAACTATAATTCTGTTTTTTGTTGTAGTTTACCCTCTTAGTTCAAAGACAAGGTTTGGACTATAAATATACTACTAAAACAAGGGTTTTTTTTCTAATGAAAGTGTGCATATCTTTGTGGCATGCGGTGACAGTCTGGACAGGGCGGAGTCACATGACATGCAGTAATATATATGCTCTGAATGTTGGTTATTTAATTATTAAAATTGCTGTGCCACAACGCCTATTTCTATTCATCACTGTGCAGTTGGTAAAGCTCATCTTTCCCTGACTGGTGCTGGCCAAATTCTACTTGATTTATATATAGTTTCTATTCCCACAAAATTTCAAGCGCTTGAATAAATCAGTTTTTTTTGTGGTGTTGTTTCCGACGTCTCTCCATCTCTGCGCAAACTGGCCTAATTTTAGTGAGATGACGAGACGGGAACGTGCTGAAAGCCGGGTTGGACAAAAAAGAAAGTCATGCTGGCCCTTTAAATGCCCGAGCGAACACATTGAGAACTTCCTGAGTGTGACGCCCCACTTCCCCCGCTCTGATTGGGCAAGGCGACTCCCCCCTCCCGCACACCTCCTGATTGGCTGCCGGTATCCAAGGGCTGGGCGGCGAGGTCTCTATAAATAAACCTGGTAGCTTGTGCTGTATCAGCAACCCTTCCCACAATGCCGCTCTCTCTCTCCCTCTCTCTTCCTCTTCCTCCCTCCCTCCCTCCCTCCGTTACCTGTCTTTGGTCACAGCGCTCACAGCAGTCTTGCCCCATACCAGATTTGGGTGTTTTAAAACACCCAAATAAAAGATGACAGACCTTCCATGGCACAATGCCATGTTTTATCGAAGTTGGTAAATATTTCGGAATTTTGGGAAGCTCCGGGAGCGATCAACAGGGCCGGACAAGCTCCCCCTGCCAAACCACCCCCACAGCAACCCCTCAACCCGCAGCACTGCCGATACAGCTGCCGGCCGCCAATCAGGGTGTCGCCATGGCAACAGACCAGCCCTCTCCCTGTCTCTAAGGCACAAGAAGAGAGGGTGGGTGCAGGGCGTGTGGGTAAAGAATAGCTGAACAGCCCCGCCTACGCTTCACCCCCACCCCCCCACCACCTCCAAACTGCCCCTACCCACCCGCCGTGTCCGCTCCGACCCCTGTCTCCATTCCCTGTTAGGGTAGCGGAGGTTGTGCTGCGACAGTGCCAAAGTTGGGCCGGGTCCCTTGCCGCATGCCGTGGCGGGCAGAGGAGGGTGGCACGCGAATGAGGTTATGAACTGATATGTACTGCGTAAAAGAGGTTTGAAACATATGATGAGAGGAATGGCACACACTCCTCTCAGCGCTGTAGGGTGTGGATTTTTAGATTTCCGAATGTGTTTGCATGTAACGCCAACGCTAATACAGCAGTGCGGTCGTGTCCATTAACATTAAGTAAGCGTAGCTGTCTTTTCCCACGGTCCCATCTTAAACATCAAACTCATTAGGTTCTGGGATTGAATTTTGCATCTGTCGGATTCTAAATGAAAACATCTAATACAGTAGGACATTTGACCAACTAGTGTATATTTCTGATAGTTAGCTCACTTCACCAGAGCGTAAGCACATAGCCGTAGCACAGTGAGTTTGCTTAACAAGCTACTTTTTGAGTTATCTTCGTAGTAAGCATGTTAATTATTTCTTGGAGTGGTGGTGGCCAACAGGATTAGGGGGTTCAAATCACCAGTGTCAGTGTCTCAGAGAGACAAAGCCCTTTAGTTAGGAAACTGGAAATCATTGTGGATAAAATCATCTGATAAAATGTAAAATGGTAAGATTATCGCATATGAACCAAGAAGGTGGTGGGTTCAAATCCCAGCTCTACCAAGCACTACTACCGCTGGACCCCTGAGCAAGGGCCATAACCCAAGCTGCTCCAAGGAGACTGTCCCTGTAATTAGGAGTTGGAAGTCACAAGAGGTCTGCCATCTGCTAAATGCTGTAAATGTAAATGGTTTTAGGTTCAAAGCCCAGCTCTATCCTACCTCAAGCACTACTAAATATACCATGGCATGTTGTAAATGTGTATCTAAGGTCAGGTAAGCTTCAGTACCCATGATTCTACGATAGTGGCAAAACCAACAAGTTCCACATCAAAGTAAGGAAGGTTAGATTAGCATGCAAGTCCCGAGTGACTTCCATTTCCTTCAGGGACTGGAGCAATTCCGGTGCACAATAATATATATGATATGATGATATACAATATGACCTTTAAGTTAGAGCCTACCAGTGAGCAGCTGACGTGGGCACTGCCTGGAGATGGTACACGGTGGGCAAGGTGTCACCCTTCTTAGCAAATTTGAATCTGACGGGTAGGGACATTTCGGTACCCGCATATTCCAGCGCAACACACTTCTGCGCTTCGAAGTTTTTGACCTTCAGACACAGAGGTGAGTTGGAGGTCAGGGAGGACAGCACGGTCTCAAAACATCATGCCAATCAAGACTGTGCAGACTCCCCCTCAGGTCAGGTGCTAAATAAATAAGAGTTTTCATAAAACGGCACCAATTTTGAAGGCTCTAGTTTGGAAGGCGGAGGTACAGATGCTTCCCAATATAACAACCATTCGCATCCCATGCCAGCAAGTCTCTTTTCAGGCGAGTCGACCAGGGAGGGCGAGCGTCCCCTCCCTCAAAAAGCTCACCCAGCTGACCCACTCCGCTCAAAATTGGCTGCTAATTTGCGCTATTAGTCTGTGCTCTAGATGGAGGGAATTTCAGCTAATCTATGTTAGAAGGCGGTGGGGTGCTGAACCGTGTTCACCAGCGAAAACCCACTCTTGTTACACTGAACACCTACTTTTAACATCGTAATCAGATTCGATATCACATCAACAGATCGCCACGTGCCCGACGTGCCCCCACCCGGTGTGCCCACATGTGCCCGCGGCAGGGTTGGGGAGGGCGTCTCCGCTGGCATCATGGCGGCTCTACAATTCCTCGTTGGGTTTCACGTTGATTTAACGTTGCTTGATTTTCACTGTCAGTGCTAAACGAACTGGGTGCTAATGTTAACAAAGTTATCCTTATCCCACGTATTCTCATCTCTGTTGTCTCTTCTTCACCTTCTCACTCTTGTTCTCTTTGTCTGAAAGTCCACCATGCTCCATTTCTTTGCAGACACCCACACACTTACTGCCAACTAGTCTGGACTGGGCTGTGTGTGTGTGTGTGTGTGTGTATGTGAGAAAGTGTACCATGTCTGAGTCTGACTCAAATGATTTTTTTTTTTTTTTACACATACACGCTTGGGATATAATGGCACCTCGATTCAATGATCAACAAGTCCACAGCATCAATCCAAAATAAAAACATTGATCAGACATATTGTAACATCACTGTATACTGAACAGGGCTTTAGCGATTGGATACGATTGATTAATTCAGCATAATCGTGTCATTTCAATCGTTGGCTCCTGAATTCAATTAAATCAAAATCGTACAGTAAACTTTGAGATACTACATCTGATATTTCAGAAATCTTGAATCAATGTTATGAGCTTGTGGATCATTGAATTAACACTAATCTAAGTACCATCAGCTCTCATCTACAGTAAACCCCACCTTAGAGCAATTTTTTTGACAACAGTGCATTAACGCAACCCAAATCCATACTAAACACCCCCATTAGCCCCTGCAACCCTGTTAGCACGTTTTAGCATTGGTGCGGCAGTGGCGTCCCTTTAAGGCCGGTCCAGAGCGCTGAGTCAGGCCCACTCTATTAATACGGGCCCATCTGGGTCGGCTACTCAAACAGTGTCACCGGTAAAGTGAGAAGAGGTGCGGGACATTAAAAATAAAAATACCGCTCCTCGTAGATTGTATGACGAGCAACAGGTCCTCAGCAACAGGCCAAACGGATTCCACAAACAGCAGGTTGTTCAGTCGACGCTCAACAAGTAACGTGTTACTAGGGTGTAAATCCAATGTATTGTATTGAAGAACTGATATCGGCAGATATCACAAAGTCTGCCTCGACACAATTTCGATTCAGGTCAGGAGCCAGTGATGGATAAGAGTCAATATCATGTGCTGATTTAAGACAATCACTCCCATTCGTATAAATGACCAAAACTCACTAAAATACCATTTGACATTTTTATTCCTGAACTCAACCAGATATTTCAAAGAAAATAATAATAATCTCTTTTAATAAAAACAGAGCTCCTGTTCAAAATAAAATGGCATTGCAATCTGTATGACGTGTGATCAATATTTATATTTATATGAATCGATGGATTGATGTGAATGACTTGTCTTTAAGGCAGGTTCACTTTAAAGGGCCACTCCATCCAAATAAGCCAATGCTCTCTTCACTTCACACCTCCCAAACGGCTACCGTTGCTAAATAACTATACTAGTATTTGCTATAAAAGCAACTCGCTTTAGCTGTTGCCATGTCAGGTACCTAAAAACGATTGTACCAACACAAAACACATGCTAAGGTTGTGCCATTTGTGGGTAAACGTTTTAGCGCTCACATCCATCAGGGATATTTTTTCTAACGTGAGACTGCATATCTAGCCTTTGTGATTTTTCAATAACTGAAGGAAACATACAGATGTAGTGGCAGATTGGACGGGATGTAGTCATATGACAACGCTCGCTGGAGTGTGTTTTTAAGGGGACCGCAGATGAACATACACTGGGGAAAGTATTAACAGAATTTTTTTTAATGATCTCAACACCCATCATGGGCAAGATTACATGGATTAGAGGTTCTGAATGTCCTAATAAGACCTAACAAGAACTACTGATGTAATAGAAAGGCATTCCCAAGTCCAGAAAAGGTTGACTTGGCACGTTTTACACCCAGATACCCTTCCCAAACTAACTCCTCTCCATTTATCCAGGCTTGGTACTAAAAAATGACCTTTATTTTTTCCCCCCTACGATGCTTTCTGATTGGTTGCCAAACTGACATGTTTGACCATTTATGCCACTTTTTATTCTGATGAGCTCTGAAGCCTCTGCCTGTCTCCTCTAGAACCCAACATGCTTCTTTAATGGAAGACACAATAAAACCTTTTGAACCGATCACTACCACAACCCAAATAGCTCACTTTTCTCAAAAGGTAAAACATACTAAATGCTTAATGTGTTTTCCTTGTTAACACTGACTTGTGTGTGCAGCGTTGAATCAATAGTAAGAATGCACGGTGGGGTGTCTGTTAGGGGTGTAACATTGTACATTGATTCAACAGCCATCAAGCCCATACCACATATACTGCAACGTCCCTCATGTTAAACAGAGTCTGTTTTGTTAAAAGATAAGTTTTTATTTTAAGGAATAAAAATGTCAAATTTCTACAAGGACAACGTCCACAACACACACACAAAAATTGTTGTAATCTGTGTAAATCGTTACACTCCTACTGCTCATCACTGGTGTGGGATACCAGATAACAAAATGGCAGCAAACTCGTCCTAACATTTTAAAGTCAAGATTGTGGCTCTGTTTCAGCAACACACACAAGAGCTGTGCGATGTGGCCTCAAAGCAATACCATGATTAATTTAACTTTTACCTTGATTACAATTAATGATTAAGTATTAGGCTTTATGTGGTTTCAAAACAAACTAAAAACGCAAAACAAAAGAACTTCATTAACTGCAATCAGAGTCAAATGCTCCATTAATTGTGGCATTGATTTGAGGTCACATCGCCCATTCCTAGTATCAGTCAGGCACTGAGACCAATTAATTCAAATATTTGGTTTAGTGTCACATGTGTAAAATGAAAATTGTAGTTCACATTTATTCATTTAAGATAATTACCCCTTGACAAATGTGAGGGGCAAACCTCAAGCCAGAGGCAGCAGACAGGTTGCTTGAAAGGAAACTTCATTAAAGGCAGCTAATGTTTGATATAGTTTGCAAACGATCCGTCTGAAACACTTTATAAGAAATTATCTGAAGTTTACACTTCATTCATCTTTCATTGAATATATTCTTTCAATTAAAACTTATACAAACTACTAAGAGTAGGGAGCAATTCCAGTTCTCCTAAACCACTTTGAGAAGCTTTTTGCTGTTTTCTTAAACTGTTTAGATTGCTAATATAAATACAAGACTTTTTAGACATTTTATTTTTGGGCCAGATCGTTCCAAATTAAGCCTGACTGCAAATTTCAGGCGGGTCTCCCCAATACGCTGATGCTAACAACAATAAGAGAAACCTAATGGTGCACAAATGGTGGAGCATCCCTTTAAGTGTTATCCTTAACTGTCGGACAGAGTTCAAAGTCCCCATTCCACCATCACACACAGACCTTTGCACCACATCATCTCAACCACTACAACTCAAAACTTTATGTGACCTGCAGTAGTTGCCTGTGTTGGCCTAGAGCTGGGCGATATGACCTCAAATCAATATCACGATTAACTGAACTTTTCACCAAGTCAAGAACAATTATCGATGAACTGATGATACTCATGAATTAATCCTACTGACACACATTCCCCCCCCCCTCATAGTTCACCAACAAGGTTTGCGCTGTAAATAGGCTTAACTATTAATGCTGTATTAACAGAAAAATTATCAAAATATCCTACATGGGCAAGATTACGTCAGTTAGAGGTTTTGAATGACAGGACATGACTCTGTCCTATCCTCTCCGTTACTACATCTGTGTGTGGTTAGTTCAGTGATTTTAAAATCACAATGATGAACAGTCTTTCATTCGAAAACATAGACTATCCCAGCTTTAAGGTTGAATATATTCACAGTCCAAACTTTGTCAGTGAACTATAAGGGCAAAAACCCCAAATAAACCCCCACAAACAAAATAACTGTTCATTGATCGTAATCAAGGTAAAATGATCAATTAATTGTAATACTGATTTGAGGTTACATCGCCCAGCCCTACCAATAACTAACAGTGACCACATTAATTTTCAAACATGCATGACTGAATTCTCATCATCAGTTTAGGTGTTGTCCAACTGGACTAGACTGGACTGGACAGGCCAAGTGCTTCAGATTTTCACCTTTGGACTAAGGGCTTGGGCACTGAACACAACAAGAGATCAGGGGAGAGGGAAGTGAGCAAAGTTCGTGGGACAGTGAGGTGATGTTTGCACACTGAGTCTTTAACACATTCCCACAAGCCATACTGCAGAATCACACACACAAGCACACCCCTGAAGAACCTCTGTTCCAGTTTTTGAAGATAAATAAAACCCACCCTGGTGTTTCTTTCATTCTGCAAACACACACACAACAAACTAGAAATGCAATTATCACAACACTAATCAGTAGTCGAGAATTCTAGCATAAGCTGGAGGAAAATGTCTCATACTCATACTAAGCTAAAACTTTCTAACTTAGAAAGCAATGACTGTTAAAAGTCAACGCAACAAAACTGAGTGGACCAAAAGACAGTAATATAACATCTAAAGAGAAATACTTGCTCAGTCCATTTAGGGAAACCATTTTGGAGAGGTTCATTGATTACAAGGGTTTAATCACGATACAATATCAATTCAACAGATACAAGAGCTCGTAGAATGCTTATTTGATTGGATAGGATTAAGGACCCAGTAATCTACAGGACACAACATGATATGCTTTAACATAATCACTTCCATTTATATCAAATAACAAAAACCCAACTAAAATACCATGTCATTTTTATTCCTGAGCTCAACTGGACTTCTCTTTTCATAAAAACCAGACCTCCAGTTCAGTATAAAGTTATGTTACAGTGAGTTTAACGTCTGATCGATGTATACACTTTGGATTAATGCTACGGGCTCGCTGATCACTGAATCGAAGTATTAATGTAGCTTGGTTTTGTTACACTGACTACCAAAAGTCCTAATCTCTGATCACTGACTGGACTGAAATGTGTATGGGCCTCATTTCTCTAAAATCTAGAACCCAGTTCCTGTTTGGATATGAATAAGGGCAGCAGGCCTCGTGCCACGTGACTCGACTTTTACAATAAACATGGAACCCGAACCGGAGCTTTGCTGGTGCTCTGCAGCACCACAAGATTTTTAGGGATCTCGCTGGTCACTAGCTGTGGTGGCTATCTTTAAGACAGTTAGTCATGCCTCTAAAAACTCTGTTATGCGGACAGAGCGCTCGACACACCAGGCTGGAGGACAGAAATAGACAACAGGAGAGAAGTCGGTTGGATACACGGTTATAAATAACCTAACACAATAAGGAAATGGGGAACGAGTCGAAACAACTGTAATTCCCACCTTTTAAAAGGAGTAACACTGAGGTCTTAGCACCAAAAAGAGAATTAAAACATGCCATTAAGACCTGAATTTAGGGCAGCGACAGTTTAGGCTCAAAGGAAGCGATCGATCTATAACAGAGAAAGCTATAAACCAAGAAGTGCTAACGTGGCCATCAACTGCTGATGTCACTCATCAAAACTAAGCAGTTAATGTTGCTCCAGTAGTGACCCTAACACAACTGCTGATGGATAAAGAGAGGGTTCTCGATTACTTCTGAGGTTACGATCCAAGGTGCAAGGTGGAAGTCATCATGCTTGGATCTAGTCCAAACATTACACTGTCAAATCTGTAGATAGCTTGTTTGGAAACCTTGGTGAAAAGGGCCAATTAACCAATTATACCTTAATTGCATTAACAGAGTTAAATACCTGACCGATCATTAAGTCCATTAAGAAGAAAGTGAGAATTAAAAATGCAAGTGGAAAAGGCTGGAAAATCAGTAAATAACTTTGAAAAGAGCCTCAGAACTTCAATGGAAACTAATGCATCCAAGGAAGACTCAATCTTGAGAAAGAAAGTCTTACAAAACAAATCCATTTGATTGGTACAAACATTACAATGTGTAAACTAAAAGAAACTATCAGAAACAGACTATGCTGGCAATTCTTGCTTTACTGTCTAATGCCAGTTACATACCAGTTACATAAGGCAAGTTTATAGCTTTGGAACAGTGTGACTTTGTTTTACTGTAATGCACAGGTGGCCATATAACTGGACAGAGGTTTAAGACTCATTTTTGCATGTTCACTTATGAAAATGGCTTTGACAGCTTGTTCACAAGCAATTAAAAAAATTCCCCCCCAAAAAAATCAAGACAACAAAAGCGTTGCAAAAAGAGACAACATACCTAAGATAACAGCAGCAATGTGGTTTTAAATCAAAAACCTAATCAAGATCCTAAATACACACCCTAAACCTGGTTTAAAATGAGCACAGGCTTATTTTTTTCAGGCAGTAGCGCTCGCTGTGCTGGAGCTCGGTGTTCTTCTGCGCTCTAATATTCCCAGCAACAGGACCATCATCACTGTGAGCTCACAGTACAGCGCGAGCATGCGCGCTAACACACACACACACACACACACACACAGTAGAATCTCTGCAGCAGTGTATAAGCATTCCCATGATTGTCTAAAGGAGCAAAGCTAAAACAATGCCAGGAAAAGGAACACATAAGTCTACAGGGGTCTCTAAAGTGTGTGAAATAATTGGCCAATCCACATCCGATGCAGATGCACACAAAAAACTTAAACCCCCACAAACCACAAGCACAGCCCCCCCACTCTTAAAAATAGTGATTCTGCCAACATCCACAGCACTTATGTAACTCGCAAATACACAAACATTTTGAAACACCGGAAGCCACAAACATCTCCAATAAACAACAGTGTGACCCAGTTTGCCACAGTCTGAACTGTACTGTTTTTCCACCCAAATTGTCCACAACTGACAGCGTAGATTGCAGGCTTTGAACACATAGCAGAATATCACAATGGTAAAGATCCAATCAAAAGCGAAAAGAAAGTCGGTCATTCCGGGAATCCCCCTTTGCGTAGTTACGTCATCGCTGCGCTGTCTGTTTGTATAAATTACTAAACTGTGATTGTATGTATTGTTGCTGACGTTATCGTTTGGAGAACGTAATCAATACATTTTAGAATTATGGGATTTTTTTTAAATCACACCACAAAGGAATCTCTCACTGACAAGTCATTTGAGTGCCAAATTCTGAAACTACAACAGCAACACTTTTCGAATTACACCATTGGTTTACTTCACTTGTCATTATCCGTGAGCCAAAGATGAGCCTCAAACTCATCTCTTTTTGGATGTGCCACAAGTTTCCACAACTAAAATGAACAAAATGCCACTTGACTGTAACCCACACTGTGTCCAAACCCAAGCTTACGTAAGTTTAAGCCCAGCATCACTACAAATGTCTCATTCAAGGAGAGGGCCCAAATGCTCAGGTAGATATTTCATGGATGCAAAGAGCGTACTAACTTTTCGACGGCTTCCGCAGCAGGTGAGACTGTGGTAGGTATCGACTCTGGTCTGGGTTGCCAATCCAGGATTCGGTCGATAGGTTTGCGACCATTCTGTTAGAAGGCTGTGGCTTCTCCTCCACGGATGAAGTGATCACCATCGGAAATGCTTGTGTGTTGGGCCGCGATCTTCAAAGAATTACATCAATTACATCAAGTCTTTTGTTTTGTTCCTCTCTCTCCTTGTAGGGAAGGGGGTGCTCAAAAAATCACTTTGGAAAAAGTTGTTGACATCAAGTACAAGATAATCCGTTCCACATGCTTCAGTGAATCTTCAATCGAGAACGGTTACATCCAATCCAAAAAAAAACACAAAATAACAGGCAAGTTACACGTAGTGGGTGTTAAACGCAAGTCAACCACGAAAAAATACTTCTCGATCGCTAGCAAAATCCTGAAGTGACAAGACCGACGAACGAAAAAGGCACCGTTACTTTTCAACACTGGTTGACTATGTCCTTAATATTATTTCCCTTTATTACCGTGTATCTAAGGCAATGGATTGGGTTTCAGGCAACAACAACTGACTTTAAGCATTAAAAAATATAATATAGATATTCAAACTACGAATCTGCAATATAGCTCTGTATTTTATATATATACTCTGTTATATAGATTTCTCTCTTTTTTATATATGGGGATGAAACTATTTGGTTACTAAAGTTTGCTTTGCTTGTAGTTCCATTGTCCTCAGACACTGAGAAGATTCCACTCAGTTGGATACTGACAAGTTTGGAAGGGGGGTGGGAGAAAGCTGGAGGGCACAAAAAGCCAGGCTGGAATTATGGTGTCCCACTTCAGTCTTCCAGTCCGGATCCGTCAGGGGCTGACGTGTGGGACCGGAGCTAAACGTGCTCGTGCTGGTGGCCTGAGGGTGGTGGTGGGGGTGAGGGGCTCTTCATTTCCAACACCATTTACCCCATCACTAGGGCTAAAAATAGCGGGACCTTCTTGGATTTCGGCTGCGTATCCTACAGTGGACTAGCCAGTCAAAAAAGGGGGGGAGACAGGGCAGCAGGTGCAGGAAGATGGCTCTCTGCCCCCGCTGTCCGGGGCTATTTAACCTTGTCCTTTAATCCTGATTGGGGAGGGAAGGGGCAGTAATGACAGGGAAGGGGTAAGGGGGGCAAAGGGTCGCTCGTGGACAAAATCCCACAGAGAAAACAAATGACGTTGGTGTAGCAAATCACGACGACCAAGTCCCAAAAAGTGCTGCTGTTGGAGTGCAAGTTTATAGACTATATGCACCAACAAATAAAATATTCTTCCGTTTAGAGCAGATGTGGTTTGCACTCCTGGAGTTTGACAGCGTTTATTGGAACACAGCCTGCCTTCCCCGCGCACCTACCTACACGTACGAGTTTCCTCTCCGAAAAGTTCCTAAAAGTTAACGTAACCTCGTCACCGCCTTCCAGAGTCGGCGACGTAAGCTGGGAAAGCGTCCGATGTCAGATCGATCTCCGTTAAGCGATAATCGATAGACGCGAGGCAAAAGAACTGCTGAGTGGAAAAACTCCGTCCGTCCTCACACTCCTCCCTCTCTGTTCCGTTGCTTTTTCCTCTCCGTTTTTTTCCGCGTCACTTTGCGCCGAACTCCGGGTCCGCTTCTTCTTTCATTCAAAACAAAAAACCCTGCTCGTATCTTCTTCTCCTCTCTCACCAACGTGTATTGTTTGGTTTTCTCCTCCGCCGAGATCGTTTCCTGCACGGCCAGCTTGAAGTCGCACTCCCCGCTTTCCCGTTATTATTCCTTGTTGCCTGGCGTCTCTGGCCGGCACCAAAGCCACGCCCTGTGCCGAGGAACGAACCATCTGCGTCGGAAGCGCGGGGGGAGGAGGGGGGAATAGAAGGGAGGGAGACAGCTCCACACGCCTCAGCGTTTCAAACACCGAAAGTAGGGAGGCTATCCTGAGAACACGTAGCAAAGGAATGACGCAGGCACTCTCGATTATTCATCAGTCTTATACAATTAGAAAGCGGAGGAACGAGAGGGAAAAATCGTCTTAATATTTGCCTCATGGTATAGCACCCCCCGCCCCCCCGCCCGGTACTGGCTTTACCAGTCAGTTGCTCTCCGTTTATAGTAACTGCAGATAGGAACCAGATACAGTAATTTGCAATTTGCACAAATAAGCTATGAACTCCTTATAATCTTGGATGAATCAGAATGCATTTCACTACATGCTGTATTTGCATAACTATGTTTGTGACAATCTTGAATGTTCCAAGTCATTATCACATGCCGCATACGTTAATGAACTTTTTTAAATGACTTAAAATCACTCAGTGTTTCATGTCTCTGTGACAACTGTTCGCTCGCGGTAACTCTTAGAGAAATAAAATTAATGTATTTCGGTTTACTGAGGATGAGCGGATATGTATTTTTTTCCACGCAAACAAACGTCTGATTTATTCTTCTCTGCCCTTAGAGTTTGCTCCAACTTTTTTCCTGTGCTAAAGCGCGCACACAGCCGTCCCCTTACCCTCACCCAAACCACTTGTCACGTCCCCCCGCTCCCCTCCCTTTCCCTCCCCGTCCGGGCTGACGCGCGTTCATGTGCGCCACATTCTCCACCCCCCGCGTGCGCGTTCGTAGGCTCTGTTGCTATCCGACGCCACGGCAGCTTGCGCCCCATTTGCCGGCGCAGGAGGCCTGGGCCGTTTGGATTGGTCGCTTGCGTATGTGGGCGGAGAAGAGGCGAGAGACTGCCCTTTCCCCCCCTCCAACCCAACTCCTTGTTGTCTCCAAACGCAGCGCGGAGCCAGAATGACGTGCCCGCGAAAATAACATAAGACTTCAGGTAAATTGATATGAGTGGCGAAGGTGGGGGGATGGAGGGGACGACAACAACAGAACTTAGGCGATATGCGGGATCGGTTAAGCTATATAACAAGACCCAAACTCTTGACAGATTAATGACACGACGTTTTTTTTTAAATAATAAGTGAACAAGAGTGTAAATTTACAATAAACTTTATTTACTAGTTTACTAGAAAAAAAGTTTCTGC